>VWZP01006690.1:1450878-1475713 GCA_013396995.1 Dicaeum eximium | reverse complement strand
TTTTTTTTTTTTTTTTTTTTGGCAGCAAGATTTAATCCTTTAGAAAAGCTGCAAAATGAGAACAATTTATGTGTCAAGTTAATTTATTTTGCACCAGAAAGGCCTTTCAAAAAGATGGCTGCTTAATATATAATCTTATAAATGAATCAGCAAAATAATATGGGAACTTGGGGATGTGCAGTGACAGAAGGTTTTTTATTAAATTTTACTTTATTTTGATTTTTTTTTTTATTTCCCCAGACATTTTTCTTGATATCTTCCAAAGTTTTTATAATTGTTTAATCCAAGCAATTACTTACGAGGGGGGTGTATCAGCCAAGACAATGTTACAGAAATGTGAAAAATCCCTGGCATTGAAAAGGGATGCTTGATCTCCTGAAATAATTGGAAATTTGCCACCATTCTTTTGTCACCTGAAGAAAAGAAGGTTTTACAGTCCTTCCTATTTGCAAATCTGAAATAATGTACCTTAACACAGTGCTGCCTCTGCTGCTTAAATATTAGTTTTTTTGTTGTTTGTAAAATGCTTTTTTTGGAGGGAAAGAATCAGCTAAATGTGATTGTTTGGCTTTTTAAAGCAGAGAAATAGAAACTAGACTGTGCATCCTACCCACAGATTTTTATCAGATGCAGATAAAAATATAAATAGCCTAGGAGACTGTGTCCTCTTAAGTGATGATCCTAAGGTTAGTGGGACTTTTGGAGAAGATTTTTCTTGTCTAGACAGCTATAAAGAAGCTGGAAGTTGATTTAAGTTTTTATTGTAGGGAATATAATTCTACATCCCTCATATTCAGTATGTAAGCAGGAAGGTATTTTATGTGTCATTTTAGAAAGCAATTTGTAGGAAAACATACTGGTGATTCCAGCTATCTGAAAATATATTTTAAAAAAGATTTCAGATGGAAAACAGGTTACATATTTTAGGACAGTGGGGAAATCAACATGTTATTCTTGTTTTCACTAGATTAAATTCCAAAGTGACATTCTGGCTGACAGAAGGAGAGACACAGTAATAAAATTCATGCTTATATGTTCAGGCTTAATCAAGGGGAAACTTAGGGTAAGAGTGTTTAGCTAAAAGTAATTTTAAGTCACAAATACATAAGAATAGATGATTAATTATGTTGTCCACTTGGGCAAATGACTGTGCAGGACAAATTGCATTTGAACTTGGCTACAAAAGAGTTTAAAAAATGACAGCACTGGATGGCGTTGAAAAACAAAAATTCTTCCTCTCAAAGGATTATGTATTGATACAGGGAAATTATTCCCTTTGGGTTTGTAGAGGAATTTAGGAGAAAGCTGTCAATAGATATTGATCCTGACACAAGATCCTTCCAGTCACAGTCTCAGAGGTGCCACTTCTGAGATCTAGAGGCTGAATGTTTGCAGTGACCTCTGCCATGCAAAGATCAGAGTCAGCATCTGGATCTCCATATGGAGGGTGAAAGTTTTTGTATTACAAAAATCTTTCCAACAACTATTTTGGCAGGGACAATCATAAAAAGAGTATTTGAGCATCTTATTACACTGTTAATATATTCCCATCAGGAAGTTAAACTAATTAACTCCTCTCTTATGCATACCTTGGTGATATTTTTACATTTCCCAGGGCACATAACCAGTCACAAGAAAAAGAAAATGTCACCTTCCAATAGTCACTCCCTAGCAGGCACTGGAGGACATCATTGAAGCAAAATTTTTTGTGTGCTGTTAAGTTTCATGTTGAGGTAGAACAAAAGATGATGGTCTCACCTGACAAATTTGCTTCACCTTGGTGTGTATCTCTTCTTTGTCTTTTTTTTAAAATATATTTTTATTTCATGCTCTTGAGATCACTTATTCCGCTTGTGTTCTCTGCCTGAAAAAAAAAAAAGTTTAATAATTACTGAAATTACTTAGCCAAGTCAGACACAGAGCTACTGGGGAGTCCAGCAGAGGATCTCAGGTGATTAAGGATGCTAAAGGACCTCTGAGAGGATCACAGGGCCTGAAGCAGCTCACAAAGGTGAGAGAGCTGGGACTGCCCAGCCTGGGGAAGGGAAGGTCAGGGTGAGCGCCTCATGTGCAGAAATCTCCAGGGGGTGTAAGGAGAAAGCAGCCAAGACATGGCAAGAGGCCATGGGCACAAAGTGAAGCATGGGAAGCTCCCTCTGACCATCAGGGAACACTTTCTCACTGTGGGGGTGACGCAGCAGTGGCACAGGTCACACAGGGAGCCGTGGGATCTCCATCCTCAGGGATATCCAGAAGCTGTTTGGACACAGCCCTGGGCAGCCTGGTCTGGGTGACCCTGCCTGAGCCTGGGGTTTGGGCCAGGTTGTCCCCAGAGGTCCCTTCCAACCTCAGCCATGCTGGGATTTTGTGAGCCTGTGCCATCCCTGCTCAGTGTTTCTGATGTCATCTGTGACAATGATGAGGGATAAGAGCCTGGGATCTCTTTAGCCCTGAACTAAACCTACAACCTACTCTTGCCTTATTTTCTGGTTAGGGTTCAGTTTCTCCAGGCTCTCTGTGAAAACAAGGTCTGAAAGGGAAGCATCGCTTGGGAGAAAACCAATTTTGGCATTGAATGTTGGTCAAATAGAGCAGAACATAATTCAGGTGAGTAATGAAGGACAAAACAAGGTAGCTGTATGCAAACAAGGTTTGCCTGTGTGCAAACAGCCTCTGGGGGCAACTTCTGACATTTATGGTTTTCTTCCTATTGTGAAGGAGTGCATTTTTTTAAAAGTATCATCAATGTGTTCCAGAAACCAACAGTTACATGGAAGGACAAGGGTCATTGTCTGCATCTCCCTAATGCTTCTAAACGAGGTATTTTTAGAGAATTGGAATCTGAAACGGCCTGTGTGTCAGTCAAGGTCATCTTTTTTTCCTTTTTGAGTTTGCCTGAGGCACACAGGGAAGGTTCTGTATGAAATGCTACTCAGCACAATATCCCTGATTTAACACATAGACAATTATGAAGGATTAACCAGGGATAATAGGTGGGAGCCTGATTCTTTATTACCTGGATCAGCGATGTTGGAAGAACAAATGGAAGGCATAAATGAAATAATCTGGTGCTGGGCAGTTGAAGAACACACTAAATCACCTGGCTAACCAAGAATGAAGACTCTGTTTTTGAACTGACAGAAAAAATCATGGTTAAGGTCATTGTGGATTTATTACCCCAAGCAACATTATAATAAACTGGTTTGTCTTTATATTAACTAAAGAAAGCCTCAATCTTCAGCCAATTCTCTGTTGAAGGTGCATGAATTTGTCCAGAATTAATTAGTTGACAATGTTATCTGATCAAATTGATGGAAATCTATTGAACTGCATGAACAATATGTTTTCAAAAGAAGCAATGAAGATTTTGGCAGCACTTCCTTTGGCTTTTAGGAAATTCCACAGTTGGAGAACTTTGTGTTCCAAAGCCAGGATGAGCAGAGCTCAGTCTTTTTCTTTTTTTTTTATTTTACCAAGCAGATTTTCTGAGAGGAAAGAAATTATGAGTGTTTTAAATATAATGTTCCTCCTTCTATTTAGAAATGTCTAAGTTATTCAATGGATATTACATGCAAGGAAGAATAACATTAATTTCAATAAATAAAAGGAAACTTTCTGAAAATATTTAAAACTTATTCAAGTGCTTATTATTTTAAAAAAGTCCCTTTCACCACAATCCATGTTTAAATGAAATTTCAATTCCTGTGAATACCCCATTGTTACAGAAAAAAAAAAATCAAGTGAAAACTTCTGCCCAGATTGATTCTATGTCAGCTTTCCTGAAGGGCAGGAGTCTCTGTGGTGGTTTGGCAGCCTGAAGAAGCTGTGGTTTATTGCTGCTGGTAACCCCAACACAGACTGCCACAAGCCCTGGCCATCAGAAATGAGGCCATTCTTGTGAGGATAAAAAAGATCTCCTACCCAGGTAACTGGCTCAGGGAGCTGCTTCCACTGCAGCTCAAGCTGGCCAGCTGATTTACACCGTAAAATTGTGTCTTAAAATCTAAACTGAAAGCCTCTGTTTCAGCCTCTCTGGACAGACAGAGAAACAACACAGAAGAAAAGGATTTCATACCAAATTCCCATTTTCTGTCAGCAAATGCCTTGAGAATTACAGTTGAATAATTGCAGACAGATTGAAGAGCTTCATGGATGTTTTGAAGTTCTATATATTGTGCACAGATGTTCAGCCCAGTGAATTTGGGTGTGTAATAGCCTATGATGAAGCGTGCAGGCCTGTCAGTGTCCCTGGAGAGGACTCTGAAGCCATTTTACACTCTACACTGAGCAGGGTGTATAAAAGGAGACCCTGCTAAGCCAAGTCCCCAGGAGTTAAATTCCCTGTCGGGGTTTGAAGCTATTCAGGGTGTTACTAATAACAGAAGCATCATTATCTGCAGCTAAACTAATTTCCATTCTTTGTTTTGGAGAAAGAGAATTGGGATTAGTTAGGAGAGGACTGTTCTTCCTCCCAGCCAAAGGGGTGAGCACTGGAGGGATGAGGTGTTACCCAAGGCAGTTCTTGATTTCTTGTTCTCGTGTTTATTGACTGCCAGCCTACATGGAGGGCACGTAGCTACAGACTTGAACTTGGGAAAAGCTTCTTCTTGAGTGTTTTGACAGTCTGGCATGTGTCTTGTTTAGATTTGAATAATTTAATAGCTAGAGTTGTAAAATCAGTACAGCAGCACTTGTATGTTTTTCGACAGAGACTTTGAGGAGTGCCAGTCCCAGGGCTGACCCCTGAGAACCACTTGCTGCCCCTTTCCTGTGGATATCAAGCCACTGACCACAACCCTTGGTGTGAAGCCACCCAGCCACCTCCTGATCCACTGAGTGTTCCATCTGCCAAACCCATGTTCCTCCGGTTCAGAGACAAGCATTTCAAATACCACCCACAGGGAGCTGATACTGCTGAGGGGATTTCAAACTCCAGCCAGCCTTTGCTGTTCACACCTGAGCAGTTTAAAACATCAGCACTGCAGCGGCCTCGTAAATCAGCAGCACCTCACGTCTTTTTGTTACAGATGTGGCAATGTCATCCAAGGAAGTCAATGACTGAGGCACCAGGAAATGGCCTTCCAGGTAGCAAATGTTCAGCAGATCACAGTATTCCATTTATTGCACAACAGATGATCTAAAATGTCACCATTGCCCTGGAGAAAACAAAGTGTGCATGCATAGCTGGAGGCCGTGTCAGTGGGGACTGGCTCAGGCAGCTCCAATTCCTGCTCATCATTACAATCCATGCTGCCTTTAGGCTTGGATAATAACATATGGTAATTTCCTCACTATGGGTAGTGGAATTCAGGATGGAGTAGTGGTGGTTTTGTAAATGTTTCCAGGCACACTACGAGTCTCAGAAATTCTCACAGTGTCTTTGTGCTGCTGATCCTGTTTAACTGTCTCAGGAACATATTCACTGAGAAAGAGAGAGGGAAAAGGGTTTGCCCAAGGCTCCCTCCATGGCAAACAAACCAGAGTAGAGCACCTTGGTTCTCAGGCCTGCTGACCTCTTTAGTACCAGGTGAAAAGCTGTTTTCAGCAAAATGGGATTGTGCATATCTTCCTGCAGCATGCTCAGCTGGCACTATTTTGTGTTAAGCTCTGCATCAAAGTTTCTTGTGTAAATTCTGTGACATTCCTATGATGTGTACTTAGAATGTGGGGGCTGTTTAACACAGGACACTGGAATAGTGTGAAGTAGTGAGGACTATATATCAGAATGTTTTCACAAATTTAGACTTTCTTTGTCACATCCATTGGTGGTTCCCTTCCTAGGGGCAAGTTCTAGGTGAGTTCTAGATGGGGATGAGATATATTTTCCCTCTTTTGGGTCGTCAAACACAGTTGTTAACATGGTGGGGAAGCACAGTCTGGTTCTTAATATTCAGTTACACTTAGGGTCCACTTTCACCTGGTCTGACTTCACTGCAGGTACATTTCTGGATGTGGTGTCAGGAGGGTTTCCAGCTGGAATGGAGGGACAAGAGAGAGGAGCTTTGCTTTTGTTAGGTTTGTGTCAGGGCCACAATTCCTGAAGTGCCCAGAGCTGCTGCCCCTGGTTTGGCCAGGAGCACGTGGGACCCAAAGCCAGGCAGCAGGAGGGCTCAGCCTGAGCTGGGCTTGCAGAAGCCATCACCTGGGGCCAAGCTTCTCCTTCCAGGACACCTAATAGTGCCCTGGCAATATGGGCTGCCTGGGCAAAAAGGGAGTGTCTGGCTCTAGGCCCTTGGACTGCTACATTTCCTCGTAATGTTCCCAAAATATCACATTACAGAGTGTTGTCCTGCCTGAGTTCCCACTTGCTCAGACATTATTTGACAGTCTTCACCTCACATTGTTTTGAATGCCCAGGAGCATTCAGAGCTTCAAAACCTGTACCTGTAGATTAGAGGGAAAAAAAAAAAATGAGAAGAAAAGAGGAGAATGCATTAGTCAGAGCTGAACAGTTGTTTTCCAGGAAAATATCATGTTTTTTGCAGGCTTGAAAGTTTTCCCTGGATACTGAGTCATTTCTGCAGTTATTCTGGGCCATCAGACCATGATACAGAGTTGTATTCTTCATGTGGTTGCATAACAGAAATAAGTTATGACGAGTTCATTCAGCATCTTGTGGATGATTTGGGAAAGTATGTGACAATAGCCACAGGTCAGGAGAGTTGACAGTCAGGTTACATTATTACAACTTGCCAGAAACCAGACCAGAGGGCAACACATCCCGTATGGCAAGGCCCATTCTGGAGCTTTTTCATCACAGTTTCCTGTTCCCTACATACCTTCTATTCCCACCTTTATGGGACATAGAAAGGAAATAGTCCTAGACAAGATAAAGTCAAAGGCTTGAACTGCAAATAAACCTTTTGCTGGTAACAGATTGGGAGGGATGGTTTAAATACATTGATAATATTGCACCTGAAGGAGCACAGCAGCCTGATATCCTCCAATTAATGTAAATCTGATTGGGGCTTTGTAGTTTTGTGCTAGGGTCACAAGGGTAGAATCTTGTGTATAATTTATGGAAAGTCACCTTGTTAGGGAAAAAAAAAAAATTCTAAAAGTTCCCAGCCTTGCGTGAGAATAGAAATGAAGGCCCTGCCAAACCCTTTTTCTTTCATGCATCACTGACCCACCTTTGCTCCCTCAGATTCCCCCATCTCTGAACAAAGCCTCTGGATTTCTGACAGCAGAGGTTGTCTTTGCAATCCACCTTTCTTCTTCTCTCCTCACTGTCACTATGTGTTGTCCAGCCTTCAGTCAAAAGAATCAGCTTTGGTCCAGTACTAACATCTGATTCATGCTAGAACCTGCCAATTTTCTTCACTCTTTTCAGTTTGCTGAGCACCCCAGAGGCTGCAGGAGTTGTGTTGCCATTCACTCTCTCAGCTTTGGACATAGAGATCTTTTGTACTCAATCCTAAATATACAAGAACTTGTTGTGTGGAAGATGATCATTGTGTGAATTGGAGAATATTCACATAGAAAGCAGAAAATTCCAGAAAGTGAGAATTACTGGAAAACTTGGTTTGAATTTTCAGATCAATTCATAAAATCTTGATTAGGGGAGCTTCTTCCCTTTCACTTGTATTTTGAGCAGCAAAGTATTGAAGTAGGTTTCAAAATGGAAACCTGTGAAGCACAACTGGATTAGAGTGATCACATGGTGAAAGTGAGTAAATCTTGCTGAAAATGTGGTTCCTTCTGTCTGGGTACTTTGCATTGCACCCTCTCTTGGAAGGCTGATGCTGATCAAACTGTGTATGCCATGTGTGCCCAGCAACACTGAAATTTTAGGGTGTTTGGGTAGGTCTTGATATCCTCCTAGTGGCCTTTAAATTGCAGAGCTCACTCACTAATATGGTGCTCCCAGGTGAAAAGGAGATTAGAGATGGCTTTCTCCCTGTGTGTGAGTGAGAGCTTTCCTGCAGACCCACTGCACAAGGGTGCCTGACAAGTGGCACCCCAGGGTCCCCCAAACCAGGCTCTGACTGGCTGCACCCCCTTAGCTCCCACAGAAATTAGTTGTGGTATTCCACATAAAAGTGCCTGGAGGAATGGAGTGGATGTCCTGCCTGCTGCCTGTGGAGAACAACATTCAGGGAGGGCTCCTTGGGTACCAATTCCTTGTGTCCTGTGCTCTGGGCAGTTTCTGTGCTGGGAACGGCCCAGGGAAAGCTCCCCAGCCAGGGGGGAAGGCAGCTCTGCCCTTTGGTGTGTGGTGCACTCCTCTCGGATCTTGTGACAAGCAAGCAGCTGTGCTCACATGCATTATATAATACAACTGCTCTGGCAGCTCCAGTCAGATGATCTCAATCACATCCAAATTTCCCTTTGTACCACAGTTAGAATGGGGCTGGTATTTTGCTTTACAGAGATTTAAACCAACCAGGGAGGCCTCTCTAAAGGTGTTTACATCCATTGAGTCTACTTGACATCACAGAAGTGTTACATAACATCCTTTATGTGCTGGATCATCTAACCTTCCTATTTTAAGAGTGGAAAAACAGCTAAAATACAATAATTAATTATTAAAAGAAAAAACAATAAAAAGAATAATTGAGGAAAGACTATTTGGCTATCAGAATTGCCAAAGTATTTATATAAGCTGTGCTTGTTTCTATCCAACATGATCTAAAAATTTCTGGTAATATTCTCCTTAAAAAGAATGTCTAGGTTTGTAAGAATCCACTGGTATACAGTGAAATACCTTTTCAAGCTTGTGTGCTGAGCATTATCTTACAGTTTAGCTTGTTTCAAGCTATTTTGACATAAACTAGAACAGCCTCTGGTTACTCTGATTCCTGCTTTATTAAGTATTTCAATATAATATTATTTTTTAGCTGTTGAATGTAGACCACTTAAAGGTGAGTTTCCATCATTTAGAAGGCAGTGTGAATATTTTGCCAGTGATATGATTAAAATTAGTTGATTAATACTTCCTAACAAGCTGCTTAATATTTTTTAAAAGCAAATTTTCTGTCAGGTTCCATGAAAATAAAACAACTCCAAGAGGACCATAGATCATGTAATAGCCTGGGTGGGAAGGGGCCTTCCAGCTGAGTGTGTGACAGTCTGTGCAATGTCCTGGGCTGCATTTGTGCCTGTCATTTCTACTCTGGATGGTCATGACAGGCTTCAGGTACTTAGACAAAAAAAGTTTGATTCATCCAGAGAGTGGAAGAGTGATTTATGGAAAGTGATAAAAGAATAAGAGAGGTGTGATGTGAAGGCAGAGGGAATATTTTTCATTAGGGGAATGGAAATTGGGAAAATGTGGAAAAGCATTTGACAGTCCCATTATCAGGTTTCTGAATTTCCCAGCTGTTTTAACTGCTGTGCCATAAAACATGACTCTGCTCTACAATCTTGCTGTCATAAGTGGGGCTCCCATCGTTGCTGCAGCAGCAGTTTCACCAGCACAGCACTGAGTGAATACAGCTGTGGCAGGAGCTGAGCAGTGCTAAGAGCACACAGCTAAAAGTGCAAATCTGCAAATGTGGGAATGCCAACAAGCCACAGCAGAGCTGTGCCTCTGATCAGCATCCCTGCTGCCCTGGCTGGGAGAGCAGCAAATCCAGGATGAAAGAAGGACTTTCTTCACTTGTTAAAAATGTGTTTAAGCACTGGGAAGGGTTTTATTTTGAACTAACATCGGTGTTAGGTCGTATCTGCCCTCCTGTAATGTTGTCAGACCCGAAGGTCTGGTGAAATGATCTTCCCTGCCAGCTTCCCTCAGCAAATGTCTGTCCTTGGGGCAGGCAGAGGCCAGGCAGATCCAGGGTGATTAAAGATAAAGAAATGTCTTTTCCAGGCCTTTCCTTGCAGCCTCTCCATCTGATTTTCTTTGCAGATTTGGAGGAACATTCTGATGTTCACTTTAGCTGTGCAATCTAATGTGAAAGTACACATTTTCTTCGCCATTTTTTGCAGTGGCCAAACACTGTTGTCTGTATTAAAAGCTTGTCATTTCAGTGAGGTGAGAGTGTCTTCATTTGTGAGAGAGCCTTGCCTGTGGTGAATTGATTGCAACATCTTAACAACAGAAGCATTGCTGTTAAACTTTCATTTTCCTTAAACTAACTGCCCTGAAAGGTCGAAATACTCTAATTCTGAGTCAAGGCATCTGCCAGAGATTGGCTCACTGAGTTGCCCATATATATTGTGAGTTTCTCCTGACTAATCCACCTATTCAATGAATTGAAAATAATTAATGGAAGTCCTATGCCAAGTTTTCAGTCAAATGCACTTGGCTGCAAATATTTTGGCAGGGTAAACGGGGGGAGTATTGCAATATCTGTAAGAAATTGTTTCAAGTGTCAGGTTCCTCCTGTGAGGTTTCACATAGAATAGATGCTCTTCACAGCAAGAGTTAAAGCCCTCAATCCTGTGCAGTGGACCATTGCAAATAATCCCAGCCAGCAGTTTTGTTCATGGGAAACTGTTCCTTTACAAAAGCTTGTGAGTGCACAGTAGCTCCCTTTTCAGACAGCTCTGTGGTATTAGTGGGACATCAGGAAAATCCTTTCACAAGCTGAGAGAAAGAAAGCTGCTGAGAGCTCAGAGAGGCTCCTAAATGTGTTTATTTGTTTATGTTGCAGCTCTCTTGGCCATCCTGGTGAAGGCAAGGCGATCTGAGCTGCCTCTGCCTGCCAGGAATGTCCTTCTGAAGGGGCAGTGCCCGAGCCTCTGACATTGTGTGTGAGCAGCTGCTCCCCCAAACTGGCTGCTCTGCTGCTCAGCACAACTGGGGCTTAAGGAAGTCATCATGGGATGTTTTTCATGGCAGCAAACCCAAGAGGAGGTGTTGTTCTCCCATATTTTACTAAGTGTGAGGTCACATTTTGATCTCTCTCAACAGAGACATCTTGACAGGCTGAGGGGATGGGCTGAGGGCAACTGCACGAGGTCCAGCAAGTGTGCCCAGGTGGCCAACAGGGCCAAGGACATCTGGGCTGTATCAAGAAGAGTGTGGCCAGCAGCAGGAGGGCAGTGACTGTCCCCTGGGCTGGGCACTGCCCTGGCCACACCCTGAATGCTGTGTCCTGCTCTGGCCCTTCAGGGCAAGGGGGACATGGAGGCGCTGGAGAAGTCCAGAGAAGGGAATGGAGCTGGAGAAGGTCTGGAAAACTCAGCTTAGGAGGAGGGGCTGACACAGCTGGGGGTGTTTAGCCCAGAGAAAAGGAGGCTCAGGGGGATCCTGTCTCCCTACAGCTCCCTGAAATGAGGATGTAGCAGGGGTCGATATCTCCCACCGTGTCTCCAGTGAGAGGATGACACAGGCCAGGTTCAGATTAGACATTTGAAAATCTTTTCTCACTAAAAGAGGGGTCAGGCATTGGAACAAGTTGCCCAGGGAGGTGGTGAGGTCTCTGTCTCTGGAAGTGCTCAGGAGGCTCTGGATGTGGCCCCTGGGGATGTGGTGTGGGGTGGTGATGGTGCTGCTGGGTTGGTGAAGGGACTGGATGACCCTGGAGCTCTCCTCCAACCTTGGTAATTCCATGATGCATCCAGAGAACAGAAGAAATGTAATTTTGGCCCAATACTTCTTTACTTTTCTGTTTTGTATACCCATGAATAGGATTTAGCTCTGAATGAAGAAGGGACAATAGTGTTTCTCAAGAGTTTAGGCATTAAAACATAACATTTAACAAATGAATAGTATCCTGAAGATATTTGTGATTTATTTAGCCAGCTCTATATGCTGAATGTATACAACCTGATGCAAAACTCAGGGGAGTCAGTACCTTCCTAATGACTTCAGCCTAATTTGAACCAAGTATTAGAAGGAAAAAAAAAATTGACACATAATTTATGTGAAAGCAATTCCATAAAATCTTGACAAGTTGTTCTCATTTTGTGATGTATATACATTGTATTCACCCAGTGCCAAACACATTTTGTAAAGTGTATTGACTGTTCAAAGACAGTTTGTAAACAGAAAATTTTAACCTTTCCACCCACTTGTTGTGTGGGTGTCACTTTTGGGCAAATCACATTTTGGAGAACGCCAACATTTTTAAGGGGCAAGAAATTAAATGTATCATATTAAATGTGATTAAAAATTAAGTTTTAACAAGAAACAGGAACTTAGACTGAAATTCTTTTTGGTCTTTGAGGAGACTGATTTATTGAGTTTTGTAATTAAGAGCAATAAAACACCTTGTTGAAAGATTTTTTTTTCAGCAAGATTAAAATTTGGCTGATATAACAGGAAAGGTGACATCAGATGGGGCATATGAGGGCATGTGTCTCTTTGGGTTTAGAAAGCAGACAGACACAAGATAAAGCATACAGTAAGCAGATTAAAACATCTTCAAAATTGTGTATTTTGCTACTGTCACCCTGCAGTTCAAGGACAAATTAATTAACTGCAATCCCATGACCTTTTTCTTCATGAAAATGTCTGACTGGTTGATCACAAGGTCTTGTGCCATCTTAATTTATGAGTCTGATGGCAAAAATCAGGATTACTAGCATTTGTCATTTGGCATATATTGGCAATATAAGTGCTGCCATTTTGATGCTTCTGTCCTGAGAGGTGTGACTGAGCAATCACTGATAAGAGTTCAGATCTTGCAGTTGCTCTAAGATTTTTGATTACATCACTTAAGGAAAGGCTTTTCACCTTTGTTCTAGCAAGAATTTTTTTTCAAGAGCTTGAACAGCTGATTTATTTTGTGAGATGAGAGGAAAGGTTTTTATTATTTTAAGGAGAACTGAACCAGGTGCTCAGCTGAAAGAAACAGAGCAGTGTAGCTTTATCTGTTCCAATGGGACTGTGATGGTTACTATTGATCATTGCTCAAGTCTCTGTGCTTTTTGTGAAATGTTGTTCACATATAAGATATTCTGAACTATTTTCTCTCACATCAATTAGCTTGTTTACAAGAGGCAGTAATTGCATTTGTCCATGGAAGCATATGGATCAGAGCACAATTTCGGGCAATTAAGTTCTATTTCTGAAACTCACTAAATTATACAACCTGAAGCTCCTTTCTTATCTGATTTTGATGGATTAAGTGATTTATCCTACTTTAATCTTAAAGTAAAACTATATATGTAATATAGTCACACTTAAAACTCTTTTGGTTTTGTCTTGACTACTTATTTAATTCTTAAATATTCACTCAGATAAGTTAGGATCTGTAATGTTTAGTTGAGAATGATGATTTATTAGAGGTTAGATGTACATCTTGCTCTCTGCCTGCCTTCTTAGAGGTATCAATTTTAAAATAAGTGGGAAAACACAGGACTTTGGAATTCAGGTTTTACAATTTGCAAAATTTAATAAAAAAAAGCTGGTTTTGTTCCCCTCAGACTCAGCTGTGTACACATCATTGTTTGATAGCTGTTGAGGACCTTGCAGCTTGACTGCTCATCACAGGCAATACCATGCTCAACTATCCACAACTGGGCAGATGGGTTAAAATACTGGTGAATGAGGTGCACCAGAGGATGACAGGAAAACCTACTCTTCCTGAGGCAACAAGTCATGCTCAGTGTGCCCCAGATCAAGCTAGAAATCCTTGGACACCTCTGAAGGCAACAGCTTTTGCACACTGATGCATAACTCAAAGACTGGAGGGGACATGCTGGTTCCTGGGGTTTTGGCACGAGAAGGAGCAGGAAGGGTTCTGGCACTGCAGTTTGTGTGGCACTGCCTTTGTCCAGGCTCAGTCTGGAAGCCCTTAAATAGATGCTTTCAGCCACCATCTCTTCTTCAGCATAATGCACTTTAACAAAGTACAGAATGTTAAACCCCAGGAAATGATGTTTGGCTGATTGTGACTCAAATTGTTTAATGGCGTGCATAGAATCTGTAAAAAGAAACAGAGTGTGATGTTGGATATCAGAGGAGGATTTAGATCTGATTCGTGCCCATGCTCAGGTAATCACCCGTGATGGACACAAACACTCTTGGAGGACATGGGCACTGTCACAGGAAATCAGACAAAGCTGTATTTAGACTAGATACAAGGAGGAAGATGTTTACAGTGAAGGATGTAAAACACCCTCAGAAGTTGCCCAGAGACTTGCAGCCAGCACCTTCAGAACCAGGTGAGAAAGGCCCCTCAGCTGACAGCTTCACACCCCCACACAATATTGAATATTTCTGATGCTTGAAGAGGTCAAAAGCATTTTGATAAAGTCTCAGGACTTCCACTGCATTACTGCACCAAAGCTACCAGGGGGATTAGGGAGATGAGCTGGGACCTACAGGTACAGAAGGCAGCAGATCTGCATCTCCCTCAGCTGTGTGTGGGACTGTGGAGCCACAGCATGCAAGGGACGCTGCTGTCACAGCCCAGCCAATATTGTGAATCTGTGTGGATATTCTCACTCTCTGGTAACAGAGGGACACAGCTGCTCCCAGGCTTGGCCTGGGAAACTTAGAGAAAAAATTAAAACATTGTTATCTTATCCCTTGCACCTGGCGTTGTGGGGGATGTTTACAAGTAGATGTTGCTCCCTTCTTGACCAACAGTGCGAGAGGAGTTTCCTAGAGACCAGTCAGGTCTTAGGTTCACTATGCTTTCTATAAGAGTGTGATTTTGTATTATAAAATGCCTTTTATGCCTTCTGAATCATGGAGTCAGTATTGTCATCTTCATCTGTCCCCTGTATAACTGTGTTACAGATTTGTGTGTTCAGCTGGGGCAGGAATGCCAGGGCAGCCCTGTACAGGTCCTGGGTGGCTTTCCAGAAGGACAGCAAGTTCCTGTGGAAATCCCTCCCAGTGCTGCACATCCACAGACCCTGGGAGTGTGTCTGGGGGTAATTATAGCAGGCCACTGCTTGAATGGTGCCAGGATTGGAAGGAAGGTCCAACATTCCTAATGACTGTCAGACATTATTTAACTCATTTCTCTGGGGAATCAGGGGTGGCACTGACAATTTCTTCTATACAGCTTTTGTAATTAATAAGACTGTTTAGAGAAACACCTTCTCTGGCTGTGTTGGGATACAGATATACAAAATATACATGGAGTTTGTGAGTAATCCTGCCTCATGGACAAAGTTACATTCCCTGGTGCAGGGATACCTTGCCACATGAGATATCGCAAGTTTGGTGTGTTTGTTTTTTGTTTCAATTTCCCTTCCTCACACATTGTCAGCTAGCCTCAGGAGAGGCCTGGTTTTACATTCAAAGTGCAGATTTACATAGCAGCAATTTGTCAGTTAACCTAAAAGGAGCAGGTGTGATGCTTCAGCTCCTAACAAGGATGTGATTCCTGGCTGAACAAAGCCTGACATGCTCCTCACTGCCTTGTTTACACCATCAGCACAGCCAAGCTCTCCAGTTCCTCACATTAATTGGGAGGTGCAGCCAGAAGGGATCCGGTGTCGCTGCAAATTCCTGGTGGTTGAATGACCGAAAATGAAGCTGAATCTCTGCCTTAAATGGGGTAGAGTGAGAAATGCAGGCTGAGCCCACAGACCCATCTCTCCTGCAGCTCCAGCTCTGGAACAGGGAACATCCCCCATAAAACTCTGCCCTGTTCTGTCATTCTGGGGGGCTCCAGGGTGAGCCTGGGGATGCTGTGGCTGACAGCAGCAGTGACACAGACGTGCAGTAAATGCAGCACTGCCAGCTCTGTGTGCTGCCTGCTGCCTGTCATGGGCTAAAGCAAAGCTCCAAAGCTCCAAAAACTCTTGGAAAATCTGTCTTCTGAGGGTTTGGTCTCTCTGCTTCACTTCATGCCTTGGAATGTCTCTCCTCACTTTTTTGTCTGCCTGTAACCTCTGGTGCTTTTCAGCCATTTTAAAGTGCTACCTCCTCATCAATCTCAGTGTTTCAAGCATTTTTCTTCACTTCCTTATTTTTGATTGCAATGTCAGCCTTTGGTGTTCTCTTGGCTTCTTAGTGTTCATAGTTAGGTCTCTTTTCATTCTCCTTCAAGTGGTAAATCCCTGTTCTATCTTTCAGGCCCCTTAAATCCACACTTTTGTCACTTTTGTGCTTCTGAAATCCTGACCTGAATTTTGGCATCCCTTCTTGACAACTGCAGTCTTTTTCGTCTTTTAGTTTTTATTTTTCTAACACTAAAACAATAGCAGAAAACCCTCTACTAAGCCTTGTATACCAAATTGAGTTTTTCTTGAACAACTTCCCTTTCTTTAAAGCTAATCTGTGGTTCACTACAATCTTTCTCACTAGCACTGAATATTTCATTGTGGTGTTCTTCTTATACCTTTCATCACATCCCACCTATTTTTCCTCTTTTTGGGGCTTGAGTCAAAGTGGAGCCCACATTTCATGGCTTTAGTGGCTTTTGGTCAAGCCTTAAAGCCCTTCCTCCTGTGTGCATAGAGAACCTCTTTCCTAGTCTGTTGCAAATGTCACATCTCCCTCTTTTCTCTCTTATACAATAACAGGAGCAAATGTGTTGCTCTGTACTTGTTAAGCCTTGTGTAGCTCTTCTAAATATACAAGAAAATCTCATATTTATCTATTTTTAATAGTATTGAATCTCTAAGTCTGTTGGCTCACCTCGATATGAATGCAACAGAAAATGCTCAATATATTTGCTTTGCCAGGATGAGAAAATTAATATTTTATTTCTTTTATTAAATAAATAATGTTTTGCAGGGCTACCATCCTTTGAGATATAGAGATCTTGCATTAATTAACCACCCCAGCCCTATTCCCTTCAATCCTCCCCATGAACTAAAGGAGAACCACTGATGTACTTCTGTTGGTTTTGATTAAACAAATCCTTTGAGAATTTATTTCAACCTCAGATGAATTTGTGCAGTTCACAATTACTTCTGAGAGTGTTTTTTCCCTCCTCCCTTGGACAAACTCAGTGCAAGTTTGCACACCTGTGGCAGCACAGGCTCAAAGGCAGTGAGACAGCAGTTCTAAGTCTCCAGCTCTCGCAACTTTTTCTCTAAATCTCTCTTTATTTTGACCTCTTTAATAGCTATTGTTAGCATCTTTATCACATCAGGACTGCCATTTCAGTAAGTTCTTCACATGTCCCTCCCTGCTCTGCCACGTTAATCTGCTTTCTGTGCTGAGGATGACTGGGAGCCATCCATCCACTCAGTGCAGCACTCCAGGGCCCTGCAAAACACTTTGGAGAGCATATTTATTTAAACATTACCATAAATGCAAAATGAATGTCATGCTTTTCATGAAATAGCCTTGAGTATGTTCATTTTATGAAATCTCATCACTGTGTGCTAAAAGAACAGCAGAGTGTTTTTGGGGGAAAGTGGAGAGCAGATAGGGAGTTATCAAACACCAGGAAATTAATTCGTGGCTGGATTTTCCTAGCTAATCAACACTTCAAAAATATTAGTGCTCTTGCAGAATTTCCTCACCTATTAGCAAACTATTTAATATGTTTTAAACAGTACTGAAAGAGTCACACAGTGTCTTTCAGGTCTTAGTCTTGAAGATTATTTACCCTTTTTTTACCAAGCCACGGTGGCTGTAAAACCAAAGCGTAATCAAAGCAGCAGAAATCAACCTCAACAAAGGCTGAGGCAACCCAGAGTGATTAAAGAAGAGAAACCTGTTGGGACAGTCTTGGGCATGGAGGTATCTTTAAATACAGGAATCTGTCCCACTTAAATCAAAGTTAATCAGAAACTGAGAATTTTTGTGACTGGGGAAAAATTAAGCATGCACTTGAATGTTTTCCTAAATTAAAACACTGACTGTTTTCCTTCAGTTAAAGATGGATGTCTTGGAGGAAACCAAACCTCCAGACTATTTATAGTGGAATGTTTAATGAGAATGGGTGTCTTCATGGATAAAATGGCACAATTTAAGATCAGTGCCAAAACTGGGGATGTATTATTGCTTTTCACTTACACCAAAGTTATATCTTGCATTTCTAAAACCCCATGAACTTGTGGTAGTAATTTCTAACAGTAATTAGTAGTAGTTAATTTAACAGCTGTACATTATTAAATAATTACCCTGTATGTAAGTTATCATAAATTTCACATGGTAAGATGTGATTTTAATGAGTTTTTCTACCCATCTTCATTATTGTGTGATGTGGTTACTGCTTGCTGGATGTTACTTTCCAAAGTGTATATATTAAATCTTATCATTCAAACAAATGAAGATTATAAAAGGGGGTCTTAACACTGTTTCTTAGCCAGGGGTTTTTAACAGCACTTGTGAAACATTCTTTATGACAGATAAAAAGACATGTTACTAAAATACTTTGTCTTTCTGGAAACCTATCACAGTCTATAAATGTCTCTCAAAATAATGCTGAGAGCATTCTGATATTGCCATCCTAAATATACACATTTTTTTCTTGTCTTGAAACAAACCATAGAAAATCTTTGGTTTGGACTGCCAGGAATAAGACTCACCCCTAAAGTGAGATATTTGACTTCCATCTGTTTGGGGTTGTTTTTATTTTTTTTTTTTTTCTTTTTTGTGCTTCAAGTCTCCTAATTTCTTAACTAGCTTTTTCTTTTGAAAGAACCTTATTTAACCTTCTTTCTGAGTTTTGAGTATTCAAATTAAACACAAGAGCCAGCAACGTGCTAACAAAAGGATTAGCATAATTTAGAAAGAGAAATTCATCCTCTCACTCCAGTGGAAAACCTGTTAGCAACAATTGGATGTTTTTGTTCACCTTGTGTTATCCCTTGTGCAGTTTTTATTTATTTTGCTGTGTGAATGGCCATGAATTTCCTAACTTTGTTTTTCTGGCCATGGCAGCCCCTTAACACAGACCCTGCCTCAGAGTCTGTCACTCTTAGCATGAGAGGCTCACCTGAGGTTTGTGATCAAGTCTTTCATTCTTTCTGCTAGAGATCACTTTGTTTTTTGGTGATACATTGTGACTTAGAGTCACAGGAGAAAGCCTCATGGGCAACTACCTGGTGTTATTTTTATTCAACACCTTAAGCCAGTCGCATATTTTGTGCTTTATTTTCCATTCATGGCTCCATTTTTCAAAATGGTTTTGTTTTCAAAAACATGAAAAAAAAAGGTAACATGCACATATTTCAATAATTCTATAGGGTTTTTAGCTTAGTGTTAAGACATATTTTGGTGACTGAAATGAAAAATAATGTGTCTTAAAGGTTCTGCAGATGAAGCTAATAGCAAATGCACTGCTGTTTACAGAGGTGAGCAGTAATTTGGGGCACATGGTAAATAGCAGAGTCCAGCTTCCAGCAGCCACCAAGCTCTCTTAGGAAAACCCAGATTTCTGCAGCAAGTGAAGTGCATCTGTCAGGCACAAGCACATAATTATTGTGGGGTAGAAACAAGAGACACGCATCATTTTGGGGAAAGCACTGACTATAAAGTACCTGGGAATTCTTGGCCTCAGTGTTTTCAGCTGAGGGAGGCTGTGGAAAAGACAACATTTTCTATGGCATGTGGTGCACATTTTCTTATCACTTTTGGTTTTGAAGGTTAAAAGAGGAATAAGGGAAAGGAAGGTTGACGCAAAAAAAGTCCAGAGAAATATTATTTTAATATATAGATACTAATCAAAACTAAGGACTCTTGGAGTTGTCTGCCTGGGTAAACCAGGTCAAATTCACCTTTTAGCTGTACTGGAATGACTTCTCTTTGTGTAGGAGGAGAGGGATCTATTTTGGAGGTCTCTTCCTCTGCTGAGGAACTGATAAAATACTGAAGGTGTTTTCTTAACGGAGCTTGCATTTCACCATCCGTTTATGTAAGCAGGATTGATACCTTTTTTTGACAATCTGTCATGAGGTAACACTTCTGAGGAAGTACCAAGGATCTTTGAGCACTGATTTAAAGAAATATCTGCTTCAGCACTTGAAATAAGGAAGAACAAACTTTCCATTCCACAAAAAAACACATCTTGGAAGAGCATAGAGCTGAAAATGTATGCTGTCCTTCCATGAGCAAATACCACCAGCTTTACTGTAGAAAAAGCACTATGTTCATTGTCACAGCTGTAAAAACTGTGATGCTCTATCTAGTTAAACCTCCTTTTAATTTTCTTTTGTTTATAAATCTTTCCATTGTTTCCCTCAAGTAAAACATTCTTTTTTTTTCAATTCCTCTGCATTCAGGACCTAGAGAAACAAAAAAGAATTATTTGTACTGTCACAGTCATACTGGGTTTTCTCAGATAGTGGCAAGAAACAGCATTTGTTTTGGATGTGTTGTGTAGTAATGCATGACTGCTTACAATAAGTATATACAAATTTATCACTTTTATTGATTGCTTTGTTGTCTCTACTTTTCCTGCCAAGTTCTGCTCTGCTTTACTTTGCCATGAGCAGCTACAGATGGAACTGGATACAAAACAGGGCCTGAGGTGAGGACTGGGAAATCCTTGCAAGTTTAGTCCTAGGATAGGAATCTGCCTAGGAGGAAACTTGTGTGGAATCCCTCAGTTAGTGCTGCTTCGTTTGCCTTAGAAGGAGCAAAAAGAGATCTCTAAAAGTCTTTGAAGATCTCATATGGGAAAATATCTCCCCATAATAGCACCACATGAACCTCTGTGCTTTTCTGTAACGTGAAAACCCTACCTTGTCTTGGAGTCCAGCCTCCTGTCAGGAATATTAGGGCTTTGGTCAGTGTGACTTGTCCCTCTGTATTCCTTCTTTTCCTGCTTTCTGCAAGAACAGGGGATTTTCTGGATAACCTGCTACTGTTCTAAGGTGTAGGCTGGTTTTGTGCTAAATGTTATGCAGCAAGAGTGAAGAGCAGTGCATCCTTCCTTGTATGAAGTCATGAGAACTCAATATAAGAGTTCTTAAATTCCTGTTTCCCTACATGTCCTCCTCCAGTAGTGATTATTCTTTATTTTGCCCTAAAGGTGCATCTTTCCAGATTAAAAAACTCTTGTTAAATTGGCATTATAATATCACACATGCAAACTTTGCATTGAAGTGAATGGACTGGCAATAAACTCCTGATTCTGTAAAACAATCCTGCATTCCTGAGTTACTAAATCCATCATGTTCCCAATTCAGTACCTGCTGCTCCACACTACACATGCTCCTCCCAGCTCCATGCTGGACCAGCTGGCACATTCCTGGCTGGGGAGACTGGCAGGGCAGGCCAGTGGGAAGGAGGAATGGCTCAAGGGAAGGAGGAATGGCTCAAGTAAAGGAAAGTGACCTGCAAACCTGCTTTTAACCATGCTTAATCCCATAAATAACCTTGTACCCCATTGTCTCCTCAGCTCTGGTCCTGTTACATGAGCTCTAGCTTTGGAGCACAATCCCACCTTAAAGTATTTATCTCCCCAGCGCTGTGGTGATATTGGGAATTATTTCTCTTACTGATCATGCACAGGATAGAGCCTGTAAGACTGAATTGCCTTCCTGTGATGCTGGGTATGCAGGAATGATAGGACACACTAAAACTAAACCCAGATTTTCCAAGTCCCAGTCATGGTTCCCAAAAAAATAAGAAGCAACTTTGCTCCAAACAATAAACGCTTGGCAGGATCTTTTTAATGCCATTAGTCCCTTTTTTCCCAAGACTCAATTCAGTGCCATGTCACATGCAGCAAAGCCATGGCCAGAATGCTCTGCAGCAGGAAGCCATTATTTTTGGATATTGGCAGTGGGATAAATATAATTTTGCTTCCCACTTTGCAGTGGCTAAAGCAGGGCTGTTTTACTGTACTCTAAACACTGATCCTGTGTGCAAAATATGGCATGCACAGGCAGATGCTGGGCCATGAATTATTGGTGCCTCTTCATGCAAACTGTGTATTGTATAACCTAGCAGCAAAATTAACTACAGAGGATTATCAATTCTGTGGGAAATTTCGGATTAATTTCATTACAGAGGGTTACAAAATTAATTTATTGCCAAAATTACTCCTTGTCCTTTCTTGATGGTAATAGCTTATCTGCATTCCTTTCCCTCTAAAGCAGCAGCAATGACTTCAGTAGTGGGAAATGTCCTGTGGAAGCTCCATGGCAAAGCAGAGCTCCCATGGGTGGTGCAATGCTGTGGGCAGTGGGGAGTTTGGACTTACTGGGAAGCCCAGGACCTTTAATAAACTTGACTCTAACACCTTGCACATGCACACAGAGATTCCTCCTTCTCTGGGTTTCCTGTCAGATGGTTTATTTAACAGGCTGCAGTGATGTGAAGAGTGTCTTACTGGTCATCAAGATATAGAGCCTGGGAGAGAAATTTACAGTCCAGAGGAACAAAAAATCAATGAGTAACTTCAGATGGCAGAGAAGGTTAAAGCTGCAATATTCCACTTGTTCAAGCCACAGGATAAAGCTTAATAATCTGGTTGTTCTAAAAGCAGCTTCTTTGTGTCTTGAATAATTGATTTTTTTTTGAGGGAGAAGCAGATCTACTACTGTTCAGAACTTTTTCTACTCAGATTTAGGGCCCTGATTTCTGTGAAGACAGAATTTCACAATACCAGCTCTCCTGGTTGCAGAGAAAACAGGAATTGGGTGCAGCTGGGGCAGTACCTGCCTCCCAGCAGAGGAAGGTCCCTGTCACATATCTGTCACCAAACTGCACAGGAGGGAGCAGGAGGGGGGAGTGCTGCTGTTCTAGCTGGAAGAGGGGTCAGTGCCTGGCCTCTCCCCTGGCTCTGATTGATTTTGAGAAGAGAGGCTCTACCAGATGTTCTTTTCCTTTCTGAGCCAGTCTAAGGCCCCACTTTCCTGAAAGCAGGGTTGAAGACCCTGGGAGGAGAAGGAGCCCAGAGCAATCCTTGAATCTCTGGAACCAGCATTAAAAGGTGTCTGGACTGGGCCAGAAGACAAGGTGATGATGTGGTGACCTCTTCAACTGAACGAGGTTATCAATTTCTGGCTGTGGAATAAATATGTGGCACTTGGCAAAATACAAGTATGCAAAGTCGAAGTGAGACAGATGATCCTGAGCCAGGAATGTCTGTAATGCTGCTTTTACTTCTCCCCCATTCAGATTTAGAAAAGGCAATGGCAGGGGTTGGGAAAGCATGTTGATTCTTGAATGAATTTAATGCTATTTAACAGGTTTGCCTATGGAATAGGGAAATATTCTGAATTCACAAAACTTGAGTGAGAAGGAACCATGCAAAATTATGTAAAATCTTGTTCTGTTAAAGAGTCACAAATGTAGCCCATTCATTTCAGCTATGAATGTCTCCATTCAGTTACTAAAATGGCTCTGTTGTGTCATTTATCAACTCTGCAGTGTATGAATCATTTATCATGGATTTCTCTGTGGTCTGAATTTCTGTTGGACACTGCACCTTGTACCCTACTTTTTCAATGCTGCTTAGAGCTATTTGTGCTAATTTGGACTTTCATCTTCCTCCTGTCAGACTTCTTTCAGAACTTGTTTTGAACAGCTTTCCAGAAGGAGCCCTGCAGAGATGTGACCCTTTTGATATGTCTGTCTAATATTGACCATCTCTCCCCATATTTCACCTCCTGTTGATGCCTCTGCTAAACCAAGAATGGCTAAATGGATACATAATTCATCAGAACCAAAGGCGTGTAGGAAATAATGGGAAATAATAGTTTGCATTCAAAGATAAGAGAACTGCTCATTAGTTGAGTTATTTTTTGCAAGTCTAATATTTTATTACAAGGGGAACTGATTTTAACCTGTGGACATCTGGCTTAGGGACTGAGGTCTCTGGGCAGGAGTAACACCATCCATCATGGTATTATTGGTGGTTATAGTAAGGTTCCTGCTCTCTTATTTAGATCCAGGCACCAGGTTTGCACTAGAACAGCTTTAAGAAGGAATTGCCCAGCTGTTGTCATGATTTATCCCCAGAACCACACCTCCACTCACACTTGCCAGTCCTGAGTCTCACAGCACTGCAGGATTTCTGCTGTGAAGCCTCTCACTGGGAAGTAGCTGAGTTCTAACCTCCAGGTCTGAGCCACTCTGGAATGGTTGGAAAGTTTTGTAAAGGGAAATGACTGCTCCAGGCAAATAGTGATTAAATAATAAAAATATGGTCAGCTCAGCTCATAGAAACTCTCTACCCAGAACCTGAGCATGTTCCATTGAAAGATGAAATATTCAGTGTTTTCCTGCCAGTGGCTTCCTCATATTCAGCTGGTCAGTAAAGTTTGTTTGGGAACTTTGGCACTTGCTCATAGAGTTGTGGGATTTTGGTTTCTGTAAAAGTGTCCAAAATTCTTTTCAAGACCTTGTGTTTCAGCTGTGTCTAAGCAGAACAGGAGAAGGCCAGTCTAGGAGTCTGTCCCTTTTACTCCTGAAGACTTGGCTCAACAGATCCAAGTCTGAACAAAGTCTCTTGGAAAAGCAGGAGGCCAGTTAAATGGGTGCTTTTCCTTGTGGCAGCACCCTTCTTCCTCAGTATTGCCCACTGCTTCCATTCATTAGGGACTTTCAACATGACATCACACATTGCCTCCTGCTAAATTACTGTACAAGCCCCTTTGCCTGCCTTCAAATCACCAGCTTCTGTTTCTTTGCTGCACAGAGGCTTTTTGCAGTCACAATAAGGATGGGATGTTATTGAGCAAACCATTTTTCATGGGCTTCCAGAATACCTTTGAAATTATTTAGTGTGCATGGCAGATGTTTCAGGAATTCTAGGACTGCAAATTTACCAGCATGGTTGCTTCTTGTCTGGGGATCTGCTAGTGGTCACCAGCTGCTGTCACATAAATTTTATCAGGTTAGTCAATATTAAATGGTTACCATGCAGTCATCATTTTCTAGTGTTGTTGAGTCCTCTTAAAATCAGAATGAAGCAAAGAAATTAATTTTTAAAAATATGTTTCCTGGCTTTATTTTCACTACACGATCACAGCATGCATGAGGCCTGGGGAAGAAATGCAGCTTCCCTTTGGGCAGGGCTCCGTGGAGTGCCTGTCTGGAGGGGTTTTACAGTGCTGTGGGTGATGTTTG
>VWZP01006690.1:1102688-1449732 GCA_013396995.1 Dicaeum eximium | reverse complement strand
TTTGCAGTGCTGTGGGTGATGTTTGCAGTGCTGTGGGTGATGTTCAGGTGATGTCTGCTGCATTGTGCCTCTCCAGCAATAGGACTGCTCCCACAGGGGGGATGAGGGTGGGCAAGTGGGAATGCTTTACTACAATGATGATGCATTTAGATTTGGAACCAGCATTGCCACGCCATTATCTGGATGTCTTTGGGTAAATTTCAGGATTTGACATCCATCAAGCTGCCTGACAACACTAAGGCTGTGTTTGTGAAATGTCTCATAGGATAGAGGCATAAATCTGAGTTATCTACATAACAGGGATATTGAGTTATGCTGCACAGGAGAAGCCATAAACATAGCTGCTCTGGAAAGCATTTTTGAGAAGAAATACAGCTCATTAATAAAAACAGTGTTACTGTAATACATAGCTCTAACTTTTAGCTGAAGGAAAGGAATGGTTTTAGGATTTTAGGATTATCCCTTCAGGACACTCATTTATGTGACTCCTAGGGACAGGCAGTTCTTTGTGTAGAAGATGAACAAAACTTTAGCAGATCTCATCTAGTACTGAAATTCAAAGATCCATAAGCCATAAGCAAGCTTAGCTGAAACTGATCATTCTGGCCTTAGCTTGTTACCTGTGATAATTAGAAACAACTCAAAATGTCAAGTTTATGAGACCTGATTGTTTGTCATGTTACTACAGCAATTCTTCTGTATATCACTTCTATGCAGTGATGCCATCTGGAAACTGATGGCATTTCACCAGCACAAAATGGATCTGACAAGAGGGAATCAAGGCTATCACTGTGCCTTTTTTTTTTTTTTGAGTTGTGTTGCTGTTGTGACTTGAATAAAACATTTGTTGGCATTTAATGTAAAATACCCAAGATTCTGCACTGGAACATAGAGCTCCCATTTTCAGTCATTATACTGAGATGTTATTTGCATTCATCAGAGAAAGCATGTATTACTCTGGAGAAAACTGGTTCCAATAGATTAAAATACTCTTGAGGCACTCACCAGGGTGTTTCAAGTCATTCTGTCTTTAGGACTTTCTATCTTTTTTGTTAAAAATCTTGGAGTGTAAACCACGATGTGAAAGAGCACTGGTTTGCAGCCTATTCTATAAAAAATCAGACCAAGTTTTTTCTCAAGACATTGGTGTTCTGGTGTAATTGATTTATTTGTATTTAAAACTTGTGATGCATTACTTCGCTTTTCACATAACATGAGAATTATTAAATGGAGTGGAAAATGCTGTGATCATATGTTGATGAGGCTGCTGGCCAGTGCTGTTAGAGCACTCACAGATTGTTACCTCTTTGAAAACAAAACACAGTGGGAAGCTCAGGCCCCACTGATTCCTGTGGTTCACCTGGTCTGACTGCAGCACTGTTATTTGGCTCCCAGATTCTAAGCACATTAACATCTAGAGCAGGTAACCCTCTGGTTTTCTGGGGAGGATTAGAGATAGGCACAGAGTGTGCCCTGGACACACATTTACCTGTACATGGATCAAAGATCCAGTGAGGGGATTAAGAATGAGGTGACCACAGAATAATCACCTTTTTTTTTCCCCTAAAGAAACCTATGGATAGCTGAGATAAAGGACTAATCCACTTACTGGTTATGCTAAACAAGCAGGAAACAGTGTGAAAACCAATTAATTTAATATGTTAGAAAAAGGGGAAAAAAACCAAGGCTTTGTAAATGGAAAGAGAAAAAGCGTTGTCGGTTATTAATGCTTTCTTTTCTTGCTAAAACAACAAATGCAACTTTACCAGGGTTTTTGCTCACAGGAACTCAACAATTTGTAAGAATATTATCCTAAAAATAACCCTAATTACTGCAGAATATATAGAATACTTTCTAGAGGCACTGCTTCCTAATTCATCACAGCTAATCATTACCTGCTAGTTAGGACCAAGCCTTTGTACTCTGACTGGATGGTAGCTGCTCATCTGAGGGGAAAAAAACTGTTTAAATTGGGCATGTTCAACAATGCCATTGAGCCTTTGGAGGCTCGACCTAGACTGGTCCCAAAATGAGGAAGGGGCAAAGAGAGTTAAAATCCTGTGTCCATACCCAAGCTCTGCCCCTTGGCTGATGAGCAGGAAGGTCTCTGCAGGCAGGGGAGCCCTGTGGCCTTTGGGGCCACCCAGACAGGACAGACACACCTGGTGCCCTGGCTTTATTCTAGTGACAAACCTCAGCCCCATCACCCAAGGAAGCTGAGTCAGAGCAGCCTTTCTGCAGGGGCTGTGGGAGTAGCGTCACAGCTAAATTCCTTTTCATTTCTTAAAGAAACTCAGTACAATAATTCTTTCTATTCTCTCCTAATTTCTCCTTCGTTTTCTCTTTCACTTTTCTCTTTCCTTATAGTCTGTGATTAAAGACAAGGGAGTGAGAGAAAATTGAATGCTTGGAAAACAAATAAGTCACTCATGATCAGTAGCTGTAATGTGCTGTGTGGACTTGCAGGAATTAGAGGTTCTAGATTATGTGCTGGGAAATTCTTTTTCTATTTCAATAATAAAATGGTTGTGACTTAAAGGGATCACCTTCTCCATGCACAAAGAAATGTTGACATATAGCAGGTCAGCATGAAATATGTGTGCAGTGCCTTAATGGCAATAAACAACTCTATTTCCAAGCAGGAAAGGGTCATTTGTATTTGTGTTGGTTTTGATTTTGTATTTTTTTTATTTGTTTGGTTTGTTTGTATGTTTTGTTGTTGTTGATTTAGGTTTTTTTATGGGAAGTTTAGGTTGATTGCTCTATGAAGCAATTTTAATTGAAAATTAAATAAACCAACTGTGTGTAACTTGGGGTACTGCAGGGAGCAGCATATGAATACTTTTGTTAAGTACACTGATTATGAAATAGTGCCTCAAGTCTTGCCTTAACATCCTTTATTTCACACATAAAGAGTAGTGGAACTTGCAGAAAAGTAGATATTTTTGTGGATTGACAAGATTCTTCTATGAGAATAAGAATGGAGGGAGCCACTCACAAAAACAATCAAACAGATGCAAACCCAGCAAAGCTGCCACAGCAGAAATGCACATGTACCACTTACAGCTGAGTGCTGCAAGAGATTGTGTAAAACAGCTAAACTGTGAGTTTGGTACGTGCAAACTTCAAGTTTTAACCTTCTTTCATTAAGTTAAATTTTGTGGATGGACTGCAGCTGCTTTCCTTGAGGGAACAGTTGTCACTGGTACGAGCACACAGCTCAGATTAGCTCACCTCCCAAAGCTGCAAAATGTCTGAAATGATGCACAGAAGTAACCCAGCAAATGCAGCTTTAAACAAGGGTGTTGGTGTTTACAACCAATGCATGAGCAAGTTGGATTGTAAAAAAAACCCTTAATTAAAGCCATCTTTGATGTTTGTGTTTATAGGTCATTAGTTTGCTGTATGTTGTGCAGATGTACTCAGCTGTTTGCCAGAAAAAATCTCACTTGCATAATATGAACTATGATTTTTCCTTGCAACTGCTTTAACTTGGAAGTTTTGGCTTTTGAAGCTCGTTGCTGGTTTCTCAACTTAAGGCTATTTTCCAGGCTTAACTCCCACTTTTTATGAAGTAAGTCATCCTCTCTAAGTAGAACTACTTAAGGCAAGTTGAGAAAACTACTTTCCATCATCTCTGTTTTTGGCTGAACTCCAGATGAGTAGCCTTCCACCGAGAGTGAAGGCTGGATGGAAGCATAAAATCATTCATGAAAAGAATACTTGTCACTGTCAGGGGAAGGACAAGAATGAGCTGTGCTTGCTAATGAGAAGGAAAAAGTGAAATTTTAAAAATGCTTTTATCAAAATTTAAATCTTTGGTACTGCCCATGGGATATATTAGTATGCCTGGCATGATATCATTATTTTGCTTCAGATCAGGCAGAATAAAACCTGTGCCTTAACATAATGACAGGATGTGAGAACAGCAGGGGTTTGTGTAGGGATGAGAGGAGTTCAAAGTGAAGAACTAAATGTTCTTTTGCTTTGAGTTTGACCTGGCACCGTTACTTCTGCTTCCTAATGGAGGAAAATCAAGCAGCTTCTCAGAAATCAATCAACACTTGAGAGGCAGAACTGGAAAAGGAACCTGCATCACCTGGACCCTGGCTATGAATTCCTGGTAACAACTCAGCAGCATCAGAACCAGAGGCTGCAGAATGGCACTGAGATTAGCAAGGCTGATAATCAGTGCTCCTGCCAGTGCTGTTGAGTCCTGCAGTTGTTTTCTCAAATATAGGCCATATAAAACAGCCATTGGTGTCCACAAGATTTAACAATAAAAGTGAAGAACAAAGCTATGAGAATAAAAAGCAGAACATGTGTTAGAATGGAAGAATCTGTTGCTGTAGGAAATAAATATTTCTGGTTAAAGGA
Source organism: Dicaeum eximium (assembly GCA_013396995.1). Lineage (NCBI taxonomy): Eukaryota > Metazoa > Chordata > Aves > Passeriformes > Dicaeidae > Dicaeum > Dicaeum eximium. The sequence goes on along the minus strand of VWZP01006690.1, from coordinate 1,445,355 downwards.
GTGAATGCAATGAGTGATGCTGAACAGATAGATCCATAAGGAAGCAATATTTAAATGTCAGCATGATAATAACTGTGTGGAATCATGATACATGACAATTGATGTAATGTTTTAAATAAGATAAAAGAAAAAATGCTTTGAAGTGCAGCTATTATTTAAAGTACTTTAAAAGTGATCATATTACGATCCATCAAAGAAAGATCAGTAAAAAGAAGCATGGTAAAAGTTATATTTGAAATATACTTCTGGATTATTCAGCACAGTGATTCATGCTATATTATGCTATGCTTGAAGCATGGCTAGGGAATCTGTGACTAATATACCAAATGGACTCAGTCTGAGGAGACAAATATCTGTAGGGGTGAAGTGAGTGTTCAGGTAGTGAAGTTGCCCTGGGAGAGATCTCTGGGAGAGATCTTGGAGCTGCTTGCTGTCAGCTGAACTCAGTGCTGGTCCATGGCTCAACCCCCCTTTGGATCCTCTTTGCCCATTAAAATAAATCTGTGTTGAGCCACTGGAGCAATGGCCAGGTTGGGGATGGGGGATGCTTCTCTGTGTGTCCAGGAATATATTTGGCAAGAAAGCAGGGTGGCATAAGCAAGGTATTGTGGAAACCCATGAAAGCAGTTAAGTAATTTTTAGCAGTGGAATCCTGTGATTTTAGCGGGATCTTGTAATTACAGCAGAGATGGAATTGTTTCAGGCTGTTTGGATGCTACTTTATACACCAATGAACTGTAAAAATGGGAAATGGGGAAGAGGCAGTTTAGTTTGTGCTTACGTGCAGTTTAGCTTGTGTTCTGCATGCTCAAAAAGCAGGGATTTGAGTCACTGAGCCTCTCATCTTTTATCTTGTGGGCATACGAGGAAAAGTTGAGTCTGTTTTCCCATTTTTACAGGCATTTGTGAGAGAAGAGGAAAGTGGCTGTTCAGTTCATCAACAGCCTCCTCAAATTAACAGGAATTGATAGGCACACACTGCACATGACTCTGAAAATCTCTCCAATGATGTTTGTTTGTGCACACGAGGGATTTCCAGCTTTATAAGCAGATACCAACCTTGTGTGCGTAACACCTCTCTTTAATGGAAAAAATATGTAAATGTGCTTTTTTCTAAATCCTTGTTGTTAGTTTCTGATATGAGCAGGGCTCCTCTGGGGAAAACTGAGCAACTGCATCCTTGTAAGAACTTTGCTGATTTGGCTTTAAGCTGGGGCTCAGTGCATTTAAGCAGTGCTGGTAACTGTTGCCTAGCAAAGGTGCTATTGCAGGCTTTATGGCATTACCTGGTCTCAGGGGGTGTGGTGCATTTCTTGGCTAAGGTCATGCAAATCTTTAACGTGCTTCTGGTCCAGTTTGGCAATATCTGTGTCTTACCTCTCTAGAAATCTTTATTTTAAGGTTCTCCATGTAAAGGATAAGAAAATCTCAGTGTTTCCCCAAAACCTCAGAGAGATCCAGACCAAGAAGTCAATTAATCCTGTAGTCCATAATGATTAGGGACAGGCAACCTAATGATCCTTTAGCATTTGCCCCAGTTTGGCTGTCAGATATGTGCCTGAATTCCAGCAAGGATTTTGATGAGGATGTAAGAGGACAATCCATGTACTAGACCTTTTGGGGTCACAAACCTGATAAGGACCAGGAATGACAAAGCAGGTGCCTGGTGGAGCTCCCTTGGGCTTGGTCTGGGCAGCCTGCAGAGGCACTGAGGGCACAGGGCCCAGTGTAAAGCTCACCAAGCTGCTCCTCAGTGGAACAGCAAAGTACAAGTGCATGGGTTTGGCCCCCTGCACCAACTGCCCCACTTTTGCTAATCCAACACCAAGACCCAAAATCTGGATTTGCTCTTGTGAGATTGTAATGTCCTTTGCTGTGCTGTGCCCAGAAAAAGAAAGCAAACCTGCTGGGGAGCAGCTCTGTGCCTTTTGCTGGGCTGGGGCTGCTCTCTCTGGGGCTGAGTGAGGGGTGGAACCTCCATGGATCTGCCTTCCACTGCCTGTGGCTTCCAGATGTGCAAAGCAGGGGGGAGAGAATGGGCTTTGCCAGTGCCTCTGCTGCCCCCAAAGTCTGCTCTATGGGACTGAATGGGAAGTGCTGAGAAATGGGTGTGTTTGACTCTTTGCTGACTGGAGGGAATCCAAAAATCTCGTGTTTCACAGTCAAATAGGAGAGCAGTGAGATCCACACTTCAAAGAGTGGTCTGAGCTCTAAATATTGTACCTGCAGTGGGTTTTAGACATTTCAATGCTAATGCAATTAGCACTGATGTCTTCCTTTTCATTACTATTGCATCCCAGTAGGGCTGGACAAAACCTTTGCACTGGTATCATCCAGCACTGGGTTTTGAAGCTGGATTATGTAACTGTGGCACACTTTCTCTTTTTTTTTACAACCTTTCTGATAATAAAACACAAGCAGGAACCAAAAGTACCTGCTGTGGTGGAGAAAGCAGTCCCTACAAGCCTGCAGAAAAGGGAGGAAGAGTTATTTTGTGGGAGAAGAGCTCAACAACATCTCTGTCCTTCGTGATATCTTGGAGAGCTCCCTTGTCAATTCAAATCTCTCTCTGCTGGTGAGGATCAGTTACATTCCTGATGGACAATCCCGGGGATATTCCACGAGTTTGCAATTTAGACTTTGGGACCAGGGGCCATCTTTGTTCTGCCTGTCCTCATCCACTGTGGAGCATCTTGTTTGCCAGCTGTTCCTATAACCTCATCAGTGGCTGCAGTCTTGGGCCCTGCTTAATTGGCTTCTGATTAGAGAAAAATCTGCATAAGTCATGAAGTTCCATCAAAACAGCAGAGCCTTAGCACATATTGCTGTGCTGAAAAGTGATAGACACTGCAGAGTGTCAGCTGCTTTGCTGAGCTGCAGCTTTAACACAAGCACTTCTGCTCCCCAGTGCTGTGTTCCACCCTTACTGGCAGGGTTAAAATGAGTGGTGGGAGGAGAGAGGAGAGACAGCTCAGCTCCCAAATGTAACCTTAGTTATCAGCTCTTTCCCTAAACTACTCTTATTCATTAAAAGCTAATGATGTTCCACTAATAAAATCTGATCCTTGCTTACATAAATTTATTCTGACACAACCTTTAATAAACTGGAAGGAGAAAGTGCCAAAAAAACCTCAGTTGTGCACATCTCTGGTATACGATACTGATACACTTTGACACCTGCACATTTTAGTTTCCATCAAAGGTCACTTTAAACTGGGAGGGAAAAGGAGTTTAGCATAAAGTCAGCAAATTCACTTTAGGATTGGGCTTTTTTTTTTTTTTTCAACAAAAGTTCCACTTAATTTAAAAAATCTTTAAAGAAAGGCAAACCAAAACACCAAAAAGTTACGTCATGTGCTTCAGACTCATGTGCCTGACAAAGTAAAAGCAGCAGATCACTGAGGAAAGATTTTTCTGCAGAGAAGAAGCATGAGGAGTTTGCCATACCCACACCTTATCCCAGAACTGTCACTGTGGTTGTGTCCTTAGCTGGGAACTGCTGATACTCTGTAAACAGTATTTTTATTTGTCTTTATCTTTATTGATAAGGTTTTGTGAGATAATCCTAAATAAGGTATTAGGGCAGATTACTTTAACTTCTCTCACTGAGGGAAGAAAATAATTTTGGAAAGAAATTGAGACAATAGGAGACTATATATGTGAAATGCTATCTAATTACAATTTTTAAAAATTACAAAGCTCTGATTCAGAATTTTAACAGGATTACAGCCTTTAAGAGGTCAAGAAGAAGTCCTGGTCCTGTGAGTTTCTAGAAATCTTGGTATCACAAAGCACTGTACTGGTTAGCAGGAAGAACAGCTAAATCTATCCCTCTCAAGACCAGGACAAGCTCTATATCCATGCTCACTCTAAGCCTTCAAAACTTTTCATTTTTTTTTCCTCAGTCCTAATGGTTAATCAGAAGTTCTACACGTAATTGGTAAACGTGATTTTCCTTAAGCAAAATAAATGTCATGTTCAGGAAAGAAGTTGGATTTAATTTTCCCCCCAGGTTACCCAGGAAGATATCAAGGGCAAATTTATTTTTTCAGCTCCCTGTGTACTTATCTCTGAAAGAGATGAGTGAAACCTCTTGTGGGATGAACTATTTTACTGTTGCTTCTCCGATTGTATCTCTAATCCCAAAGTATTTAACTCCACGTTTTGTAGTCTCTGTTACATTTTTAAAGCAGGGACTTGTGATAAAAAGAAGAGTTACTGGGGTCAAAGACAGGACTACAGATATTTTTTCACTTCCAGCAACTGGAGACAGCAAATACAAATTTCTCTTGCTGAACACAATCTACTTTGAGCTTTTCCTCCAGCACTGCTATCTCATCTGATGTCTGTGTCCTGGAGCCTCCTTGCTGCCTCAGGAGGAGCTGTGACTTTCCAATTTCCCTCCTCAGGCCTTCCTAGGACACTTTGGAGAACTCTGCTTCCCTCTGTGCCACAAATCTCTGCAGCTCCCAAAGCAATAGGATCAGGCAGTGGCTGTTGCCTGGCATTGCCTTTCCCTGCAGCCAGTCCTGTGACAGAATATTGCTTTCCTGGGGTGGGAATGGCCGTGGAAATGTCCTGGTTTGCTGTTGGGGTGACAGCACCGTGGGTCACAGCCCTGCAGAGGGGAGCTGTGCCCTGGGGCTCGGCAGCAGCTCCCTGCTCTCCCTGTGCCCAGGGCACCTCGGGGAGCAGCTCTGCCCATCCTGCTCCAGCAGCACCTCTGCTGCCTGAAATCAGCTCCAATCACACTGAAAATACAGCAACCCCCCAGCTCTGGGTGTGTTTTCACCTTTGATATATCACAATTCATAATGCTCCAAATCCTGCCTCGGTGTGTGAGCGCAGCTCCACGGAGACTCCAACTGCTGCCTTGTCAAACTAATTGGGGTTTGTGAAGGAGAGGCACTCTGAATTTAGAGTGCTGCTCCTCTCTAATAGAGTCTGAGAGGTGGAGACTGCTCCACGTTTCCCTGCCCCATGACCTGATGGAGTCAGCACTCCCTGCACGTCCTGATGGAAAGCTTTTTGAGATGGGCGTTCGTCCTGCTCTGACATTCACCCTCCTTTCTTCAGCAAACCATTAAGTTGGCGACCTCAGCCATGTCTCTGTTTTTAATGGGCTGTTAGGCTCAGGTTTGAAGTCTATAAGGAGAGTGATTTACCATTTTTACCCTATCATTTAGGCAGTTTGTCTTTTCAGTGTGGTCTGGATTGTGTTTGCTATTAGTTTCTCAGCCTGAACTCCTGCCTTATTTCTACTCAGTAAAAAAAAAATTAAAAAATAAAAAGTGGGTTCAAAGGAGTGGGAATGTTGACTTCTGTGAAATTAGGAGTTCAAACCCTCAATATTTGATTTTCTGCATTGATGAGAAATTCCTAGTGCTCTTTTGGGAATAGGAGGCTTGCACAAGTGGAATGCAAAGCCAGTGATGCTTCAGAGCTGTCACGTGTGCACACAGCTTCTGAAGTGCTGGATGGAATTTGGGGGAATGGATTCTCTAGCTAACATTACATCTTGATCTTGCTACCACTTTTGTTTCATGTCTTCCTCTTTCTTAGGTACTCTGTATGTTGAAGGAAATGGATTGCTCTTTCCTTTGGCAGTTTAGTTAGGAGATCTATATTTGTGCCTTTCATGTTTAAACACCTAATAATTTCCTGTTTCTCTCTGGCTGCTTCAGGAAAAGACCATACATTTTTTAGTAAACCATGCTTTTTGAATCAAATTAATACATCACATAGCTGCTTTATTTTTGCCTAACCTGAGTCAGAACACATCCTAGTTCTCTTCAGCATCTAAGAAATATTGTAATATTGTAACTTATCCTAAGAGGTTGAACAGTGTTTTTTGAGAGTGTGACCTGGGGGTCACACCATAGAGCAGAGTATTTAGCTAATGGAGACATTCAGATGTGCTTTGAAAGGCTCTCCATGGCAGAAGAACCTGAGGACTGGTTTTTGGGCAGCCTCTGTGGCCTATCCTTGCAGACAGACCCAGCAATGACTGTAAATAACCTGGCTGCTCACAGAGCTTGAGAAATGTGGCAGCTCTGATGCTTTTCCTGTAAGTCCCTTCAAACACACATCAGTGATGATCTGTGCAGGCTGTTTGATTTCCTCCTAGCTTGATTTCCTCCTCATCCTAGCCCCAGTGGCTGCACAGTGAGGTTGGTTTTGCAGACATGACAGACACAGCAGAGGAACTTTTGCTCTTTGTCCTGTTATGAAACAAATAGCAGCAACCTGACCCTGTGGCCCTCTGGAATTGCCAGCCTATGGCTCAGTGGGTACGACCTTGTATTTGCATCACAAGGGTCCTTCTTGATACCTTCTAACTGACTGTTTTGCAGTGAAGATGCAGAAAAATAAATTGTCTCAGACAACACAACTGTGTCCATTTACCCTGGCTTCACACATGGGTTAGAAAATGGTTGCTGATTGATTAACCTCACAAGGTTATTCATCTGCAGTTACAATATGCAACTGAGGTATCCTACAGGTGTTCTGAGAAAAAAATATATGCTTTCCCCAGAAATGTATATATACCCAAATATATAATATTTTTTTTTTCAGCTGAAAGCATATGTGATACACATACTTCAAACTACTGCAGAAGGATGAAACTAAAATGAAATGTGTTCTTTAAAAGTCTCACTACAACACATGGGTCCCCACTGCTCTTAATTTTCCAGCTTAATTTTCGGGAAAGATGGAGATTTAAAGCAAGTTAGTGGAAGGCCTCACTTTTGAGAAATTTATATGGTTTGTGAACTGTTTATGTACATGCTCTTCCTGTAGTTTATGGACTACCTTCATTTCACATTGAGCAGACTAAAATGCTTGCAGGGCCTGTGACTGCATCTCAACTGGTTCTCTGCTTCAGCAAATTGAATTCTTACTCTTCTCTGACACTTCAAGATAAATATATCTGCAGAGTTTCATCAGGTGGTTTAATCCTACATGTGCAGCAAAGGTCAGGCTAATTTCAGCCTTGCCACCACTTGGCCCCAGTGCAAGGCAACTGAAACTCAACTCTTGTTGCATTCTGGGAGATAACGAGATGTAAAAGGAAGGATGAAAATGAAAAATCTTCTGGTAAAATGGAGGATGTGAGTTTACTATTTAAAGTATATAATAATCCTACCTTGTGGAACTCTTATCAAGCTCCTGTGAGGGGGAAATGTATCAGAAAGCCAATAATCTGCATTAGAGTAACGTGAAGCCATTGGTAACTGCTCCATTAGTGACGTGGCTGTAGCAAATCAGGTGCTCAGGTCCTGACTGCACTGGATTTTAAAGAATTGCTGACAAGCTTTGTGAGCCATAAGTAAGTAATAGAGTCCAACTGTCTCATTGAAGCATGGCTTTTTAACACCCCAGCCACTCTGAGCTTGGCACGTCGAGTGTGTGCTAAAGAAAAGTTGGTAAATAATCACAGAGTAATGTACAGCACAAGCAAATGTATTTAGACATGGCAGAGAGAGTAGAAAGGATAATGTTTGGTGTTTGTATAGACAGACATTTCAAAGCCCCTTTATCACTTAGGAAAAAAGTTCTGCTGCTGATAGACTTGTTTACAAGGCAATAAAGTAATACTGAGTACCAGCAGTGGAGCAGGTACAAGTAAATCCTCTTGGAGAGAGTAAAGTTTGAATGCCACATGTCCTCAGGAGCCCCTGCACCATTCTGATTCTCTCCAGTTTCAGTGGAGCATTCCCTGAGCAAAGACTGCCTTGCACACTCACAGAGACCTTCCCTTTGCTCAGCTGTTCACTGAGGCATCCCTCCCTCAGGAGCCCCAGAGCCCCTCATATTCATCCCTCATCAGGGTCTATCTGCCTTTGATAGATGGTAAAAGAGGAAGTACATATTAAAAAATTATTTTCTTTCTAACTTGATAGAACTTGTTGATATAGAAATAAACCTCTCTTTTCCAGGTGCTGCTACAAGTATGAGAAGGGAGAAAAAAAAACTATTCAACTTTCAATTTTTTAAATGACCAAAAACTTTTCTAGTTTTGAGAAACCTGAGATTATGTTCTTGAGTAGATGCCTCATGAAACCTCCCTGTCTATTCAGAGCCCTTCTCAAATCTATTTGTTAGCAGGAACCTCATTCATCCTTCCATTCCAAGCACAATACTCCTTTCACTTGGTTAAATGAGGATTTTCAACAGCTGCTGAAGGAAATACAGCTTGATTTAATCTGATGCTTAATGATGGACACAATACTAAAATTAACAGCATCTCTGCCACAGGACTTTTGATTCCATTCTTGCTGCCATCAGTTCAAGTCCTCCTTCTATTAATAATGGAGTGAAAAGCAGCAGTGATGGCAGGAATCAAGGTGCTGTTTAATAAGTTATCTGGCTGCAGAGCTGAAACTCAGGCTTCAGTGTCCTCTGAGTTTATGAAGCACAGAAAGTCTCTAACTCTGAGTGAATAGAGCCCTAAGCCTTTACATGTTAAACACATTAAATGTTTCCAGCTAATTTCATCTGACATCAATCAAAGCTCCACTAAAATTACTCTTGGGGAAGGTGGTGGGGAGGGGGAGGAAGTGCAACACTTCTTGGTTGGCTTTCAGTCCTTTACATGAAGTAAAATCACTGAGCACTGTGGGGAAGAAGGGAAGGCCTGTGTCAAGAACAGTTCCTTCTGAAGGCTGTTACCTACTCAGCTTTCACTGGAAAGGAGTAGAAGAACAGGAAATATGGAGGGTTTGACTAGACAAAAGAGTTTTAAAGACTGTACAGAGTTCCTTGTTCACAGATGCCAGGGTTCCACCCCAGGCTGCCCCTCACTCACTCCCCCACCAGTGGGAGCAGGGAGAGGATGGGAAGGGAAAAGATGGACAGCTCCTGGGCTGGGATAAAGGCAATTTAATAGGGAACATAAAAGCCATGTGCACAAGCAAAGTAAAACCAGGAATTACCACTTCCCAGGGCAGGCTGGTGTTCAGCACCTCAGGAGAGCAGGGCCCCTTACATGGAACAGTTACTTGGGAATACAAAATCCATCACCGCAAACATCCCCCACTTCCTCCTTCTTCCCTCCACTTCCTACACTGAGCATGCTGCCCCATGGTCTGGAACACCCCTGGGGTCAGCTGGGGTCACCTGTCCCAGCTGTGTCCCCTCCCCACTCCCAGGCACCCCAATCTCACCAGTGTGGCCACACAAAAAGCAGGAGAGGCCTTGGCCCAGCGTGAGCCCTGCTCAGTAACAGCAAAAACATCTCTGAATTACCAACCAAAGTTCCAAAACACAGCCCTGTACCAGCCACCGGGAACAAATTAACTCTATCCCAGCTGGAACCAGCACAATGATACAAGTTCACTCACTTGGAAAATAATTGGAGCAAGGTGCTCTGAGTTGCCAAGAGCTGCCTAGTTATTAGTTAGGCAGTGCCTGCAGAAAGAATTAATTCTTATTTGGTGACTTATCCACACTCAAATGAGAGGAAAGAAATGAAAGAAGGAGAAGAAAGAATACTTTAGTGCTCATAAAGAGGAAGAAACTGTAAATTACTGTTTGATAGTCTGTTCTGTGGAGCAATGAAACAGCCATTCACTCAGGTGATATTAAAATGTATTTGAACTGTAACATAAAATGGGATGGAAGGTGTGTCAAGGGCTTTTGCTATGAAACTAAGAATAAAGGGGGAGATGGAAGTCAGCTGCTCTTAATGAAACTAGGGAAGTTTAATGAGTTACACCAGCACCCCTGTGTGATCACCTACACCCTACAGAGAACTTGCCCATAATTTCCATTAGTCTGTCGAGACACAAATCTCCTCTCTGCTCACAACTTTGAGTGTTCTAATGAATTTCTCAATTCTCTTATCCCACTGGCTGAAAGGTTCCTTGGCACGGGAAAGCCTCCAGTGGCCTCTAGTCCATCAGCACAGCCACCCTGTGGTCCATGCCATGGTTCCCTGCCCATTTTTCCCCCCCAGATGCAGCCAGACTGTCCCTGTGCTGCTCCATCTGTCTCAGCTCCCTGCACTTTTCAAGTCTTTTTGCCTTAAGAGGAGGGGCTTGCCCAAGGTTGGGATGGAATGCCTGGAGAGGAAAGTTCATGTAAGGGGCACCAGAGGCAGAAAAAGAGAGGAGGGCCTGCTCTTTGCCTCATTAGGTGCCTCTTGTTCTCTTCCAGGCCTCCACAGCCACATCACTGCACTGCATTCTTCTCTGCAGGTGCCCCTTCCCACCTGACTGTGCCTAAATTTGCTCTGTTTGCTGCCTTCACTGTGGCTGGCAGCCATCGTGTCTTGGTGGTGCCCCACAGATCATTTTTAAGTGTTAATTGAGGCATATAATTCTATTATGACTATTCCTGCATTCCCTCAGTTTTTTGCTCCTCAAATTTTTAAATTAAAATTGCTTAACAACTTTAATCAAACTCAACCAAGCTCTTGATTGAACCAGGAAATGCTGAGAACACCTCATTGCATTTCGATTTAGAATATTTTAATGGGAAGTAGGAGGTACAGATGCTATTGAAAAGCACAAATAAGCCCTGAGAGACTTGGCAGAACACTAACATGAGAAGGAAAGAGTTGAATGCACAATTCTGTAATCCACATCTTGCCAACAGCAATGGCCACATGCCACAGTCCTTCATGTGCAGCCAAACTCTATCAGCTGCACTAACTGCTCTAACTAATCCTATTTATTGTCATCACTGACCCTAAAAAAAACCCCAACAAAACCCAGGGAAGTCATAAGGTGGGAGTTTCAAATCACCTCTGCGTCTTGTCCTGCCTCTCTCCTTTCAAATGTGGCTGTGTAGCTGAGTGATGAAGTTTTTGCAAGACGTACTGGATAATTGTTTTGAGGGAATTAGTGCCCAGGAATTCTAGAGCAAACATCAGCTCACTTATCAGTGCCAAGAAAAGTGCATTCCTCTGCAGAAGCAGGTAACATATAAGCAGAAACAACTAAAATCTGCTAAGGAGCTGTGAAGACTAAGCAAAACTAACCACTTTGTGACAAAGTTGCTGATACTTGTAAACCAAAGTCACCTGAGTCAGCTCATAAATATTTCAGAAGCAGGAAACTCAGGCAGTTAAACTAGGGATGTAATTGCAGGCATATTTAAAACAAGCAAACAAATCCAATCAGATTACTCAGCTCTAAGCCACAATGTATCCGTGTTTGCTATGGGAATTAGACAGTCTTGAGCAGCAATTAACAACCATAGGGGTGATTATGTATTTTTATCTGACAAATCCTTAGGAAGGGAGAATATCTGGTTTTGCATTGCCCAGGTGGTGGTTCAAAGCTATGTGGAGATTTAGGCTGCCTATAAAAAAGCTGAATGTGCCTTTAATATACAGAGCTTGTCGTGGTTTTGTTTGGCATAGAGTTACTTTTTCTGCCTAGTAGCCAGTAGAGTGCTATGTGATGCTAAGGCTTCCAGAAATTCTCAAAGGATCAGGACTTGGAGTCATTACATCTTGTGCTCCTGTTAAAATTATGATTTGAATAGAAGCTTTATCTTCTTTTTTTCTTTGTTTTAAATTATCATTGGATATAATTTCACATATATACAGTTTGATATTGTTGTCTCCATTTGGCTCTGGAATGGAATTTGAAGATACTCGAAGGCAGGAGCAGGCATTACCAGAAATCCCATGGAGAAAGCACCTTGGTGGTGTTGATGTAGGGACAGTCAGAGATCCAGCAGCACAATCAAAAGCCAAAGGGCTGGAGGAAAGGCAAAACCCCTGGCTGTGGCTGACACAGATGAGCTGTACCTGGGTCTGCAGGGACTGGAGCTCCCCCTGATCAGCCCCTGGTCAGTGCTTGGGCTCAAGCCAGTCCCAAAGTGGGCAGAGGAATCCAAGGCACTGGATTACTTTGATTTACAGCAGAAAAGAAGTCTTTAAATTGTGGGCAGACACCACAGATCAGGTGATGCCTTAAAATGCCAAAAGTTAAATCTTGTCTCTTCACAGCACTCTCAAACAACAATATTTTGTTTGAGCCCTTATCTTCAGACCACATTTACAGCAAAGGAAGCTCAGGTGGCAAGAAAGGGAGAACTTGCTCTTGTTTTAACAAGGATTGGGTATTTTCAGGAGTGCAGAGGTGGACCAGCCTGACCATCCTGATGGTCTTTTCTATCCTGACAGGTTTCCTTCTCCCCTCCCCCAGTACACGGCTTGATAAATGAATGTATTCTCATTGCTCAGATTCATAACGTGTTTATTTTGTATACTGGGCCATAGTCCTTATGTGCTGGTCTGCTGTTCTGGCTCATCTCGTTTAAATTGCATTCCAGCTCAGTTTATTCAAAGGGAAAATGAATTCTGACAACTGGCATATCTTCTTCATTATTGTGATTGGCATAAATCTAAAATTTGTGGTCTGAATGTTAGCAAAACTATTTGATTTGGAAACTGCCTTACCTTATTATCATTTTAACAGCAAATAAGCATTCTAAGTGAAAATTTTAATTATTGCCTTTATTTCCTCTTCAGCACTAGCCTTTTCCTCTGTTCAAAATGGTGCTAAATAATCTGCTGTTTGTGCAGCCTGTGAGAGAAACTTATAAGACATTTCTGTGCTTACCAATTTCTCTCTTAATAGAATTCAGAAAACATGCAAACAGACAGGGTTTCTGATTAATGAAGGGTATGCATTGGAAAATGAAACCATAGGGGGAAAAGATTGTTAATATAGAAGGACAAGAAAAAGAGATGAAGAGAGCTGCTTTAGAGGAGGTGGGAGTTTTTGTAAGTATTCTAGAAAGCTGGGTGGAATAAGGGAAGGTATTTTTAGCACCTTCCTTTTTATTTGTTCCTTAGATTTGTGTTTGGCCCTGGTGATTTTGAAGAAGCACCAGGAACTGGGTCCATTTGCTGTACAACTGTGTGCAGTAAAGCTGTAAATCAGAGTTAAAGCTGCTCTGATGCCTTTGTTCTGTACCAATATTTCTCCTCATAACAGCTCAAGACATCTAGTTACACAAAACAAGAACAGCTTCCACTAAGAATATTTTGCTTTTGTTTTAAAAATGTTTCTTAAAGAAACTGGAAACTTAATGAGATAGAAAAATTCTTCATGTATTATTTAAAATCAGTGCCATCATAACAGTTCACAATACCCATCTGTTCTGCAGTATGCAAGTTTTACTCTGAATGCAAGTAATACAAGCTGCTCTGGCACATTCAATAACCAGTGCAGCAAAGAAAATTAAGACATTTTTCTAGAAATTACCCCTAGTACAAAAGCAAGAAGAAGACAAAAACTTACATTAGAAAATTTTTAAAAAAAAAAAATCCTATCAATATGCAAACATTACACTGGCACCATTTTTTAAATTCATTTATACATTTAGAAGATCATTCATGCATGAAAAAGCCAACACATGCTCATTCTTATTTTCCAACAGACCAATGGAATGACACCATAAATTACTGGTTTCCTCTCAAGGAGAAATGATTAATAATCCTGTGGTAGTGGTGGAAGTATACAGGGAAGATCAGGGTCTTTAATTGGTTGCAACCTGTTATTAAATATTTAGATTATTTTAATTGGTGCACGATAAGTTTTACCTTTAGAAAGGAATAATTTATAGCCCGTCTATGACATTCCTTGAAACTTGTAATGGGATTATTTGAAGGAGACACTACTAGGACACAAATAAAGAACATTTTGTTCCTTAATTTGGAGTTCACTGGCTTTTGGACATTCAAAAAGCATCACAGCTCCTGATGAGTCCTGACTTAAACTTGTTTCATACAGACTTAAAGCTTTATCTAGACTAGAATAAATACATTTTAAGATGCCTGCAGCACAAAACCATGTATTTTAAACAGATCTTGAGGTTATGCAGAGGGTCTCCTTGCTCCTCCACTGGATGTTCAATCTCAGGTAGATGTGGGATCCAGCTGTGAAGTGTTTCTGTGGTGATGAAAATAACCAGCCTTACATAACAAACTCTCTAAATTCACAGCCTCTTCTTCTTACCAAGAAAGACAGGGTGAGCTAAAGTTTGTTCAGAAGATAAAAGCTTCTGCAGACATTTGTTTACAGGCCTTTTGGCTGGATCTGAATCTTTTATTGGAGACTGCATCATATTATTCCTGCCATCCCTCAAGGCTCCTGGGGCTGAGCACCAAGGCAGTCAGGGAAAGGAGGGGCAGAGGCAGGAGCAGTTTAGTGACTGCAGTGCCAGGACAGCTTGTAAATCCTTGGTGTGGGGGCAAAGGGAGAGAAGGAGCAGATCAAAACCTTCCCTGACTTTGCATTTACAGGGGACATTGTTACCCAGGGATGGGGAATGGGTTTCTTAGCAGCTGCAGAACCCTTCTGGGATTTCTGGCATCTGGATGCAATTGCCAGCTTCATGCATTTGGACAGAGAGAAGTGAGCAGTGTTTATTCAGGGCAGAGCTGTGGATGCACAGCAGGCTGCAGGTGCACACAAAGGTGATTGCTTTTTGTGATTCTGCTGGGTGAAAGCTGAACACTGAGCTAGATAAATAGCAAATAAGGGTTGTTTCTAGTTCTTACAACCTCTATGTCTCACAGCTAAAATATTCACATTAATCTGAGAAGTTTTCCTACAGAAATGCAAGATGACCAATTCCTACTTAAATTCACATTCTTGAGATTTTTGCCGATAATTCATGAAATTTCACAAATCTGTTGAAAGTCAGTGCAGTCAAATTTAAATTGAGATTGTGTTCTGTGATTCTGTGATTCTACCCTCTGTCCAAAGGGAAGGGCAAGCCTTTGTGAAGGTAGGGACTGAGCTTTCCAGGCTAAATAATTGTAATGGAGGGCTTAGAAGTGGACAGCAGCACTGCAGGTCAGCTGGCACAGCAGCTTCCCTGGAATTTGTACACAGAAACCCACAATTGAACCACACTTCCTTCAGGCATAGGCTGTAGAGTAACCAGACTAGAGGATTCAAGGGTCCTGAACTCAAGGGATAATTCATATCTAGAAATTTTGGTGCCCTGCCTGGTGAGTCACTGCTGGGGTGAAGATTTAGGCAGGGCACTCACTCTTGTTTAAAAGTAGCTCCTGAAAAAGCCTCTACTATGCTACTGGACCATGCCAGAAAGAAAAAAGAGCTGGTTGTTTTCTCTGTTAAATCACTTTTTTTTCATGTTTTTTTTTTCATGTTTGTAACAGTGGTATCAGCCAAGCATTAAATTATAACCAGTGAACCTTGGTAAAGATTCAAGGGACCATGTTCTGCTAAACTTTTCAGGTTTATAAAGAAGCATCTCTTCCCTTAGAAGTAGATTTTAAAAACCTTTATGGTACTGAAGTTGCAATAAAATTTCATTTTACCATACCAAGAAAATATAATTTTCTTTCAGAATTGTCATCATGTATCTCTAGCTGGGCCCTTTGCTGAAAACCTCCCAGGGTGTTGTATGGACCCTTCCCTTGGCTCAGAGACTGTTTCACATCTGGGCTTGGTGGCAGCAGATGTGAATGCAAAGACTGTCTGAGAATATGAATGAAGGTGTGCTGAACCCTTGAAAGATGTGGTATTGAATTACAACAGCAGGAACAATATGGTCCTGCCTTTGATGCACGAGGTCATGCAGATCCTGCTTTATAATTTATAGCACTCAGAAGCAAAATGGCTGCAGGACAGGCATCCTCTCAGGGGAAGCTTTTATCTGCACATGCTGTGTTTGTGAATCAAAAATACTGTATTTGGGGAAGTGGATAGACAAGGGGTTTGCAGTCTGATTAACTGTGCCAGGGAGCAGTGAGAGGGAAGGAGATTTCTCTCAGTGAGCATGGTTACCCCACTGCAGTGCCAAAATTCCCATGATGGCAGTGCTCCAGATGGCCTTTAGTGGGGTGAAGGATGACAAAGGGGCAGTGGGTACCAGCCTGGCCTCCACCCTCTCTGGTAGCTCAGAGCACGTGTGCCACAACTTCTGCCAACATCATAAATTATTGCCTCCCACAGAAATAACTTTGCCAGAGGTGATCTTCCCTCATGCCCATGTGTCAGTGTCTCTTTTTGCTGCCACCCAGCACGGAGATGTCATGGGGAAAGGGGGCTGTGGGGCCAAGTGCCTGGTGCCATGTGTCACTGCAGGGCTGTGTCGTGGGGAAAACCTGCTCAGCTCACACAGCTTGCAGCAAATTAGGATCAAAGGGGTTTAGTGACTTATTGGTGGCACATAATTAACAGGCAGTAAGTGAACAAATTATTCAGTATCAGTAATACAAGAGGTAACGTTTTGTCTGCTGCTGTGGTTTAATAAATTCCTCAACAGCCTCCTGTAACTAAGCCTGCAGAGCTCCAGCTCCCCTTGCATGGTGCTTGCACAGCAGATGTGGGGTTCACAAAGCACCCCCTCTCCTGCAGACATGGTGATGCCTTAGGATTTTAGCTTTTGTATTTTTCAAATCCTGCACTGCTTTAGGGTATAACTCTAAACTCCATGTAGAGTTTTAGTTACTATCTTCACATTTTGACAAAACCATTCCTCTCTAGGCCTGAAACTCAGGGACACCTCACTACCTCAGTCCCTGAAAAATATAAACAAAAGTGAATTGGGGGAGGAGAAGCAAACTGGGGGAATATGGCTTCATTACCTGAAACTGTAATTGGAGGATTAACCCCTGATATGTAAATGAACCAAATTTATACCTGTCTGAGAAACTCATGGCCCTTGTCCATCTTGGGTGTAGCCCTTCTCAAAGGCTTCTGACAGCCCAAGGTGTATCTGTTGAAGGTCTTTAATAAAAAACATTTAAGATTCTCTTAATCTTGGCTAGCCTCTGTTCTAGGCAGCCACTCCAAGGCATCAGTGGGACCAAATGTCCTGTGGCTCTGTGTGCACCTGTGCTGCTCCCTCATTTGATCACAGAGAGAAAGCACCCCACAAGTTTGCATGCTCAGCCCCAAGATGAGGGGCCCTAACACAAAAACAATTCATTGATTCAGCATCCAATTTGAGCAGTGAGTCTCAGTTCTTTCAGCACATGCTTTGTGACACAAATTATCATTTGCTAACAAAGCACATTTTCCTACGCCTTAATTTGCTAAGATTAATATTGCAAAGTTCAACTTTGTGCAAGGCCTTAGCGAGACAAATTTTTCATTAATTTTAGCCAACCATCAAATTATACTGAGTAATTTCATATGCAGAAATGATTTAAATTAAGGAGATAACCTATTCGCTGTTGCAGATCTCAGAATTAAAAGGTCAGAGCCTCAACTGGTATAAATTAGTGTAGCTCTTTAGAAAACCACGTAGTTGAAGGCAACAGAGCTGTGGTGGTCTGCCAGACAAGCCCATGGCACGAGGATTCCCCCTGTCTGGGGAACAGGGCTCAGTTGATGGCTGGGTGTCAGGGATTCCTGGAGCTGGGATGAAAGCAGGATTCCTAAAGGCCTCAACTTAGTGAACTCATGTTCACTAGCAATACCTCTATTGGTCTAATTAATTAATCAAATTCTTGTCAAACCAATTTATTAAATTGGTTTGATAAAAGCTGGCAAACAGCCACTGCCCCCCCTTCAAATGTTCATGGTGTTTTCCTGAAGAGAGGTGATT
This sequence comes from Dicaeum eximium, assembly GCA_013396995.1. NCBI lineage: Eukaryota > Metazoa > Chordata > Aves > Passeriformes > Dicaeidae > Dicaeum > Dicaeum eximium. Next base: position 1,427,805 of record VWZP01006690.1, on the reverse strand, counting down.
TTAGTCCTCATCCTGCTCTAAATTACCAGAGGAGAAGCATGCTGTGTGTCTCAGTGGGCCAGACCTTGTCACTGTGTCCCTGTTGGGATGGCAGCTTGTTGGAATCCAGGGCACAGAGGGTGTCTCTATGCCTGTTTTAAGAAATTCTGACCCTCAGCAGAACACTGCTTTTAACCTTTGTCCCTGGGAAAAATTGCCAAAACTTTAAGATGAGTTAGAGCACACAGGTGGTGGTGTGTGGTGGTAGTAGTAGTGTATCACAGAATGTAGAATTTAGGACTTTAGGATTTTAATATGAGAGTGAATAGGACACAAGATGGAGGATTTTGGGTGTTGCTCCTTCTTCCTTCTTGTCCCTTTTCAGCTCCATTTTTTGTAGTACTTGTGGTAGCAAACTATTGGTTAGAGTGAGTGGTAATGTGGAAGTTACGTGTGTAGATAAGTAGTAGTTATTGGTAGAAAAGTAAAAACAAAGTATGTGTTAGAATGCAATTGGGTAGAATAGCTATAAAAGACCTTGGTTTGGGTCCATTTTGCCCACTTTGCCCCTCTTGGTCCATTTTGTGCCTTGCCTCTCGCATGCTGAGCCTGGTGTGCAGATAGCATGCTGAACTTAAGATAAGAATAAACAAGACCTTGAAGGCCAGAGAAAGAGAAAAAAGTGTCCAGCTCGTTCTTCACCCCTGAAAGAAAAGAACTCACTGATGGGAACTCCCCCCAAGTGCCCAGGGGGCTGGGTTCCCACATCTTTGTCAGGATACAGAAGGAAAGAAAAAAAACCATAAAAAATCCAACAGCAGCTGGTTCCACAAACAGCTATATTTAAAAAGTTACAATACTCAGGGCTTCAAACAAGTAATTAAGGGTCAGCCTGACCAAACTGACACCTGCTAATCCCGTGGGTCAGGCATCACTTGCCTCAGGTGTCAGGCCACAGGTGGATATTAGTTGTCACTCTCTACCACAGAAGGACACATCTTGATCCCAACACCCAGCTTTTGAGCCACGTTTGGGTGGATATTAATTTAACATTAAATTATTAGGCCTATTAATTAGGCATTCAGATATAGAACCCATCTTCTGAGGAGTTTGTACAGCAGAGGAAAACTCCCTCCCCCACAGATTTTTGCCTGTTTTCTGTGAAACAATAAAAAATGGAGCCTTGTTGCCTTGAGAGTGCAAGATCCCTTCTCCTGTCCCAGGATCAAGCAGGCTCTGCTGGGCTGGCTGCTCCTGGCTTTGGCATTGCAAGCCCAGCAGCTCTGGGTGGCTCTGAGCCTGGGGAAAGTTGATTTTCTTATTGATTTGGGGGGGTTTGGACTAGGCCTACATCCTGTCACTGAAAATTGATTCAATAAGCTGTTTATTCTCCTTTGCTATTCTACTGGCTTGGCAGGAACATTTTATCAAAGAGAGCCTGAATTTGAACCCATCTCTCCCACTGGCTTCTTCTGGCAGAGTGGCCCCATTAAGTGCACTGAGAGCAGAGAGTCTGTGAACCTTTCTGAAATTACTGCTGACAGATTAATGTTCCTGTAATTACACCAGAATATCTTGGAAACACAAATATTAATTAAGAGTATTGAACGAATTTGGGACAGTCTTCAATAGCATTGAGCAGAAATCCTGTAAAAATGAAACAAAATATAAGCACTGGAAAAAATAATCAGCATTAGTCATAGCAGATAAAGTAATTATTAAAGGCTAAAGTGATTTTTGGCTCGGGATTTATGTCATGGCTATGAAAGCTTTGCTAGTTGAGATCATGTAATATAGCAATAATAGTTTCTCTAAATTTATTTTATGTCAGGTTTTTAGCAGTGTCAGAAATACATGCTACGTGTTAAGGTACATTTCCAAGTCCTGTGACCCTGCTTTTTCAAGCTGCTCCATGCATGCACTGAGAGGACAGCTAGTCAGTTCAGTCCATAAATGCAGTCCATAAAATTCAAGTGCTTATACTTATAAAACAGCAATGATGGTGTCTTTTCTAAGTACTAGAGATATTTGTTCTCCTTGTATATTTTGTCTTCTTTTTTTTTTTTTTTTTTTTTAATGCTGGAGAGGACTAGGGACACTGTAGCTGCTGAGTCAGATCTCTGAAGTGTAGAGAGGAGAGTTTCATCTTTAGCCCTTCTTGGCTTCCCCTAATGCTCACACTGTGCCTGCTTTCCTGCTGGATAACCCCAGAGGCCCCTCGTGCCCTCCTTGCAGGTTAAAGTCACCAGAAAAGCCACAGGAATGCTCATCCCCTAACTCAGGGATGTCGAGGTTAACAGGATTGGTTGGCTTTTGCTTTCTGCACTGCTTTGTGCACCAAAATCTGTGTGTGTTGCTGTCTGTGCAGTGTTTGTGGTGAGAAGCCCCAGGAAGGGCATCTCTGGCTGCTCCAGAAGGACTGAAACACCTCTTTGGTCTAACACAAGGACTGGAACAGGCCTTATCCCTTTCCTTAAGTATTTCTTAAGTGAAATAGTGAGTGATTCACTAGCAGTCCTTCTATCTGCATTTTATTACACATGTCCTTACTATAGAACTAAAGTAGGAGAATGAGCGAGTCACCCATATTATGTTGGTTAAAAAGTTTTCATGTGAAACATTTTTTTTTCTTTTTAGCATGTCCTCAGCATCCTCTAAATTTTCTAAGTTTATATTTGATGTTTAGAGATTTGTACCTTCATGCTTTATCTTCCTTCATTTGAAACAAACCTGCAAATTTAAAGGGAGAAAAATCTAGTGTAAATACTAAAAATGTTCCAGCATGGCTGAAACAAATGAAATCACAGCTTGCCCTGAAAATTATCAGCAGGAGAAATAACCAGAGAAATGTATATTCTCGTACTTGTACTAAAGTTTTGGTTAAGACAGGGAAATAAGCAGACCATAACATTTTGTGTGTATCATAAGAGCATAATCATACTTCAAAATGAGAATATCTCTGTATGAATTCACATCAGATAGGTAATTAACCTTATGCCACAAAATATTTCAAATCTCCCTGTCCTTGAGAATTTACTGATGGCATATAAACTATTCACATCTTTTCTGAATAATTTATCCTGTCCTTCCATTATGTCAAATGAATTTATAATCTTAGATAATGAAACATTCCTGAGTGAAAGTTAATATAGAGCTGCACCTCCTACCAAGTACAAGTCTGTGAAAACACTTTTTTTTCCCCCACAGAACTTTATAAATTCTTTAAATGTACTTATCCCAGAAAGTCTAGGATCAGAGAGCTCGGGTTTATGCAGGATTTGCTGATATAAAACAAGGTAATTCCATTTATCTCAAAACAACAAATCCTGTTTTTTTTCACCAGTGTGAAGTCAGAGAATTGAGCCCAGAATATTTAACTCTACCAGAGACATGAGGACCCGAACTTTATTTAGATGCATATTCTATCCCAATATTACCCTTCATGTCATTACATTTAATTAAGAAAAGTAATTTTTGTCTTCTTCAAAACACTAGTAAATATTAAACTGTGTTTCCCTTCTGTATAGGTTCTTCTGCACAAAGGGATCAGCACCAGTCCAGTTAAGGTCACTTTAGCTAATTTTGTGCTGAAGAGAAATGGTGAGAGCAAGCTGCCTAAAATTAAATTGTCACATGCAAGTTTGACTTTGTGCCTGTGCTTGATGACCTGTGAGTATTTAAAGAACCACATTTATGTGTTCTAGGACACAAAAATATGTGGTCAATAACTTCTATGTGATTATAAACCACAAGACAAGCAGCCCACTTCTGTTATTTGCCTGTTATTGTTTGTAACAGTTCAATAAAGTCATAGGAGAGAAAATGCTACTGATTGTGTATTAGATCCTTTAAGATTAGAACAGGAGGTGAGTACAGATATTTTCTCTTGATTGTGCCAGCAGGAATGAATTCTTCCTGGGGGCTGCTGACAGGGTTTCTATGCCCTGAAAGCAGATCTCTTCCTTCCTCTGTCTGTCGTGGATGGAAGTGCCCTTCAGCACTTTATTTGTTTGCTTGACTGTGAAGTTTACCCTTCATGTTCTATTTGTCCTCACCCTTAATCTCGTTAGGTGCTCAGTGTTCTCATCTCTCTCTTTCAGATAACGAAGGTGTTTGCTCCCTTTTTGCATTTGTCACTCCCAGTCTCCTCCTTCCCTGTGGCCTCAGGTTCCTCTGCTGGAGCACATCCTGTGGGTGAGGACAGAGATGCTGGGTCTGTGCCTTTATCCCCGAGGGCACAGCAGGGAATGAATAATGCTGTGACATCGGGAGGTTTGCCAGGGCCTTCCACTGTCCCTTTCTGGAGCCTTTAAGTTCCCCAACAGTGTCTCTGTGTAGAAGTGATGCCTTGTGAAGGATGACCTGGAACAGAGACAAGACAGAGTTAAAGAATAAAGTAGGGATTTATTAAAAGGATTTTCTCAGTGGATCCACCTTGGACAGCACAAGAGCCCAGCCAGGCACCCACCCAAGATGAACCAAAATGGGCACAAAATGGACACCGGGCACGGGCTCTGTCACTTTGATCAGTTCTGCTCCATTTGCATCTTGGAGTTCATTGTCCAATTCCAGCTTTAGCACATGAAGTCCCATCCTTCTTGTTTTTCTCTCTTCAGTCCACGTTGTTTGTGCTCTTGTGCCTGAGATCTGGATCATTTGTCCTTGGTCCCCAGCTGGAGAAGGAATTGTTTTGTCTCCCTGCTCTGTGCACAGAGCTCACCATCCCCTGATGTGAAGCCCAGACTCACGCACTAAAGCAGCACAGACTCTGAAAAATATAAAAGCCAAAACCTGAGGCATCATTTCCCTGCAATTTTTGAGAGAAGGAAAATGTGGCATCCAGTAACAACATAATGCAAAGGGAGCAGGGATTTGGTGCCTGGCTCTGAGGCACCTCCTCCAGAGGGAAATGGTGTCAAAGTTGTAAATATTTGTCAGGAAGACAGAAAAGGAGAAAATCAGAAATGCTAATTTGGGTAAATAGTGTTATATTTAAAGCCTACATTTTAGGAGAAAATTGCTAGCAATGGGAAAGCTGCTCTCCATTCCCAGTTTTTCCCACCTAGTATAACAGCATTAAATGAGTTCTACTGACTGAACACACAGGACAGCAGGACACACCAAAGGCTGTTCTTTGCTTTTCCTTCAGCAGTACCCACATTTTGACTCTCCTGAGACAAGAAAAGGGTTAGGTGCATCCCACATGGCACAATAAAGAACCACAGCCTTTTTTAGACACCCCTTCCCTGTTTCTTTTCATTTCCCTTTCAGAACTAAGGAACAACTCACAGGTTTAAAAGTGCACCTTCTGAAGCTCCAGGTCTCTGATTTTGCAATCTTTTCATTTTTCCCCTGCCCATCCTGGAATTCCTGACACGCTACACTTATTGCAAAAATAACAGAAATTATTAACTGGATGCAAAAGTAATCAGGACAAGTAGAAAACTCCATTCCTAAGAGCTGAAAGGTTCACAAGGCAAGGTAGGGAAAGGACTGATGCCCTACAAGAATGTGTCTCAAGTGACCCAACACTTCAGTGTCACCCTGTTACAGCTTCCAGTGTGAAGGCCAGTGGGATGAAGCTCCCAGGATTTAGAAACAAATGTTGGAGCAAATAAAAGCTTTTTTAAAAAGGTCACATTTGGATTTTTGGATAACTCAATGAGATTATTTTCTTTTCCTGAAGTTTTCTTCAATGATGGGCCAAAATGGGAGGAAATTGGTGGTTGTTTAATGATTCTCCAGCACATTGGTATTACAATGACATTTTAGGATGGATGGATGAAAAGATGAAAAGAAAGAGCCTTTCTCCAAGAAAAGAGTCTCCAGCAAGCTTTACACTTCAGTAAGGTTTGTGGCCAAAAGTGCTTTGAGTGTATCATTAGGACTTTCCATCTGTTTCCAAACCACTCCATTTCAGATGAAAATGGACCTGTGATTTTTTTTTTCCTTCTGGGCAAGTCTTAGTCCTGCACCAAAAGGGTTTTGCTATAAGCTGAAGATACCCTAGGCCATGACTGTGCTCTGCTATTTTCCATGAAATTTAAGATTGCAGTCAGCTGTCAGACTTCTGCTTCCTATTTTACCAGAAGACATAATTCATCCTGGGAGCTGACTTAAAAGTGGAATTTCAGCAAGACTAGGCAACTTGAATTTGAGGACATATGCTTTCCCTCTGAAAAGGTCACTCTGTGCCTGGAACACAATCTCTCATTTCTGCTCTTGTTCCTTTGCAGCTTTGGAAGCTAAATATTCCACAGAAATTTTGGAAATATCTAGAGTACGGAGATATTTGTGACTAAGTTTTGATAATTTTACCCTTACTGTGGTCTTCCTGGTGAAGTTTCCTACTTATTTATCCATTAGCTTCTTTAAATTTCAGAGCAAAGGACCCTTTCATTTACTGTTTACACCCATCATGACAAAGCCCAAGTGCTTAAAGTTCCTTAAGTCAGTAAGCCATATGGACCAAGCCTGACTCAGAGGTTAAGTCATTTTACTCTGAGAAAACAAGTCAGCTATATTCATTATCTATTGATATGCTGCTGTATTTTTTTTTCTAAATGGTGAGAAACAATAAAACTTTTAAATGAACCCCTGGATCTATGGATCATAAATGAGCATGAAGTGTCTTGTACTGTCAGATTTTAGCTTTACTCCTTTTCCTTTATTCCTAGAGTATGTACCCATGGGTGAAACTGATGGGCATATTTCTTTTTCTTAGATTTGAAGAATTAAAGGATTTCTGAAAAGATACCTTGCAGCCTGGTAGAGCTCCCTGGTGTGGGAAGATCCCAGCCTTTCCCCAACCTTCTCAGACACCCCAAGGATGGCCAGATTGTGGAGCTGTGTCTGGCAGAACTGGCCTCAGGCACAGCCCCAAAAATGCCTCCAGAGGGGAAGGCTCAGGGCATTTACTGCTACCAGGGTCACTGTTTTGCCCTTAGGAAAAAACACCAATAATCATAACTTGTCATCCTTCCATGATCAAAGTGGCCAGGCTGGTGATATGCAATAAAAATAACTGAAGAAGTCAAAGCCAGCATTTCAAAGTAATTTTTATGAAGGCAAAAGATCAAGTGATCCAATCTTTCTAGCCACTTCAATAAATATAGGGTGGTGATTAGCAAATAAAACTGGGTAATTGTAGTTTTCTGCTCAACTCAGTATAATTTGCTGAAGTATCTATGTCAATCAAAATTATATTTAGATTGACATTGTAGGGATATGTAAAACCTATTTATCCTAAATAAATATTTGAAGAGATTATATAAGCAGTGATGTCCAAAGCTGAGGGATTTTCCCTGAAAAGATGAAGATTAGTTATTCATAATAGCCTAACATAAAACTACTCATCTGGTTTTCTAGAATATTCCAAGGATTAATAATTATAGCCCTAGATTTTTTGAAATGGAAAAATTCCTCCCTCCCATCCCAAATATTCACTTCTGGAGTTCTTTGTCTTCACATCTCCAGTGGCATTAGAAATACCCACTCAGACTGTGGGATAAACATGGATTTCTGGGATGATAGCTGGGAGGTGTGCAGGACAGGCTGGGCATCCTCAGTGATGGGCTCTTGAGCAGCCAGTGCTAACAGAATGCTGTCACTCACAAAGTAAATAACTGTAGGCAATGGGATAAAAATGGTTTTAATCTGGCTTGACTTTCTCTAGGAGCTTCCACAAAACCAGGATTTGAACAAAACCTGCAGATTTCAAAAGCAATTCATTGGCAAAGCAAGTCATTTTGTTTTGAAATGTTATTTTCCAGCCCTGTGCTAACCCTGTTTCTCAAAAGGGTAAAGGGAAAGGTACTACTGGTATCAATGCAAACCCAAAATTTTAAACTTGGAAAGAAAGTTAAAGCAACCAAAGAAATCTTGAATTATCCCATTTTGCCAAAAAACTTGAGAATTATCAGTGCTGGAATTTTGTTTATTTTAATATTGCCACTAAAGCAAAAAAACCCAAATCCAGACTGCTCCTTACTTGCTCTAAAATATTATCTTTTTCAAAGCCAAGGATGATAGCATCCTTCTAGCAGCCTCCTGTCAAAAGCAGAAGTTTCCTGCTCTCAATCATTTCCTAGCCCTGAAGCTTGTAATGCTTGAAGTGAGTTTGTCTGGAGTTATTAATTTTCTCCAAGTCTTTCAGAAGTAGAACCATCAAAAATAGATGCATGCAAATGTATCGTTTAACTAAGAAGCAGAATGCATGCAAAATTTGGCCTTGAGTAAACGATACCAAGTAGGTCACTTCAATCACTGACTTGGATGGCTTTTAATTCCTTTCGAGGCTTTCTGTCGGAATTTCAAGACTTAGTAACAAGTGAAGAAAATGTATTTACCATTGCAAAACTGGTGATGTCCTGATCCTTCCAGTTTGCTCTCACTGATGCAGGCACTGTTATTCCTCAATCCTCCACATCCATGTTTTACTACTCCTGGGCACACTATTTTTTGGTCCTATTTGTATAGAAATAACAAATGAAGGCTCTTTAGTGTTCTGAGGAGACTACATACCAAATTTCCAAGAGTTTGGAATTTCTAAGGATTCTGAATGCTCAAATCCTTTTAAAACTCATGTCCTGTGTTCCCTGGCCATGGTTTGTATCCAGGACCTGCACCTGAAGCTGTTTCACAGGTGCTCTCAGTAGCATCCCATAATTTCTCCTGCCTTTTCAAGCACCAATGGAGCCTGCACGAGCAGTAATGGTCAGATTTCAGTTTTTCAAGCTGAAATTTCTCTTCCCTAGAAGCTCAAAATTCTATCATGCCTGCATTCCCATTCCCCTTCAGGAGGATCTTTAGGGTACACATTTATTTCTTATCTTTCTGAGTAGAAGGCACAGCAGTAAAAATATTTTAACTGCTTTTTAAGCAATATGTAAATTGAGCCAGCTCCCTTTGACGGTTTACACTTGTCTTAACAAACAGATAAAAACATCTGGTGAGAAAAAAGAAAATTAACTACCTCAAATAGCATTACTACAATACTTTTCATTTAGAACCAGATGAAACATAACCTTTTATATTTAAGCATTATATTTCTTTTACCACCTTTCATTTCATAGCATTTTTGCATATGGAGAGGAATATGCTTGGTTTTATTTGTTTTTACAACTGTGTTATATGGGCTTTTCTGGTGTTTTGTGGATCACAGATGGAGAAACATTGGACTAGAAGCTGTGTAACTATCCCACTACTCCTCACCTACATGCAATTGTCTGTAAAATCTTAAAACTTCTTCATTTTTTATGGGCTCTTGGAATTCTATTTTCCCACAGAAAGTTGAAAATCCATATAATTTTTAGTGGCATTCCATTAGGTTATTCTCAAAAGACTTTAGTTTAAAATCAAACAGATGCTTTGATTTTTTTTTTCTCTAGATGACAACTTATTAGCACAATAAACTTACTTTTTATGTGACTGTTCTGAGCTTTTTTTGTTATCCCAAGTGGACTCATTGCATTTAGACAATACACTTATTTACAACCCCACTCAAACCATCTGCCTCTTTTTGATATACTTTTTTTCCCTTGAAAGGTCTTAAAACTTCGAGATGAATCTGTTACCGTGGTATGAAAAGGTTGATGGCTGTAAAAGTTAAGAGCACTGGGAGAGAAGGCTCCTCTGGGGTGGGTCACTCCCACCCCATCTTCTCAGCCTCAGATGAAGACATCAGGCAAAGATGGAGACATCAGGTGTCCCTGGTAGCACAGCCTGAGGAGCTTGGCTCCTGGAGAGGAGAACATCCACTGCTAACCAACAGCCACCACTGCTTGAGACAGTGTCCAACAGGTTTCAGCCTGCCCGTGGTCTGGCCAGCCACTGCTTGTCCCTGTCTGAGTGCTGGGGAGCTTTGGGACATCTTGTCCGTAGCCTTGCTAAGGAGAAGGGGAGTGACATGCACTGATCTCCTCAGAGTGAGCTGGTTCACTGAGCAAGAACAGCTTTCTCCTGGTAAATCCCTACTGTTCCTCCTCATTGTCATGTCCTTCACCTATCTGGCAGTGGCTCCTGTGAGGATGTGCTGCACAATCTTGCCAAGGAAGGGAGGTTAAACTGCCCCACCTGTAGTTCCCTCTGCCTTTTATTGAAGATGGTTTGCCACAGCTTTTCAAATGTGAGCATTACCTGCCATGAATCAAATATACCAGCAGTCTTACATGCAGCCTGTCTAGTCCTGGATCATCCTTAAACCCCTAATCCCTGATCCTTGCCAGCCATGGGCAGTGCCCTGTGCCCCAGCCTTAGCACATGGTAGGAAAGGGCTCCACATCAACATTCTGTGCCCTAAGTGCCACTTTTGGGTGCCATGGTTGGAAAGAAGTGCTGGGATTGAACAGCTGGGAGGACACAGATGGAGTAAGAAATAGTAAATGGCTGACAGCTATATCAACAGACAAAGGATATGTGCTATTTATTTTGGGTTGTTGATGTTGAAGACAAAGCAAATTTAAGTGTTTGGGAATGAAGCAGATGGGATGGACGTGGCTTCCAGAAGCATGGGAAGAGGACAACATTTCACCAAATGCATATGTCAAGTCATATGCCAGCAGAGATAACAGAAATAGATATTTACATTTGCAGTGATTCTGTAGCAGCTTTCTGCGAGGCGGAAAACAAAGCTTTTCTGTCAGCCATTGGTGAATGAACGTGCTCTTCCTGGAACAATCTGTACTTGGAAACTGCAGATCTGGTGCTGGAAGTAAACTAATGGAGCTAATGAGAGCAATTACAAGCTCCCCTCTATTGTAATTAATGTCTTTCTAGAATCCACACCCTGCAGACCTGACCCTACAAAGCTGCAGGCAGCAGAGGCTGAGCTGCAGTGCCTCCCCAGGCTCTGGCCCAGGTGTGCTCCAGCTCCTGCCACAGCATCTCACAGCCCCTCCCTTCCCTTCCCCTCCTCTCACCAACTCTTTTGATGCAGAACATGGGATCTTCCTCACGATTCAGTACACCATGGGACCTGTGCCCTAGCTAAGCTGCCAGGGTCTGGGACTGCAATAAAAACTATTGCATCAACTAATGCCAATTAGCCCTGAAATGTAGCAGGTTTCAATAAGAATAAGCACTCTACATTTCTTTAGATCACCTGTACCAGTGTCTCCCCACTTGGAGAATGCACATCACATCAAGAGCTCACAGCATTCAATGTCAGCAATTCATCTTGTGAGAGAGAAAAAGAAGCCTGTTCCTTTTAAATTAAATGATGAGCGAATATTTGCTCTAAGATTTAGTGATTTGGGTTATATATGAAAGCTTTAATAGCCCGAGGTGAAAAATAGAAAGAAATTAGCTGGTTTACTGAATATGATGATAGGTGAGAAGCATATAATTAGATTGAATAGACATAAAACCACCTCTTTAAAACCTGCTCATTATTGTTTTAATACTTGGAGTGTGCATTTGCCGTGGTGGTTGTGTGCAGCTACTGCTAAATTATTGCTACAGCAAGGCTGTTGTTCAAGTCCTTGGCTTTTGTACTTGCCCCTTTTCCTGAGGAATTCTCTTTTTATCTTTAAATACCTTTTTCTTAAAAAAAAAAAAAAATAAAACGAAGCAAAGGGAAGCTGAAAAAACCTTCTGTGTTAGTCATAGAGGAATATCACATAACTCACCAAATTGCCCTTTTCTCCTACAATTGTATGATTTTTTACAGAAAGGCAAAAGCATGCTGAGGGATTGCTACAGGCTAGTAAGAGGAGGATGTAGAAGAATTTTTTGAAATGCTGTGAAAGTTACTTTTCAGTTGTGACCAGTAGAAATTTAGAAGGTTATTAATGAGACTTCATACTGAGCTGCACATTTTCTACTTAAGCTAAATGTAGCATTTGTCAGAGAAAGTAATTTTCCTGTCTATTTGTATTCATCACAATTATGTATACCATGTTTCATGCTTTTGCAATGCAAAGAGGTGGATTTTCCTCTAGGTATATTATCCATGACATTACAGTACAAGAAAAATAATGGAATTTCTCTCTAATATTTTTATGAACTATAGTCAAGCAGATGCTGTTGGGTTTGTAATAAAATATATTGTGCTGTAGTGCCAGAGTGGCAGCCAGATAACTACCTCTGAGTAACTTATGAAAAATTAAGTAATTTCCCTAATATTTCAGAAATAAGAATGTGCTTTTTTTCTCAAAAGTTATCCAAACTTCAAAAACTTTTTTCTTTCTTTCTTTTCTTTTCCCATTTCAGGCAAGTTAATGGGTGTTTTTCCAATTTTGTAAACAGTCATTTTGCATTTCTCAACGTGATAGTCTTCAAGTAATTTGAATTACTTCACTGAAAACAGCTCCTAATGTTTTGAGGTCCAATTGCACAGCAGTCTGCAGTTAATAAAGCACAGCAGCCTGCAGCGTGAACCTCCTGGGATCACATCCATCTTTTCCTTTCTCTGCAAGGAATCACAGCTACACCTCGTTTGGGAAGAGCGCTGGCTGTCCATCCTTCCAAGGCAGACGTGTCGGTCTAAAAGGGATGCATGGAAAGCTCCCCGTGCTATTCAAACCAGCACATCTCTTAAGACAACAAAGTGTCTAAATCCCTGCATTATTAACGACCTACCAAAAAGCCCTCTCTTTCCAAGCGGAGCGCTCCATCATTTAAACTTCTGCTCCGAAATGATCGGCAGCGCTGTAATGCTGCGGCTGGCTATAAATGGAGGCAGGTTGCCCGTGGCAATGTCAGGGGGATGGCGTCAGGCTCAGGGTGCTGGCAGTAATCCGTGCTGACAGCTTTGCCCATTACTGCCTCTTCCCGGCGCTTCCCGGCGGGATGAGAACCGAGCGGGGCGGCCGCGGAGCGGAGCGGCACCGGCGTCCGGCCCGGCACGGCACTGCCCGGCTCCAGGATTGGACCGACACCGTGTGTCCGGCCCGGCACGGCACTGCCCGGCTCCAGGATTGGACTGACACCATGTGTCCGGCCCGGCACGGCACTGCCCAGCTCCGGGACCACATCCCTGCCCTGCTCCAGGACCGGACCGACACCGTGTGTCCGGCCCGGCACGGCACTGCCCAGCTCCGGAACCGGAGCGGCACCGGTGTCCGGCCCGGCACGGCACTGCCCGGCTCCGGAACCACATCCCTGCCCGGCACCGTGTGTCCGGCCCGGCACGGCACTGCCCAGCTCCAGGACCACATCCCTGCCCGGCTCCGGAACCACATCCCTGCCCGGCACTGTGTGTCCGGCCCGGCACGGCAGTGTCCTGCTCTGGGACCACATCCCTGCCCTGCTCCGGGACCGGACCGACACCGTGTGTCCGGCCCGGCACGGCACTGCCCAGCTCCGGAACCGGAGCGGCACCGGTGTCCGGCCCGGCACGGCACTGCCCAGCTCCGGAACCACATCCCTGCCCTGTTCCAGCACCACCGCCCTGCCCACAGCCCCGAAACAAGGCCTGCCCCACAGAGCATCTTCTCGCCAACGGGATTTAAGTAGCCAGGAGAGGCGGTCTGTAGCCCGGGAATGTGCTCTGTCTGGCGTTCCAAGCGCCTGCCCTCTGAGCTGCTTTCTCAAGTCCTTGAATCGCTAAAAGGATGAACAGCAAAACTTAGCAGGTAGTTTTAGGAACATGGTGAACGGAGAGGTTTAGGAACATCTATAACAGTTCTCCTTTGCAATGTGTCACTGTGCTCGGGATGGACACCACTCCCATTTTTGGTTCTCAGAAGATGCAGCGCTGATTTAAGTGTATTGACTAAAGATAAACCACTGGTCTACATCTCACTCAAATGTGATTCTCTCTGTTTACTGAGGTTTTTTATCTTTTTCCATGTAAGTCTCAAATACTTTATTGCCAGTGTTTATCTGCTTTGATATCCTGAATGTTAAAGTAATGGATTTCTAGGCTTCATCATATAGCTATTAATCAATAGCAAAATGGCACACTCAACTTCCTCATATTCAATTTCCACTTGATATTAACAACTGCAGTAAATGTAGTGGTAAATATGAGACTCTGCATAAATATTTTGAGAATGGGGTGCTCGTGGTAATTTGAAGAGAAAATTGTGGAACGAAATAATAAAGCAATAGTATTTAAATAAGGCCATAGCAAAATCGGCTCTTTCTTGTTTACATCTCACAAGTCAAATGAAGCAATGAAGCAAAGCCATCTGAATTTTCTGTTTTAGGGGTTTGTTTGTTTTTAAATAAAGAAGTAGTAGAAGTGGTGTATAATACATTTAGACTCACCGAGTAAAGTTTTAAAACTTGGAGGAACTATCTCTTTCATATAGGCATTTATTGTGCAATTTATCTCATCAGGTTGGAGAAATTGTCCTCAGGCTTTTCAGATTATAGGCCTATTAGTGTTATTGTAAATGCTGCTGCAAAGTCACTCTCAAAGTTCTGACAATAAAAGGCGAGCCTAGATCAGTAGAAAGGTTAATTTCATGGAAAAGCTTTCATGGAATGCTATAATCATGTCCTTATGCTGGACATTAACAATCACATCACTGGGCAGATGCCATGAAATGGAAAGGTGTTTTAGTGCCCTGTGGGATGGGATGGCACAGAGGAGGTGGTGTCCCTTTGTTGCACAGAGTAGGATCTCACAAGGAACCTGTACTCTTTGTGTCATATCTTCAGAAATGCATTTCTGTGCCCCTTTCAGCTGGAATCGAGGCACAATCAAATTTCAGATTTATAATTAGAAATTGATTTCTTGGATTTGTGTGGCTTAGAGCTCTGGTTGGTGCATGCCTTATGATTGGCAACCTTAGCCACGGAGACAAGATTGAAAAGGTCACCAAGTTATCCATCCTTTAACTCATGGTGATAAATCCAGGCAATGACTGAAGGAGAGAAGGGCTGGAGAAGCTTATCTGAGTTTGCTGTACTGTGCTTCCTGTCTAGGGATACTGATAAGTTATAAATCACATGCTACAGAGTGGCTCTTCAGGTGACGTGAAGGTTATCTGTCCCAGCACTGGGGCGTGTCTGCCAGAGCTTCCAAAAAGTCCCAGAATGTGGAGGTGATCGTACTGCAAACTGTGAGGCAGAGTGAGGTCCAGCACAGCTCATGGAAACCACTGAAATCTCCTTCCCAGCCTTCTGCCCTGAGGTAACAAGCCAAAGCTCTTCCCAGGGGCTGGAGATCACCCTCAGGTGCTGTTTGGTGAGGGTCTGGCACAAACCCCCGGCAGAACTCTTGCTCAGCATGAAAACCAGCTGTGAAACAGGGAGCCTGAGGCAGAGCAGGTGTGTGGTCACACCTGTGCATCAGGCACCGTGCTCTGGGTGGCCAGGAGCATGCCATGGGATTTCTTATGTCCACCACAAGTCCTGCTACTCCCATCATGTCAGGGCTTTGCCCTTCACCACCTTCTGGAACACTCAGAGAACTTTGTGCTTCTTGCTGGGCTCTCTCTTGGCTTTGGCAGTAGCCTCTACCTCTAGGTCCAGGAGTTCTGGTTCTCTGCAGCTGCAGCAGTACTTCCCTGCCTCAGAAAAGGTGGAACTGGAGCTGTGGTGGTTTGTGCAGTCTGGAGGAGTGCTCATCTCTGCGAGATATATTCTGGAGGAACAGTGAAATAGTGTGCATGTTTTTGCACTATATTGAGTAAAATTAATTACAGCTAAGAATGTTCTGCCCAGTTATGAGAAGGGATGGTCTTGGATCATTAGGCTAGAGATGAGAGCATTTATATGGCAGGCACAGGCAGCTGTAGGAAAAGAGAAGGGTCAGAAGGGGAAGAAACGCTGCTCTAAAAGATGAATATTTTATCTGTTTTACCTAAATTGTACTTAGCCAAAACCCCAGACAACACAGTGTAAAAGAGAGGAGCACATCTCAAAATAAAAGGCTTTCAGTTCACTAAAACTTCATTTATTATGGGCTTGAGAAGCAACTGAAATAGGAAAGTGCTGAATGGGCCTGCTAGGAGGCATAAAGCAGCAAAGCCTTCTTTCACTTACTGATTCCATTTCAGTCGCCATCCACCTCCATCACGTTCATCCTCTGGAGAGCTCAGGCCAGGAGACCTCTTCCCTGGCACGGTGCCCTCCAGGCAGAGCTGCAATACAGATAAGACCCAAATACAGCTCTTTCTGCTCAGAGGAGAGAATGCTCTTGGAGGAATTCCAAATGCACGGAGAGGGGGAGCTGAGAGCAACCGTGGCTGGGGCTCACAGGGAGAGTGGGGCTCTGCTAATAGGCAGTGCCTTCAGACCTTGCTCACTGACTTTAAAGATGGCTTTAGTCTTCCACAATAATAATTTACAGATAGTGTAAATATTTACAGATAGTGTAAATAGTGCTTGTTAATCCAAGCATTGTTTTTTTGTGTCTTGTCCTGTCAAGACAACTTTTCCTACTTCTCATGCTATCAGCTTGTGTATTATGGTGTTCATATCAGAGAGAAATGTAGGGTTATGAGCACCAAAGTACAGTCAAGGTGGTATAATTTAAAAAGAGAAAATCTGAAACTGCATCCATTGGTCTCATCACAGTCACAGCTTTTTATAGGAGACTAAACAATGGCTAAAATACACATCAACAGAAGGGTAATGGTTAAACACATTTGTGATTTCCATTTGAATGCCTCTTTCCAATTCACTAATATGCCTTTGCAGGAGAAGAACAGCCTGCAATGCTTATTTATTTACATGTGTGGGTGAAAGGTATTTGCAATGTGTTGAGTCTGGCCAGGCAGAACAGCACCTACACATCTGTCCTGAATCTAGCCCTGCCCTTGAGATGGAACCCTTCTGATTCTCAGGAGGAAAATAATGCCCAGGTGTATAAAGCAAAGCAGGTGCTGGTATTTTACTCTCCTGATTTGGCTCAAAAGAGATGTAATTCAACTGGGCTGTGGCCAGAAGGTGTCTTCTGCTGACTCAAGCTGGTTTCAGACCAGGCCCACTCAGCAGGTTGATTATACACCCTTGGCTGAAAAATATCGGCATTTTCAGGTCTGTAAGTGCTCAAGGGATTTCAGGATCAGAGCAGTTAGTGCTTACCATGCAGTCAGTGCACCAGATGTGTCATAAAGCAGGCTGGCTGTTCCACTGGGATCTGTGAAATCCCACAGCTCCTCCTTGGGGAGCAGGGCAGTGCTGGTGGCCCCAACAGCTCTTCAGGGAGCCTTGGGAAGGACCAACACTTCTGGAGAACTTTCCTATCCAAAGGCTGAATGTCTGCTTGGAAACACAATGCTCCAACCATTTTACTAAGAGCCAGAATTCAAAATAAAATTCTTTTAATAGATGCTGTTGGAGAATACATTTACATTCAGCAATGTTTCATGTAGCTCTATAAATAGTCCACATGCAGAAACAACGCAGGAACACATTTGCAGTTCTCCCTTTATTCAGTTTTCCCATCCTCCCTCTTCCTGACCTTTCCTTTCAGGGGGTTTGACAGATTAACCTCATCAAGTTAAACTCAATGTGCACTGAGGCTCTGTGTGCTCAGAATGGCTGTTCCTTTTCCACCTGCCCATCTAGTAAGGTGTCATTGCCTCTCCCAATGCCATCACAAATTCTGTGTCACTTTATATTGTGTTCTCCTTCATGCAAGTCATCTCTTCCTACATCCTTATCTCTAGCACTGAGCACAATGGTGTGTGTGTGTATGAAATATGAAAAGTAATTGATTTAAATATTTATAATACATTTAATGGACAATCAGTCAGCAATTAAATATGTGGAAAATAAAGATGCAGTATTTTGCATGAAGTCAGAATTATCAGGGGACAAGAGGAGCTATGTAGGGTCAGACTGGTGCTGTGGTGGGGAGATCTACAAGGGATCAATGTCAGCCTCAGCAGGGCTTGTAGGAGGTCAGAGACAGATGAGGCAGCAAGGAGCTGGTTAGGAGCCAGCTGGAAATGCAGAAAACTGGAGTCTGAGTTTGACATTGGTGTGATAATTACCAGGGAAGGGAAGGGGTGATGAGTCTGAAAATGCAGAAATACTGTGGCACTTCATCCATGCAGTAGAGAGGCAGCTCTGGCAGGGAGGACAAGGAAAGGCTAATGAGGACAAGGTACAAAAGTGAATTAAAAATTTTGTTCAGGTAAGCTTGAAAGTTGTCAAACCTACTCCTGAACATACTGACTCTTTCCTAGGAAAACGTGGGAACATAGGATGGCACATATATATATATATATATATACATGTGCATATATATATATATATATATGATGTGGCCCTGGCATGAGCGAGCTGGGACAATGAAAACCTTCCTGGGGATTTATGGGAAGTTTAAAATAATAACTGTGTAAATACAGAGCTGCAGAGGTGGCCAAGCCTCTGTGTGGCTTGAGAAACCAGAGGAATCTATGTCTTTCATCCACTCCTACCCACACTGACAGTGAAGTGAAAGCTGCAGCAAGGTTTGTCTGAGAGCTGTAACCTCTCAGCAGCTCCACTGTTATTTCTCATGGTAAGAAACACTTGAATTTAAACCAAGTCAGCCTTTTGACAGAGGATGGGAGAAACCATTTGAATAAAGAAAATATTCTTGTACCAGCCCTTCCCTTGAAGTAACACCAAGCATTAGTTCTCTGGAGTACTTCAGCTCCTGCCATCACTGGCCCTTTCCACAGGTTTGAAACTACATTTTTCTCACAGTTATAATCCATATAATCCTACTATGTGAGCTTAGATGAGAATTAAATTAGTGGCAGAGTATTGTAAGTGGAAAATTGGCTTGTAGAATTCTACACAGAGACTGAGAACTGCTCACTTTGGGGTCAGTAGCAGGTTTATTACAAGGTGGTCAGCACAGAGGGGTCAGGGATGTTAATTATAAGGAGGTTTCCATTTCCTCAATAAATCTGGTTTTTCACCTGGTATGAAATTGAGAAAACCACAGAACACTACTCAGTATTCATCTTTTAGCTTCATTGAATAAAAATTGGAATGCTTGAAATAAAACCTTTGATATCATAAGTAAGGCTCTTCATATTCTTTCTTTTAAAAGCACAAAGAAGTCCTCAAACAGCTCTTTAATATTACAGTAGTCCTATAGCTAAGAATTGAAAGCCTGCAAACTTCCAATCAGCTCATCTGTTCACTTATGGCAAAAAAACATAAATATTTTGGATGTCTCAAATATGCTTTTATCACTTGCAGGGTAGGAAATAATTCTGCAAAAGTCACCAATGCAAATTATACTTCTGCAAATGGAGCTCTTGTATCACTGTAAGCATGCTGTGGCTAACGTGCTTGGATGTCTTTGCCATAAACATGTACACAATCCCTGGTGTACTTAGGAACTTGATTTTTTTAGGCTGTTGAAGATAACATTCACCTTCACATTTGAGATCTGTGGTATGTGATTCTACAAGAAATGCTGATTTAAGGGAAATAATGGTATTAGAAGTAAATAACTATTTTAAAAAATTAATTATAATTATTAAAAATAATTAATTATAATTAGATTATAAAGCAGGATGAATCAAGTCTTCACTGTGATGATTTTTCTCCTTAGGGGGTAGCAGGGGCTGGCTGTTTGTGCAGATTGTAACAGCTCCAATAACCAGGTTTGTAGTGCAAGTGTAGGCAGCAAAGCAATTTCTACTGAGAGCACAGAACACCAACTCCCCAAACTGGCACTTTGCATTAAGGGCAGCTCTGTGTGAGGTGTGAGGTGGGGGGAACCTGTTCTGTACAAGCACATAGCACAGCCAGAGGTCTGCAGAGCAGGGATAAAATCCTGTCCTGTCAGCGGCAGGGAGCCAGCACAGGGCTGTGGCACAGCACACACAGTGAGAGGATGACAGATTGCAGCTGTGGCTGTGACCCTCGATGGCACAGCATTAAACTGGGCTGGAATATTAACTCTGGGCTTTGAGAGGTACCTTAAACTTCAGAGGGCTTAGGGAACCTCTGGCCTCCCTGCCCAGCTGTATCACATCCTCTGTAAAACAATAGATCCAAAATAATCTTTCATTGTCTAGGAGATTTAATTTCTGAAAGTTCATTCTGTGTGCATCCTAAATTCATGGATTTTCAGAGTCAGGCTGAGAGGTTCCTGTGGCATTTAAAGCAGCTGTAACTCAAAATGTTTGTAGTGCCAACCCTCAGGAGTCAAAACATGCAGCATGTCTAACTCACACCTGCAGAGAACATTTTGAAGTGCCTACCTCTGATTGATTCCCATTCCCACTAGCTTGTTAGATTTGATGTTACTCTTTGTTGTCATATCAGTTTTGCTCCCTCATCTCCCTGTCTTTGTGGAGCTCTGATGTGCACGTGGCAGAAATGACCTCTGCTTTGACTCCAAACTGGATCTGTGGCAATACAGCACATTCAGTCTGGAGCAGGGGAGTGAAAAGAGAAAAGAGAGAAAGCTGAGGTTGTTAGGAGGAAGTGGGCGACCTGGATTATAGCTGGTTATAAAAAGCAGCTCAGTGTGGGCTGGATGTGGCTCTGCAGGATTAATACACTGCCAGGTTCCCTCTGCAGGTGGCTGGAGGAGTTTGTGTGGCTGACGGGGCCTCCCAGCTCCCACCCTGCTGGGTTTCCCAGGTGTTACTGTCCTGTCAGATGGACTCAGTTTAAATTCAGAGCTATCTCTGTGACACCAGTGCCTTCCATCAACACCTGACCCACGGGATGCTGGCACCCCACACTGCACCCACACTTTCCTGTCGCAGGTCTCCAGTCACGCTGACCTCGATTGCTTTTGCAGCATTGCTTCTTTCCTTAAGTAAGTTGTTCTGCTGAATGAAATGTCAGCAGATAACATCAGTGCTACTCCATAATTTAATAGTGCCAAATATGGGTTGGAGCCTGACTCAACATCCTCTTTCAGTAGACAGCTTGATATTTTGATAATATTTGCCTATAACTCCCTACACTGGGGACTAGCAAGTACAAGAAACATGACTTTAGATACATAAATATCTTACAGCCCTCCCCACCTTGTTTTTGGCAGGTGTCAGAGGGAATCCTGTTGTATTCCTTTCTCCTGGCCCAAAGGGAGGGGTGTCTGTGCTCAAGACCCTCTCTGCAGCCCCTCTGCTCCTCTCAGGGAGCCCCTGCTTGTCCACAGCTGCTGATTTTCTGCATCCATTCAGCCACCTGAATTTCAAGTGTTTTTCCTTGGTGTTGGTATTACCTTGGCTTCTGGAGGGATAATGGGTGCATCATCTTCTTTTGACAATTTTTTTTTAGATCCTTCTAAAAGGAGCCACACAAGAGAAAGATAAGCAAAGATCTTCTAATGTTGCTGGATTATGGTTCGTCGAGAAAGAAAACTTAGAGAATACAGAACATCCAGGAAGAAGGATGTCTTTCAAAATCCCTGTTTTTCAGAGCAGACTGTTTTGAGGATCAGAAATGAAAACCAAGAGATGCAATTTTCCAGAGTGGTGAGAAAGCTTTTAAAGAACCACTTTTTTCAAAGCCACAGTGATCTCTTTTCACTGGAATTTGTCCCTTCAGCAGAACAAATGGATACTCCTCATCGGATGTGTTCTCAGCCCTAGAGAATAGGTGCAATGTACTTTGAGAAAAAAAAAGGTACTAAAAAACCAAAGGCTGTTTTTAAAGAGTGTTTTACCTGTGGATCTCACACACATACACCTACAGAAGGAACATTTTCCCAGCCTTTGTATGTGGCCTCCACATTTCAGCCCAGGGACAACCCTACTGAAGTCTTTACACTCTTTGCTATAACTGAATGTCACAGGATTATTACATCACCTGCTAATGGTATCAATAATGGTATCAATAATGGTCAGAGGATTCTTATTAATTCCTGATTTTTAAAAATCAAGCAGTAAACGTTCTGCACTGAAACCTAACAAGACACAAACATTTTGCAGTCGTAGGATTCCATTCACATACTTAGTGAAAAAAGGTTCAGGTTGAAGTTTTTGCCTGTGAAGCTCCTGGTTTCCCTGGAATGATGAGCAGTGAGGGCTGTGGGACACAGGGGGAGAAGCAGGACCTCGGGTGTGTGCTCAGAGGCTTCACAAAGCAAAGGCACTCAGTGCCTGTGGACCCCCTTGGGCAGCCCCTGTCCCAGGGCCTTTTTCTCCCTTGCAGCCTGTGGGATACAGAAAAAGCTTTGATCAGGCTTTTGGAAGGCCTCCTGAGGAAGCTGCGGCTCCATGAAAGATGGGAGTGTTATTTATATTTTCTGAATCAACAAGGAACTAAATGGAGTTTGTTACACACCAACCACACAGATTTGTGGTGAGGAAGTGCTGACACAGAGCACGTCCCTCTAAGAAAGTGAAGTGTAAGCTGCTAATCCCTCTCTGTCTCTTCTTTTGCATGCGACTACATTTCTTACAAGATGCAGTTTAACCTGCAGCTTGACCTGTCTTCCTAAGAAATTAGTTCAATCAATAATTGCTCTCTACTTAGGGACCAAGGGAAAACAGTGGAACTTGCAAAGCTGCTTTGAAATTCATTTCCAGTGAGGTGAAAGCTCATCTTAAAAATTGAAATTTCGCTCTGATTACTGCTGCAGGTAGATTAAAAATCTCTCCTGGTAAGATTGTAACAACTTGTCACAGCAAAGGGCTTAATGGTATTATTTTTTTTTCCTTGCAATACTAGTGATTGTGATAAAACTCCAGCACTTTAATCAAGATATGCACTATAAGAGTTAATTGAGGTTAGAATTATGTCTATGTTCATAGCAGCTTCCTCTGAAATGACCTTGGCCCTTGTCCATGGTGCCTGACACTACAAGTTTGTTCCTATTTCAGTCTTTAAATAGACACAAGGCTAATGTCATTTGAAGATTTGTTCTGATGCAACCCTTCTAGCAGCAATTTGAGGCAGGAATGGTAAGATAAAGAGGTTTTGCAGAGGTGAGTGTTGCCCAGCAGCTGGTGTGGCCGTGCAGGGCTGCAGGAGGCAGGGCTGGCTGCCCTGCTGGAGCTGCTGCCCTCAGCTGCAGGGTCCCCTCTGGGCTAGAGAGGGGCAGGCATGGAATTCATCTCTCAGTGACAAATAAGTGATTAAGATCCTTTGCTGTCATTCAAATCTTCAAAGTACCATTTAAATGAATATTCTTACTGTGGATTAACCACGTGAAATCCACTTTAGGCAATAGCAGGATGCTGTGCTGTCACTTAACTTGTGTTTCCTCCCTCCTGCAAAGTCCCTCTTTGTGCTGTTAATGCAGCCTAAAAGGTGCCTGCATATCCATGTAAGCGAGGCTGCTCGTACAGGGCATAAATGTCAAGAAATCTGTGCTCCCAGTAAAATCTCCCAACCATTACAGGATTTGCTGTGATGACAGACTTTATGTGAATGGAAGATGATATATTTATGTTTCAATATAGCTGAGCACTTCTTAAAGATGAAGTTGTGAAGCATGCCAGATTATTTGCCAAGGCACTGCAAATGTCACAGGCTGCAACTATGTGAGCTCAGAGAAGGAAAAATGCGCTAGTGCTGTCAGCTTAGCCAAAATCCCATGTTCCCAGGCCTGTGCACTTCATAGGGAAACTGAAAACAATTGTACCAACAAATAAATATCCAAATGATCAAACATGGAGCAGCTGATAAACAGGAGATGTCCTCAATGCCTTCTCTGAGACAGGCATTAACAATTTCCCTGGTGAACACTGGGTGAAATAATTATTGTGACTTTGCTCTAGAGCCACACTGTGAACCAGATCACTCCTTTGTATAATCCATTGATTCAGAAAGTGAAAGAGTTGAGCACAGCTCTTTCTTGTCTGGAAACAGCTGCTCAGCACTGGCAGAACCCACCCCACATTTGCCTGGCAAAGGCCAGGGAGTTTTCTCTGGAACCCTACTCGCTCCTGGCAGCTGGCACACGGGAAAGGAGAAAAATCCATAAATCTGCCACGTGCTCTGGTCTCCCACCCATAGCTCACACAGACAAGCAGTGTTTAGTGGTTTAATCACAGATGCCTTTCACTGGTGGCACAGTCACCTTTGGAGAAGAGTTAATCTTTGGAAGTTGGGAGGATTTAATGCCAAAAGTTAACGGGCTTCAGTGGTTCGGTGCTTGTAGCTTGAGGCAGCATTCCTGAGACACAAAAATCCTCTGCACTAAAAACCTTTCTCTCCCAGAAGGTGCCATAGTAGCTGCTACAAACTTTGCTAAAACTAAAGATGATTTGGAAAAGAGCATAAATTACTCTGTTTTGCAGGACCAATTAATAGATACCAACTGGTTAATAGGTAATTCTTTCTAACTCATGAAGTTAAAAATACAGAGTCTTAAGTCTATACATTCTTATCACTA
Source organism: Dicaeum eximium (assembly GCA_013396995.1). NCBI lineage: Eukaryota > Metazoa > Chordata > Aves > Passeriformes > Dicaeidae > Dicaeum > Dicaeum eximium. Next base: position 1,403,618 of record VWZP01006690.1, on the reverse strand, counting down.
TCTGGGGTGTCCTAAATGTGCATCTTTCAAGTCCATAAATATCTCAGAATCACTAGAGAGAAAACACTTAGTGTGCTGATGGATTTTCTTTTGACTCTTTAATGAAGCTAATAGACTCGTAAAAAGCATTTGGTAACGTGGGAGAGGGAGGGAGGGAGAGGGATTCAAAAAAAGCTTTTTGAAATCTATGGTCTTCAGAGTTTTTCCCTGGGGTGCTTGGAGATTTCCTCTGTTCAGAATCACACTGTGGAAAGGGCATCTACAAAACAGAGAGCATCAGTCAACAGATGAAAACCAGTGCACAAAGTGATGCCAGCACAACTTGTGAGCTTCCCTCAGACTTCAGTTCACGTCTATAATATTGCAAAGATTTCAGAGGTTTCCATTAGTTTTTGGTGGCTTCACATGCAGCATTTTCAATTAAGAGAAAAAAAAACCCCAACAAAACAAACAAACAAGAAACCTCCCACACAAAACCAAAAACTTCAGCTTATTCTCTGTTTTACCCTGTGCTGGGTTGTGGCAGCAGCGCTGGTGGCAGGAGGTGACAGAAGCAGAAGCTCACAGGGCTGCTGCCCTTTCCTTTCTGTACCAGCCCTGCAGGGCTGAGGCTGCCACGTGTGTGACATGGACATGTGTCTGTGAGAGCAGGGGGAAAAGGAAGGAACAGGGAAAAAAAAGGAAAAAAAGAAATAAGCCATAGAAGGTCCCCAGGAATCCTGTCTGCTCACCCGGTGCTTCCTGGGGAAAAGAGATGTGGCACAAGCAAACCCTGGAGCTGAAGGCTGGGATGGCCAGCAGGAGTCAGGGATGGGATGGGATGGGATGGGCCGGGCCCTTTCCCTCCCTCGCTGCAGTTCCTTTTGCGAGTGTGCTCGGTTGGGTCGTTGCTGCTCAACTTCCCACATCAACACATCAAATCTGTTTTGGAAACAGCCTCATTGGTTCAATTACCGTAATAGCAGCTAAACCACGCGATGAGCATGGCAGGAATGGTGATGAATGAGGCAGAGAATGACTCCCCTCTCCGCGTTAGCAATTCAGATTTGACTAAAACAGTCTAAGAGGTGAATGTGCTATTCTGCCTCTCATCCTTCTCGTTATTTCCCTCCTCCCCTGTTTTCATTGAGCATAATCTGTGCTGCTGTACTGCAGATCACTTTGCTGCCGGGTGTGTTGTTCCTGCACGGTTATTTGGTTTGCTCTCTGTGTTTCAGTGTATTCTGTTGCACAGCTTGGTGTGCTGGAGCTGTACAAGTTTTCAGTCTTTCACACCTCTCTCTTATTTTTTCAGTACAGTCTGAAATCTTTTAAATTAATATTCCCTTTCTTTATTTGTTCTTTATTTTTTTTAAAGAAGCGAATGAAAATGGCGCCAGTGAAATCTTTATTTCAATGTTTCAGTTATTCATGACTGATTTATGCTCCAAACATCCCAGCAACTGATTTTCATCTGTTATCTGTGTGACTGTGGATAAGCACAACATCCCTAAAACAATATTCATCTCCAAGCACTGCAAGCCTTGCCTTTCCTGATTTCCTGTTATTTGATCCCTGAATTGCAGTTATGCCAGAGAAGTGGAACCAACAGATGATGGGTATTTAAAAATTACTAATTTGAAAGCATCTGACAAACTGCCACACATTAAGAGATTAATGGCTGAAGCAAACACTCATAAATGGTAAAATTACTCTTCACTGGACTCTAATTCAGGACAAGAAATCAGAGGAGAGAAACCTTTCACTAAACAATGTTTGGGTTTGTCAGAGATAGCAGAACCGGGACATCCCTTTGTGCTGGCAGAGGAAGCCCGAGCTTTGTGTGGCCACTGTGTTTGTTCGTGTGGCCATTGCAGAAGCACAGCCTCCTCCGGGGCAGCCAGCACTGCTCTGCCTTACCCTGCCCTGCCCACGGGCCGTGGGGAACGAGCTGGGGCTGCTGCAACCCCACAGCCGTGCCCAGGGTGATGCCAAAGGGTCCCAGAGAAGCTGGACAGGGCTGGGGCTGGGCTGGGATGGGCTGGGCTGGGCTGTGTGAGCAGGGCAGGACCTACAGACAAACCCCTCTGACCTACAGACAAACCTCTCTGCTCTGCTTTGCTGGGCTCCAGCAGGACTCTNCCCACAGCCGTGCCCAGGGTGATGCCAAAGGGTCCCAGAGAAGCTGGACAGGGCTGGGGCTGGGCTGGGATGGGCTGGGCTGGGCTGTGTGAGCAGGGCAGGACCTACAGACAAACCCCTCTGCCCTGCTAGGTTACAGCAGGACCTACAGACAAACCCCTCTGACCTACAGACAAACCTCTCTGCTCTGCTTTGCTGGGCTCCAGCAGGACTCTCAGCCCCAGCTCTCTGCCCTGCTGGGTCACAGCAGGACTCTCAGCCCAGGCTCCCTNGGACTCACAGCCCCAGCTCCCTGCCCTGCAGGGTTCCATCAGGACTCACAGACAAACCCCTCTGCCCTGCTGGGCTCCATCAGCACTCTCAGCCCAGGCTCCCTGCCCTGCCCTGCCCTGCAGGGTTCCATCAGGACTCACAGACAAACCCCTCTGCCCTGCAGGGTTCCATCAGCACTCTCAGCCCAGGCTCCCTGCCCTGCCCTGCCCTGCAGGGTTCCATTAGGACTCTCATCCCGAGCTCCCTGCCCTGCCCTGCCCTGCAGGGTTCCATCAGGACTCACAGACAAACCCCTCTGCCCTGCTGGGCTCCATCAGCACTCTCAGCCCAGGCTCCCTGCCCTCTCTGCAGCTCACAGCAGCACAGAGGGTGCCCGGCTGCCCCAGCCCACAGCATGCCAAGGACTCAGAGTACTGGCAAGGAGCTGTGGCCTTCATCCAAAGATCTGATTGTGGGCCAGATCCAGCACACTCGGAGATGTCCAAGGGACTGGTGTCTTTTCTGCCCTGTTTTTCTGTATGCTGGGAGTTAAAATACCAGCAAAGGGTCTCGTTTAGATCTCGCTTGTGGCCTGAACAGTTCGTTGCTGCCTCTGCCACAGGCCTGCAGCTGTGAATTGCACAATGCCAGGCACATGCAGGGCAGATTTATTTTCCCCTCTCTCTTTCTATTTGCCAGCAGTGTGATAGAGCCACCAGGGGCTCTTCTCTGTTAATTTTGGGAGGTAAACAAGGGCTTCCTGCTAAGTTTTCACAACAATATATGACAGCCATTTCTCTGATGTCTTCTAGGCTTATATGCTTGCCTATGTCTGCAATGAGAAAATGTCCTGATGGGTCCCAGCACTGACCAAGATGAGATTTCTCTCCTGAGAAATTAGACTGATGCTAATTACCCGTACAGGAGGGAAGGTTTGGTCTGTTTCTGGGACTCAGCCAAGCCTGAGTTAAAGTCATAGCAAGGGAAGATACTCCGTGGTTTAAACATTGCTGGCATGCATAACTTCTAGCAGTTCATTTAAAAAATCAGAAGGTTTGAAAACTGTGAGAATATGATAGAGAAGAGACAAAATTCCCCTTCAAAGGTTACTGAGAAAAGAGTTCCTGTTTTTCAGTCAGGCCTCCGCCTGCCTCGCCATAGATTATGCAGGAGGTGTGTGCATAGGATGTAGCTTTGAATCCTTATTTATAGATGGTAAAATAGATGGTAAAATAGTAACTTAATCAGACACTCTTGTCCCTGCATACTACACAGAATTAAAAAACCTTTTGGATTGAAAATGACACTCCTGTGCATTAATTTTACCAGGGCTGTGAACAGCTCTTTTATCAGGTTATGCAAACTTCCCTCCATCAAGTAAAGATGTCATTTGCAAAGAATCCAATAGCTGTTTCTGGGCCTGTTTAGAACCACATTTCTAAAGATTATTTTATGTAATGACCCTTAAAGACCAATTTACACTGAAATAGGTTGAAATTAAATTTCTGTTCTTGTGTTATGAGCAGCTTTCAATTCCGTGGTGAATGATGTCAGCTGCCATTTGGCATTTCAGTGTAAGATCTGACTTCCTTTTACCCTCTTCATCTATTCTAATGAAAGACAGTTTATTGTCACCTACTGCTGATTACAATATTTTTATTTCAGCCATCTGATCTTAAAGTATTGAAGCAGATTTCTAAGCTTGAATTGAAGTTATTCAAAGTCTGCTCACCTGTGACAGTAAAAATAGCAGGGACCTTGGTCTTTGGTGTGGGTTCCCTGAATTATTGGTGTTTTCCTACCTTGGTATGCAGGCTGCTTCTCCACTGGGACTATGGACAATGCTGAACACCTAAACCTTCTACTGCAACTTGATTCTTTTCTCCAGAAATTGTACAAAAGATGCCTCTATAAAATGCAATTGTTTTTACCAAATAAGCTAAACCCCACTGATGCAAACAGATTTAGCTCAGAATAAAGGCACAAAGCTGGGATACCACAAAGTTCCTCAGTTGTTTAGATTTAAAATCTTGCTCCATACAAACAGACTTTGACATAGAAAATTGTACTATAACTAATCCATGGGTGTTTCTTATTTCAAATATGCTCTTTATAAATAAACATCTTTAAATCTGCTTTTGGAAGAGCAAGGCTTGCTCTCAAACCAGCATCATTCTGAAAATGCTGTGACACTTCAGACAGCAGGTCTCATACATGTTGGAAGACTTACCAGGGGCTCATCACTTTGAATTTCTGTTCAGGTTATTAGTCATAACTAATCTCACATTTTATAGAATTGTTTCCTGATTCCTTTTTGACATTGAACAATTTGATTAAGTCTAATGAATGGATCTTTGGGGATTCTTTATAAGTCAGCATAAAAGGAAATAAAAAGGTGTTTTGGCAACAATCTCTTTGAAGTCAATTTATCTAGAGAAGAAAAATTTATTTGATAACCATCTACTGCAAAATTACAAATTATTATAGAATTGTATAAAATGCCTGCTGTACTCTTGAACTGTAATTGTCAAAAGAGAATTTCATTTAATCTTACTGCAGGGCATTTACCACTTATTTGATCTGAATTTTTTGATATTTTTATTCTAAGTATTTTATGATTCATAATGTCATTCTTTAGTCCACATATAGCAGCCTCCAGAAGCAAAGATGGCTGAAGAATGGCAATTTCAATTTGTGACATCTTTTGTAGATTTTTCTTTTTATATTTTCATACCACTTTCCACTCACACTTTCAAACACATTTTTGGAGCAGAATTCAGTCAAAGCACCCATTTTGCAACTCAAGAGGGTCAGACATTTTATTCAGTCTCTTTTTTATTTTCCCTTAGTCTGTCCCCAAAAACCTTTCCATCAAAAACTTTGAATCAATACCCTCCTTTTAAACAGGCTGGTTCAGCAAATCAGCTTATTTACTTGAGGAAAAAAAGAAAGAACCCTTCCAACCAGTGCAGCTCTGAAGATGTTGCAGCCAGCAACACTGAAAAATACCAAGATCTTGACATTGGTTTAAATAATTCAGAAGAAAACAGGTTTTGTACTGGCTGATAAATACTGGTACTACTCAAACATTATTCAAATCAGCGTGAGATTGAGCCATGGCTCTTGGAGTCAAACAAACATTGCTAGGTTCAGAAGATGTACTGAAACAAGGACATTGTTTTCCAAAGGTTTCTACAAATATTTCTCCATCTGATACAAAGTTCAAGGCAGAAAAGCTCAGTAAACTTGAATGTGATATCAGCAAGGTAGTCTGGAAAATTTTATTCATTTTGTTGAAGAGTGGAAATAATTGGGATAAAGAAATAGCTGCTCCACAGTTTAAGTTATTTTAGCTGTTGCCTTTTTCTGTGGAATTCATTGTGGAAAAATATTACATAAGTCATTAAAATCCAGTGATTTACAGTTTTATGTAGCCAATGTTGCTTGCTTAAGAACTAAAACAATTAAAACCCAGCTTCTGAACCTCTTTTGAAGAGATTGTACCTGGCAGGTTCATTTCTGTTTACTTGTTACTCCAATCTAGAAATAAATTAGAACTATTTCAGCTGAAAAAAAAGCCTTAATCTATTTTTCCAAACGACTGGCTTGAAAACAAACACGTCAGGGGTTCTTTGTGATAACTTGTACACGCCCTGTGCTGTGCAGGAACTGCCAGCCCTTCACCACACTGGACACCAGGGTAATGGGGCTTTTTTTGCCTCCCCAGAAGAAACAGGGAGGGAAGAAAGGCCCAGAAAAATCAGTGAGCCAGGCAGAAATGTGGCACAGACACCGGGAATCGCAGGCAAATGGTCAGAGGCACACAGGGGTGTCACGCAGAATTTTCTGGGAAAGGTGAGGCTGGGCCAGCTCCCAGGAGCAGGGAAAGAGCAGCTGGGAAGTTTCTCTGGGGTGAAGGGCAGAGCCAGGCCCCATCTAATCCTGTTGGACATTATGCTCCTGAAAGTCTCATCTGCCAGATTGAAAGGAAAGCCAAAGCCTCATCTGCATGTTAAAAGTTGTTTAACACTTGGCCCAAGAGCTGGAGGCTGACACTGCTGCTCTGTATTTCTGTGCCTGGTTTTGCTTTGCCCAGTGTGTGCTCAGATTGAAAGGAAACAGGCAAAACCCTCACTGGAGAGGGGATTTGGTATCTGCAGCAATCCCTCATGGCCCACTGCATCCTCTATCCCTGTGCTGGGAAGAGAGGTTATTCTAATATTGCTACTACTAATGTTGAGATTAAAATATTGGATGGGGACTGAGGAATTCAGAGATAATTTTTGGCTCTGTCAAAAAGCAGTCTAGAGGAGTTGGTTAAATCATTTAATCTCTGTGCCTCACATCCTTATCATCTGACAGTTTTGTATCTCACGGGGCCATTATGAAGTGCAGTACATTAATGTGAGTAATTTCCATTCTGCAATGATGGTTTCCGTGTACATGGGGAGACTGAGGCTTTCTATTTGCATGAAAGCAGTTGTTTGCTCATAAAGTGTTAGTCACAAAGCAGCAGCAAGGCAAAAATGCCTGTCATCCAGCAAGCTGTGACTAATGTTGTTTCCACATCTGTATCTACAGCAATTCAGGTGGAAATGGTTTTCCATTTAAAATGCATTGATTTTTATTTGTTGCAATAGGCTCAGGCAGACAGAGCCTTTGATACCAGAGCAAGGACTCAGACAGATAGGTCTGCCTGGGCATGTTTGTTCAGCTCAAGTGGGAATGAAACCAGAAAACCCCCAAAACATTATCTAGATGTGACCATTAGGGGAGAGGGAAAGTGTGTTTGATCTCTAAAGACACTTTTCAATGGCTGCATCCTAAGGTTCTGAGAAACTTGGTTTGAAGGTGGCTCCTCCTGAATATGGTACCTGAACTTTTTATTTGTTTGTAAACTCTCTCCTGGAGTCCTTGATATCAGAAATATGCTGAATATTTGGCAGTAGCTTATAAGCACATTTTGTAAGGGAGTTCATAGCATTAAAAAAAAAAAAAAAGTATTCTTGTGAATTGACCAACCTTGAAATCTCTTGCTCTTGGGAGAAAAGCTCATCCCATGGCTCCTTTGGCTGTCCCTGTGCAGACACAGGCAGGAGCAGAGGCACTGCTGAGGTGCTGTGGCTCCAAAACTGCCTGCAGAGGTTGCTGCTGGCATCTGCAGCATCAGTCCCAGAGTCACCCCAAGCCCTGCACACCCTGAGGCCCAGCAGCAGCCAGGGAGTCACTGGGATCTGGTGGTGGCCCTGCACCCAAAATCCATCTGTAATCGAGGCCCCACAGTACCTGACTGTGATGTGTGAGTAGAAACAGGTGCAGTTTATTTTGAACAGCAAAGAGCAGACTGGGAAGGAACTGCTTAGTGGAGGTTAATACCATGCTGCAAAGAACATTAATAAAGGAAAATAAGAAAAAGGCTATGCAGCAGTTTCTGACCAAAATAGCATAACCTCCAAAACAAATACTCTTCCCTTGCTTCATTCGCAAGCTTAGAGCTCCTGTAGTGTAATAATTACTTTGATGATTTCTGAAGGGGATTCTATTTTTCTCTGAAAATGTTTACAGCCCCATCAGATCTAATTATTCCAGGCTTTTTCTTCAGCAGTTTTTCAAAGAGATTGAGTACAACAGCATTTATCTTTTCAAGAGAGGGAGAAAAGAGATAAAAATTGTGAGGTAGCTATCCTCCTGGAATATGGGCTTTTACATTTCCAGACAAATGAATATATTTAACTAGGCCATAATGAGTAATAAGTAAAAACTTCTATTTCATTGCCTCGAAATAGATCATGTTGGCCTCTTATTATCATTTATTATTTATTTTAATTTGCCTTAGTTGCCACGACAATTCTCATTTCCGTAGATACTGAGATGATTAAGAAGAAAACTTTCCCAGAGCCACGATGACAGTATTTGTAGAACACCTATGGCCCCACCATGACCAGCATTTGCTCCAGTACCAAGTTATGGCTGCAGCTGTGCTGAGCCTTCAGCCTCTGCCAAACCATCACCCAGGGCTCCCTTAGGCTGCCTTCTCTAGGGCCAGGAGAGCCAGTGCAGAGATAACCCTTCCCTAGCACTAGTCCAAGGCTTTTATGAACCCTGGGACACTGCACTTAAGGGCCCTGTTTGGTGAGGCAAGTGGCACCTGAGCTGTGGAATCACACCCAGCTGCAATAAATAATAGTTTTGCCTCAGCAGCATGTACAGGAGGCACCAGTCTGAGGCCATGGGAAACAGGACACTGGAAAAGGGACACCTAGCCAGGTCATGGTGGGAAGAGTGGGGTCCTGGGAGTCAATATGTTAATGGAACTATCCTGTGCTTGGTCAGGTTCCTGGTTCTTGCTCTCAGCTGGCCCAGTACCTGGTACACACAAGGTCATGTTCCAAGTTCACGTTCGTGGTTGGATCCCTGCCCTCAGAGCACCCCTAAACCTGGCTGTGTTCACCCTGCCACAGGCCTTAGGATCTTGTCCCTTAACTGTGCAGTTTCCACATTTGTTATTTTGTTATTAAAGACTATTTTTCAGGCCAGGCCGTTGTTCCCATCCCTTGTTTTGCCAGTTCCCCCCAGCCAAGCCGAACAAGGGGTCACAGCAAGAGAAGACTGAGATACTGAACTACCTTGGCAGCTTCTCTGCTGGCCACTGCCAGCCCCAGGGAGTGGCAGGATGAGTCTGACTTTGTGCAGGAGTGCCAGGGGACAGCAGTCAGGTGAATGCTGAGTGGAGAAGCTGCAGCTCTTTGGTGTCAGCAGCAGCTTTGGCGCTGCTCGTGAGCCGGCAGCATTTGTGCTGTGGTGTGGGAGGCACACCCCGTGCCCTGCTGAGGCTCTGATCCCCCCTCTGTGCACCTTTGCAGAGCACCAGGGACACGGAGCCTCACCAAGGAGTGGTGACAAATCTCAGTTCCCTGCAGCCTTGCACTGCAGAGCAGCCACCAGCCCCAGGACAGCCCCGAGGGTTTGTCCCCTCCCCTGACCCCAGGGACCAGCAAGAGGATGCAGCGTGCCTGGACCAGCACAAAAGGTTAGGTTAGATGTTAAAAAAAATGCTTCACTAAAAGAGTGATTGGGCAATGGAATGGCCTGCCCAGGGAGGGATGGAGTCACTGTCCCTGGATGTGTTTAATTAAAGATTGGAAGTGGCACTCAGTGCCAGGGTTTAGGCAGTGAGGTGTTAGCTCATACGTGGGACTTGATGATCTCAAAGGTCCTTTGCAGCCCAGTTAATTCTGTGGTTCTGTGGAAATGCAGATTTTTGTTCAACAGAGCCACAGCCAGGGCGAGGAGACACGCTGGCAATGCAGAACCAGAGGGATGGGTCAGCAATCCCCAGAGCAGCCCTGGGACTCTGAGGCTGGAGCCTGCTCACCCTGCAGGGGAAGGGAGCCAGCAGCTGCTCCTGCCAGAATGTTCCAGCCTGGATCTGCCTTCTGGCTGCATCCCTTGGGATCAGCTGCTGCCACATGGACCTGGCAGGAACTTCTTTGTAAGGAAAAACAGCAACACAAACCCATTTATATGTGCTTATTTTTATGGGCTATTAATATCTGTTTGGTATGATAGACCAAAAAGATTCACTGTATCACACAATTGGTTTTTTTCAGGTATGCAGAAATTCTCAGTTCTCAGTTCTAAGTGAACAAAATTGATTTTAGTTTTAGAATCAAAAATTAATGAGAAATGACTGTAAAATTCTGTGGGGTTTTGTGGATGTTTTGCTGAGAGTTTTTAAAATTGTAACAATTAGTAAGAATATTATGACTAGTGGGGAAATCTATGGCCTGGAGGAGGGTTAGTCACCCTTAAAATGACTTGTTTCAGCAACATAAATATCCTTTCTAGGATTACAGGTATTTGTGTCATTGCACAGTAACATTTGTATTGTAACTATGTATCATTATTTAATCTACTCTTAAATTAATTTTGCAGTGTTAAAGCAGACAGAAAACAACTAATAACTGCTGCTTATTAAAATATGAATTCAGCAGAGCAGTAATTCCCTGTTAAGTTAGTTCACTCAAATATATTAGATTTTCACTGTTAAAAAACAAGTCTCCTGTGATCAAAAGAAAGGTAAGACTTGTACTCATATCAATTTACCACTAGTTTTACTTCATCAAAGCTGAAATATGAAAGCTGGAAAAAAACCTCTGAAATGCATTTTCATTGCAATTCAGTCTTTTCTAAGGCAGAAAACATTGTTTTGTAACCATTTTTTTCTCTTGGTATAGATAAAGAAAATATTTTCTAACACGTTGTTGCTTTTCTAATTGCCCTCACAGCAAGAAGCATGATTGTAATTTCTATATTCTTATGTCCAGACCTGGATCCTCTGGTGTGCCTTAATCTAATGTCAGAAGTTGTAATAGTTTGTTGTAACTAATAAAAGTTGTATAGAGCTCACAGTTCAGCTCTTTACCCTCACAACTTCCATTTCATTCTTTGTCCTTATTGAAAAAGAAATCTGAAACAAACTGGATTGCAGTTTTACTGTTCCCTGGAACATGCTGGGGCCACCCAGGGCTGCTGGAAACTCCCTCAGGCATCAAGCCCTGGTTCAGACTCTGGCCTGCATTTCTCAGCAATTATTTATAACACTTTTACTAACTCTGAACCACAACGCTTCTTCAAAGAAAACTCCATAAGATACAATATTAATATCGAGGTTTTTTCTCTCTCAACACCTTGCTGTGCTCAGCAAAGCTCCTGCTGATGCCCATGGAGGTGCTTGTGAAGGTTTCATCACCTGATCCCCCTCCTTTGGCTCTGGGGTGGTGTCCAGGCCACTGCAGCACCTGGGAGCCTGGAACATGTCCCTGCCTGTGCCCGAGGGGACAGGGGCTGTCCTGGGGTGACACCAGCCCTGCTGCAGGTCCCATCCCCAGCCAGAGTCTGCTCCCTTGCTCAGCCTTGCTTTGCTGGGCCTTCTCTGAGCTGCCAAGCTCTAAATATCTTTAATATCCTCTCCTCCAGGAGACCAGGACAGAGGGCTGTCAGTGCCAGCTGAGTTCTGAGAGGGAGCCATGTGAGCTGCTCTTGGGCTCTTAGGCTGTGGGAACCTTATACCCATCTCTAGCAGGGAAATAATACTTTAAACACACAGAAATGCATCCAGCTATTTCAGCACAGGGAAAACATTGATATTTCTAAGAACATTATGCAACACTTCCTTTAGTCCAAGTGAATTTTTTCTAGAAACTTGGGTAAACAATCCATAGCAAAAGCTGTGTGCTTTAGCTGGGAGCTGGGCAAGCTGGCCTAATATGTTTTCCATTTCTCACCTCTAAAACCCAGTGCAGTCTATTTTTTTTCTTCTTTTTTTTTTTTTTTTTGTGTCAGTGATCAGTGGAGCATATCTGTGTGTGCTGGAAAAGAGATTGGCTATAACCATCTTGTACTTGCTTTGGCATGTGCTTTGTCTTCTTATAAAAAACAAACTTTAAAAATTCATAGTTAATGAGGCCTCAGATTCTTATAAGTAGTTTAATCAGGCTGTGCCAGTCCAAGGCACGTGGTTAAACACAGTCTCTTCTAGGCAAGGGCATGACTTGCTACTTTTAAAGCATGATATCTTTTGCTTTTGGGCCTCTGAGTCTCGACTTACATTTAATCTTTCAATTAAATTCCCTTCAGACATGAATTTTGTCAATGCTCCTTTCTCCCACACAAAAATCTGGTTACATTATGTGATGTTTTCTTCAGATCTTCTCTATCCTGCTTGGCATTTCCCACCCCCTTTTTTATTTTTTTCTTCTCTCTGCTGGAAGGAAAAAAACTGTTTTTAACTGTGCCTGAAGCTTTGTCTTTTGTCCTTCACTCGTGTCTCCAGGACAGCAAATCTGTGTGCAGGGCAGGTCCCAGCCCAGCCCCTGTGCTGCCCTGGGAGGGCTCTGGGTACAAGCTAGAGGATGAGGAGGGGATAAAAAACAGAAGAAACGAGTGAGGAAATGAATGCAAGCTGTTGAATGCATGAGGTACCAAACAAGGTGGGTGTGTTACCCCACACACACCCCTGGGTGGTTCCTCAGCTCCTGGTTCCAGTCCCAGGTGTGCAGGCCCTTGGTGGTGCTGTGCCTCCATCCCTCCTGTCCATCCCTCCCGTGGCTGGAGCCGCCCAGGCCAGCTTTGGGCTCAGCTCTTTTCTGTGTTTCATTTTGGGTAACAGCCCCTGCTGGCAGGTTTGACACGCTGCCTTTAAGGAGCTCCTAGTTCAGAAGTGTTTGGCGCATTTCTGCAGCTTTCAGCAGCCATAAAGAGAGCAGTTATCCCTCCTTGAACACAGCTGTACTTTTTTCAGAGCTGGCTTTTGATGCCCACTTTTATTTGTCCTTTGAGCTTTGTCACTGAATAGTCACTCGCAGTTGGAGAGCATCAAAGGATAGGTGGTTTTACAGGTCACATTTAGGCATATAAATGGCTTTGAAGTTGATATTTTATTGGAAAAAAATGCTTGGTTGGTTGTTGTTTCATCACATCTTAATTACAGAAACTGACTCTGACTATTAAGGAAATTTCTAACAAAAGTAATGTGGTCTTTGCTTCAAAGGAGTTCCACACACAGAGTGAGCAGCCAGGGGACAAGGACTAATACAAGGACCCAGGGAGAGTGTTGACTTCTCCTTTTTTCAACTTATTCTGGCAGGAAAATGCTCAAACAGCTCCTTTTATACCTACACATTCAGGATCTCCTCAGAATCTTGAGGGATCTGGTCCATTCTAAGTTAAAATAGGTCCCTTTAAACTTTGAGGAGACAGGATTTCTCCTCATGTGCTGCTGTCAGAATTTCCTGAATTAATGATCTGGGTAAACTTCAGAGTAGGTTTGCAGTGTGCACGCAGAGAGCTTATCTGTTAACTGACCTCATCCCAGAGACCTGGAAAGATAAAGGTTTTATTATCCCTCCCTGGTGGACTCCCAAGAGACTCGCTCCAAGTCTTGTTTTTACAACACATTCAGGTATGAGTCTTGACCTAAAAACTAAAAATCCATCTTGAGGTCACAGGGGAATGCACCAGCAAGAGCTGGCACATTTCAACCCTACCTGTTCCTTTCCAAGCAGGGTGAATATAAGCAAATTCTGCTTCCAGGCAGGCTGCTATTGAGGGGGACCTCCCTGCCCAGAGTAATTCATCCAAATTAGCCACTGCAGCTGGTTTCAGTCACACAGCTCTCCATCACTGCTTTACGGATTAACAGATCTCATCTAAGATTTAACACATTGATTCAATTACTTCAACTTGTGCTTCAAACACCATCAAAGTGTTGATTCTTTTCCCTTAATTCTTTTGAAAGGCTAATTCAGACTGACTCATTAACTAGAGAAGACTGCAAATTTGGATAATGCGTTTAAGTGGAGAAGCTTGATCCATCTTGATTAAAAGATTTTTTGTAGCTAATGCTTAACCTCTGAAGTTCATAAACTGAGCTACAGTTAATGAGTGTATTTCATTCTCAAATGTTTGAGCATCCTCCCACTTCTTTTTGCCCCCCAAAATCAAAAGGGGACATTTTGTGAGCTAAGAAATGCAACATTTATGCTAATTCAATATCATAATTATTTCACAGTCACTGAAATACCTATGTGCAAACAGTTACATAAATGCCACAAATAAATACACCAGCATACTGTTTGCTTTGCTGAGTAAATCAGTTCATTAGAAGGATAAATTATTATGTTGCCTAATTAGCTATCATCCAGGAAGGGCATTTTCATGAAGAGCCAGATGGGCAAAAACTGTCCTGGATCACTTGTTCTGAGAAGGCACTGCAGGAAAAACTGATTAGCAAACATTTCTGATACATTTCCTTGTATTTGGAGCAGGCAGGGATGTGGAAAAACAAACCTGGTGCACGACTTTGAGGCACGGAAGGGAACCCTTCTGGCTTCCTGCATCACCAGCATAAATTAAAGAATATATACATAAAAACACATAGTCTTGGGGGCTGTATTCTAGGTCACAAACATGAGGACAAACAGCTTCTGAACCTGATCTGTGGTGTTAGGAAAGCTAGAAATCGTGCTTGATTACAACAAAAAGGGATTACTATGTACAGTGGAGTGCATCTAATAGGATGAATTTTGTGGAGTTCCTTTTACACTAAAATACTTGTTTACTGTAAAATAGCAGTTTACTGTAAAATAGGCATCTGACTGTACTGATCACAGGAGATGTGGGCAGTAATATTGGGTGAAAAAAGTTTTCAAGTAATGTTTGTTCAAAATTTTGCATGTGCAGGAGATGTTTGCAAACTCAAGTAAGTCATCTTCTGACAGAAGGAAAATGAAAGTGGGCCATAGGCCAAAAGCTTGCAGACAGTAACTCTCAGAAGCACATGGCAGGGCACCAGAAGCCAGAAATTTTCTCCTCCCTGGAGAATCTCCCTGGAAATCCCAGAAGAGTTTTGAACACACCATTCATTGCTGACCCAGGCACCAGGAGAAGGAACCCTCTGCTCCTCCAACTTTGCCAAGCTGGCTGCAGGCAGAGGAAAGACCCACAGCTGCCAAGGGGTTTGCTCTGACCTCTGAAAGCCTTTTTCTCTGCTAAAGCACTGGTGTAGCTGTGCTGGAAATGACAGGTTTCTCTGTGGCCTTAAGGCTGCTAAAAGTGCCCGTGTGTGTGATTGTGTGTTTGTCACAGCAGCGCTGTCCACGTGGTGTTTGGGAGGCACAAAGCACCTCCATGGGAAGCTGACCCAGTGTTCATGCACTGAAAACGGTGTGAGCTGTATGACTGCCACTGGGGAAGCTACCAAAATGTCTTTTTGTAACAGGAAATATCTGACCAGTGAAGTGAACAATATGTTGCTTGTTCACAAATGATATCCACTCTCTGGCATGGATGCTTTGGTCCAGAAATTTTATATCTCAGCAGCTAATGCCTAAAAGAAAACAATATCCCTTCAACATGAGTCCCTGGGAAATGAAACTGTGTGAGAAAACTTGTGTTTAGACAGTGTTGTTTGCTCCTCAGTGCGTATAATTAAGTTTGAATATTTCATTTTCAGGCTACATTGAAGTTATCTTAAAAGTCATTTACAGGCTGCAAATCATTTCATCCCAGAGAAAAGGCTTAAATGTGAGTTTTGTTCTATTTTCCTTGACTTCAGGAAGCAGAGGTTCAAACAGTTTATATGTAAGTGTTTGTCATTTAAATAAAAGGAAGGTGACACCTCCCTGCTCATCTGGAAACAGAGACTTGGGGGTCACGAGCTTGCATAGCCAGGATGTCAGGCTCTCCCAGGGTCACTTCCCCGGCAATCCCAGCTCTGGCCTTTGGGTGGTCCTCCCTTTGTGCTCAGCATCTTGTCCAGCTCTCCAAAAACAGAGTATCCCTAAGCTGTAGCTGATGTAAGTCAACAGAGCATCAGTGATTTCCAGTGAAACCTGAGAGCGGGATGTGGCTGTGGAATGCTTGAATTGCACTGACAGACCCATCCAGAGCAGCATCCCTGTGTCCTGCCCTGCTGTGAGGGGGCTCACTGGAGGCATGGTGACAGCACAGGGTGACAGCACCAGGACATCAGAACTTTGCTCAGAACTTAGGCCCTTCTGCCATGGGAAAAGAAGCTGGTGTTCATGCAGGGAATAAATCAAAGGCTTTAGCAGCAGCAAGGTCTCTCTGTTCCAGGCAGATGAAAAATTCCTCCCTGCCTTGCTTCTTATGCTGCATCTCAGTGGGGTGAAGTGGCAGTGCAAAGATGTACGAGACAGAGAGCTGCTGCTCCGGTCCCCAGCCACCCCATCTCATTCAGGGCTGTTTTTGACAAAGTAGGTTACTAGATCTGTGAAAAATGAGGGCAGGGATTGTGGTGCTGCTGCTCTCCCAGTGCTTAGGTCTGGCCCAGTGGTGTGTCCCTGCTGAGGGGGACGTGTCCCTGCCATGGCACCGGAGCTGCCAGGGGCCACTCACCGAGCCAGGACAGGCCCTGACTGGCCCTGCCCCTCCCCACTGCTGAACACGGGCCAGGAGGCTCATGCCAGGGAACCTACCTGCTCATCTAGACCTGACATCTGAATCATAGAGCCCTGCAATGGTTTGGGTTGGAAGGGACCCTAAAGACCACCTCATTCCACCCTCTTCCACTATCCCAAGCTACTTCAAGCCCCATCCAACCTGGCCATGGACACTTCCAGGGATCCAGGGGCAGCCACAGCTGCTCTGGGCACCCTGTGCCAGGGCCTCACCACCTCACAGTAAAGAATTTCCTCTCAGTATCCAGCCTAAGCCTGCCCTACCCTGTATATGTTTGTGTGTCCTGATATGCATTCATAAATACAAACACATGCATTACAAATGTACTTATATCCCTGTAACATCACTAGAGAGATGATCCTTTCACACTTCTATCTAAGTTCTTTTGCTTATTATGATATAGGACATCCCCCACGGGTCTTTAGAGAATTTTACATGTTCATGGCAAAATTGTCTCTCAAGCAAATTGTTTCCTGTCTAAAATACAAGATAGACAGATTTAGAAAGAAAACAATGGTAACCTGAGTCCAGGACTTTCCCAAAGATTTGTTCTGATTTCCAGACTCCAATGTCAAGATGCTGTTCATTGGGTTTCACTGCTGGAAGCCCCAGCACTGGCAGCACATGGCTGAAAGCAGAGAGACATCTCTGCAGAGCTCCTGCCACCCCCAGGGCACTGCACAGCCCCCAGTGCAGGCTGCTGCTTCAGGGGACATATCTGAAGGCAAACCTGTCAGCAGAGCATCTCCCTTCTCCTTTTCATCTTATTTTTAGTTCTTCATTTTAGCAGAATTATTAACTCCTATTCCTGTTTATTGCCTCGTGCTTGCTTTGAGGAGTTAGCTGCATCCCATCTCTTCAGTGCCAGGCTGGGCAGCTCCCACGGGGGCAAGCAGCTCTCCACCACCAGCCATGGCACTGCCTCTCAGCTGTGGTGGCACCTCTCATTGTGGAGCATTCACAGGGCAAGGCTGGGCACTGCAGCAGTGAGGTGATGCAGAAGGTGGCAGCAGGGCATTCAGGGCACTCTGATGTAGGGATTAAGCTTGGGTTGCAGAGATTTGGAAGATGCTCTAAAGCCATTTTCCAAAGCTAATAGTAAGAAAAGGATTACAAGTCTGTGTGTGCTTCTGGCTAGCAATGGTTTTGTAGTGGTTTCCAAGTCACAGCAAGCACACAGTATTTTCCCCCTGAAATGCCACTTGTAACCACGGAGTTGGGGGAAAATCATTACTCTAGTGACTGACAAACCTCATCACTGCTGGGTTCTGCCTGCCTGTACTTCATACACATTGCTGGGCTTGATCTAGATGGAAAACCTCCAGCTGTGCTGTTCACACACACATGTTAAACCAGGACCAGTTATTTTCCCCTCCTATATACTACAGATACCTTTAATTATGTCTTCTGAATCTGCAGGGTGAGCATCCTGGAGATTTAACTTTTCCTACTGCTAGGGGCACCCACTTTGCACAAGGACTCTGCAGAAGCCATCCTGGGGTTATCTGTCATCTCTGGACCTTGTGCAGCACACATTCAGCAGTATTTGTATCCCTAAGTCAGAAATCTGATGCAGACAGCATCAGCATGAAGAAAGGGGACAGAATCTGATCTAGTGCAGACCAGTCACCCTGAATTTGGAAGATGTAGGCAGCGTCCTTGTTCAGAGACAGCTCTGGATGTGTGATGACTTCCTTGGACAGGACTCTCCACAACTCTCTTGGAGGAATAGGATTAGTAGAGGACTTATTAGACTTGGCCAAAATGCATGTGCAACTGGCTTTTCTTTTATTTTCTACATTCTTCTGTGTGCTTTGTGCCATCTACATGCCAAATTTTTACGCAGTCTGTAGGTTTGTGAGCCACTTGAGTGGAGTTTAGAAAAATGTGAAGGGCTTAATTATATCCTCATTCGATTTGGTGGGAGTTTTGCCATTGATTTAAGTGGGAACAGAGCTGTGAAAAAGGATTTGCATGCATTCATTAAGTATGCTGCAAGGGAAGGTCGAATGGGTGAACTTGGAGAAGGAAAGCTCAATGTCCTAACAATCATGTCATGCCCATCCCCTTGAGATTAGATTTCTCCTTTAAATAAATGTGTCTTACACACAGGGTTTGTTTTGGATCCACAAATATTGATGAGGATTTTTGGCTTCAAGGGTATGTGATTAGTTTTGAATCCATAAATATAAATGAGAATTTTTGGCTTAATTATGGTCAATTCTTTGGCTTTGCATTTCAGTGGTGGTTTCTGTTTCATCTGGCAACATAATCCCTGACCTTGTTTTACAATAGCAACACTTTAAAAATATATCTGTCAGTATCCAGGTGGCTGAAGGTAAAGGCCTGGAGTAAGTCACTTAGGGCTGTGTGATTTCCTGCTGTGAAGGATGCAGTGAGAGGCAGAGCAGATTAGAGTTGTTAGACACAGAACAAGGAGCCAGAGCTGCCAAGCTCACAGAGCTCAGTGTGGCACACAAGCCATGTGGTTTGCCAATAATCCTGACACAGCATTCCCCAGCCCACTCTGCCATCCCAGGAAATGTGAAATATAATTTTGTTCTCCCCGTCGCTGCTGCCATGGATGTCCTGTGACCACTGAGAGGCAATCCCAGATTGTCTCCCACTGAGAAATCAGGGCACTGGGAGGATGTGTGATGTTTTAAGATTCCCTTAAAATCTGCTCAGAGGCATTTGGGCAAGTCTCAGCGGCTGATGTGTGGACTTCAGGAGGGAATAGGGTGATGGATCAAAGCTGTGCTGACTCCTCACATGCAGGTGGGTGCCACCCACATTGAGTGTGTGACAGGAACCATAGTGCAGCATTCCCTGTCTCCAAGGCATGGTTCTTAATTTTGAAACAGTTGGGTAGCAGATGCCTGGGACAGCAACCAGTGAAACTTGACCTCCGAGTCCTTTTACAACAATTAGCTCAAAAAACCCAAGGTGAGAGAGCACCAGTGGCTAGAGAGGAAGAGATGAGCATGGTGACAGCAGAGAGCAGCAGTGACCTGGCTCCTGAAGCAGAAGAGCCCCCTTCCTTCACCAGCACACCCGAGCCAGGCAGCAGAGTCCTGCTGCTCCCAAACTGGGAGGCTCCGCAGGCAGCACTTGCACAGATAAACTGATTTAAATATGCTCACGACCTACTTATTTGTGGATGCATATTCTGGGAATCCTGAAGCACTGCCAGCTCTTTGTCAAGCTTTTGGGAAGCACACACACTGCTGGAGATAGCCTGCTGTGTTTTCTGACTTCTTTTTCCAAGGGATCAGGCATGCCGTGTTTATCCTTCACTGATCTCTCTTGGCAAGTTCAGCTTTGTTTGGTCTGGCTTTTCTCCTAGCCTTGTCACTAGTCCTCTCTACATGGTCTAACAGCTATATCTACATTCCCAAAAAGTCTCAATTTCCTGCTTTTGCTAAATTCCATATAATATATTGATACTTGCATTAATAAAGCACGAGGAGGAACATCCAGGGCCTTAATTAATTGAGTTCAGCTGTCTCTGAATTTGTGAAAGGTGCTGCCATAAACCACGCAATAAATGAAATTAAATTGATCAAGCTGATTACAAATCCAAACAGTCAGAATGAATAACAGCTATGCCAAATTGAAAAAAAACCCAACTTGTTTTTATTTTCATCAGCTTTCATTATATTTGATTATAAATATAAATTCAAAAGCACATCTATACCGACTCAAATAGGGCCAAATCCTTACTTGCCATTCCTGGCTACATCCCAGTTTGTAGCTTAGAGAACCTGAGCACTTCCTTCAAATCCTTGATGAGAAGAACCTTGATTTTTCTCCTGCCCCCATTCGGCCTCAAATGTGCTAATGCAGCTGCTAGGTTTGGGCAGAGGGTTTCAGTGGAGCCAGGCAGCTTTCACAAAATTCTCTGGGAACAGGATTAGGCCATCAAGTGGAGATAATTTGGGTTACATGTTAATTTGAAGGGTAACTTTGCTTTAATTGGCAGCTGGATCTTCACTTCTGAACTGCTGAGGATGCAGTGACAAGGATAAATAGCACCACAGGACCTGGCTACAATTTCTGACTGGCTGGACTTCATGTGAGCTCAAAATCATGTCCACATTTATGGAAAAAAGCTGTTGAAAACAGAGTATTACCATTGTCATTGCATGGACAAAGGAATGGCCCTGTGGGGACAGGCTTCTGACAGCTTTATTTATAACCCTTCTCCAAACAGAGCCTGAGTCCTCCACAGCTGAGTGTGAGGTAACACATAAGACACGAGTTATGCTGGGTCTCTCGTGGCAAATCAAATCCAATAAGAAACACGTTCGGATGTGAACCTACAATTTTCATACTCTGTTTAAACCCTGATGAT
Organism: Dicaeum eximium; assembly: GCA_013396995.1. Lineage (NCBI taxonomy): Eukaryota > Metazoa > Chordata > Aves > Passeriformes > Dicaeidae > Dicaeum > Dicaeum eximium. The sequence goes on along the minus strand of VWZP01006690.1, from coordinate 1,382,908 downwards.
GTTCTCTTGTGGGATTTTCTGGGTGACTTGTGATCTTCAAGGCAGTAATCTGCAGCAGCAGAAGTTGCACATGAGCCCCTGTACTTTTAAACTGATTGCCCACATTGCCTGCAGCTCCGTGGCAATCGCTCACTGCGGGTAATTAAATTGTCCTGGGCAGAGCTGGAGAAGGACGCATGGCAAATGGAAAGAAGAGAAAAATTAGAGCAAGAGGTTCACTGATCATAGCTGATGCTAAAATATCTTTTTTTAATGGAACAATTTATTTTCTAGTTTATAGCAGGAGCTGAATTAATCAGCTGCTTGTGGCTGCCTTTGCATACAGATTCCCTGGGATGGGTGAGCAGGGTGCAGCCCAGGGCAGGGTGCAGGCAGGGTGACCACTCTGACTCTGCCACTGATTATCCAGCACCAGCTCTCCTTAAAGTCTCTGCTCCATTTTATTTGCATTTTCTGCCTTATCACTTCTCTTTCCATCCCCGGTGATCTTTTTATTTTTATCACTTAGCCTTCCTACTGAGGTTGGTGACTTTTCTGCTACAATAACCTGGCAGAATTCAAGGTCAGGAACTTGCCACTCAACATGAAAAGAGATGCAAGAAGTGGTTTCAGCAACAAAGTCTCCACCCATGGTTGTGCTGCAGCAGGCTGCTGCTCTTCAGCAACTAAGCACCCATCTCAAAGTGAATTAATGGACTTTGCCAAGGTTAGGCCCTCTCTGTTCTTCAAAGCAGAACTGGAAGGTGAAATAATGGAGTGGTTTAGTAGTAACACACAGCAAGATAAAATAGGAATTTCTTGTTTTGCCTCCCAGTTCCTTGATGACAATATGTATAAAAGCATCTTTGAAACAGGCTGTGAATCAAATAAATATTCAGCTGGAGAAACAAGTTAGGAACAGATAATTCCAGACTTAATCAGGCATGCAAAGCCCTCTGTTGATCTAGAAATTAGAGATTTCCATAGCCAGCTGAGCATTTCCCAAAGAGTATCTAACTGTTTCCCAAGGTTAATTTTGAGAGCAGACATTATCTATAAATCATTATGATGTGATGAGTATCTACTCATCTACTCAATCAGACAAAAATGGTGGGATTTTTAAACTACTATTCAGTATAGTGATAGCTGAATGCTAGATAAATTGTAAAAAAAATACTTGTTATAAAGGCATTTGTATTCTGAAGGAAAACTAGAATGGAAAGTTACTCCATTTGGGGGTTTGTTGTTTGGGGAGAGGGGTTTGAGTGTTTCTGGGTCTTTTTTAATGAGGTTGTTGAATCAGTTTGTATATGTATCCTAGCACTGGCCTTGCCAAAAGCCTGAGCTGAACACCAGGAGTTTGTGAAGCAATTTTACAGAATTCATTGGGCTTTTGGTCAAACCCAGGACATGGTTCATTCATGTTTTCATGGCTTTAATTCAAGTCACTCTTGTAGCTGATAACAGACAGATTACAAAATGCACTTGTGGAAGAAGCATCAGTCCTGGCCTCCCCCACATGGCTGGTTCCAGGTGAAATGGCTGGATTTTGCCATGGAAAAGTTACCTTTCTTTTGTGTCTTCTCTCTTTCTTTCAAATACACATTTGAAGGATTTTCCTGTTCCAGAATATGCTGTCTCTAGTCTAGAAGATCTTTATTTTAAGTGCAACATTCAGATTGATGGTTCTTTTACCTGAAATACCCAGTGGCTGTTTCCATTAGTGCTCTGTAAGCATTACCTCAGGTGGGTGGGGATCTGTAGGGTGTGCATGGCAGTGATTGCCATTCATGGAGGAAAATTAGCCCAGATTTCCTTGATCTGAGACCCAGCTGGCAGAGCTCAGGTGGGGCTGACAGCCTGGGAGTTGCAGTCTGGCCTGGATTTTGCACTCTCTGCTGTGCTCCCTGCAGCACCTGAGCTTGTACCTAAGCTAGTTCGTTTGTAATTGGAGGGGTTTTTCACTTTTTAGAATTTCTTTATAGGATTCTCTACAGACTTATGTGTACACAAATTCTCATTTACACAGAAGAAGCCCTCAGCTGCTTTGAGCTTATCACAGTGCTCCTGTTCTTTGTATTTACACACAAATTACTGCAAGTCCATTAAGTTCTCCCACACCACAGAAATAGCATGATGGTGATTTATGTTTTAACTGTAACAGCAATTCACCAATTGACTAGAGTGTTTCTTGTCATGAATATTTTAATGAGTGCTATAGACTTTATATCTGGTGAAAGAATATAATTTTCAGATGTCTGCTCCTGCCAGATGACATAGCAGAAGAGAGGCACAAACTGTTCAAATGAACAAATGTCTAATCAGAAATTACACTGTAGCTGCTTCGTTTCATGTTTCTTTGCTGCCAGATATTTGCTAAGCTGATGACCTGATTGACAGGTAACACTTCACTGCATTTGTAGGTTTCTTTGAACAAAGATCAGGGAAATAAAATCATGAAGAGAAATATATTTACTACTAGCAGAAAATCTGAAGGAACAGTTTGCATGTTCTTCAAGAGCTGTGTTTCCCAGGGAAAAGGGCAAAGGTAGTGAGAATGAAATGATCTGAATATACTTTGTGACTTCTCCTATTTGAATTGTCAAAATGGAGAAAATCACTCAGAACTAACCCCTGGGTTGAGTTATATGATAAAAGGCTTCAGAGAATGTGGGCAGAGAAGTGCCAGGGGTCAGCTGGATACCCTCCCTGGGGGAGGGAGCACACAGGGAGGGATCCTGAGGGACAAGGCTGTCTTCAAAGGGACATGTTTCTAGGGAGGCATGACACAAACCTGATCTGAGCTATCTTGGCAGACATAAGCTGGACCACAACTTTTTTTGGCATGTCCCCATAAACAACGTCCATGAGGACTTCACAGAATGATTGTGGGAAACTAGGAACAGATGTTTGCAAAGAACTTGGGAAGATTTTGTCCCATTTGTTTGTGTTCTGGTCACAAGAGTCCAGTTCTCAGCAAGAACCTGAGAACACAAATAGCCCCTAACCAGGAAGACTTTTCTTTCCTCCTGGTTCCTGTTAAAGGAATTCCTTCTCCTTCAGGGTTACAGTGGAGGAAAAAGGAGGACAGTAAAAGTGAGTGGGAAGGTGGATATTTATCACTGTAAGGTGTTACCTTCTGAGTCACACTGCCCTTTCAAGAAAAGAGAGCCTGGGAGAGGAGAATAATTTCTTTAGTTTTAGCTGAATGGTTGAGATTGATAGCAAGAGGAAAGATCATTCCTGTCAGCAAGCAGAACATCTGTCCACTGCAGGGGATGAGAAGAGGGCAGCAATCATGTCCAGGTAATTGCCATGTGATGATAACTGCAGGTCAGGTTTGGGTGCTGCAGATCAAGGTGATCAAGGCATGAAGTGCTCCCTGTGTCATTATCAGCCCTTATATGAGCACAGCTCATTGATGCCCCTCTTCTCTGCAATTCACTTCTCAACATTTGTTATTAGCCATGCCAATAGGAAATATTTTCAGGGCTCACAAAGAGGTTGGATTTTAAAATATTGAAGTAGGATGAAAAAAAATAAAAAGTAAAAGGAAATTAAAAAGGACTGATTTGCACATGAATGTATTTTTTATCAGTTTTCAGGCTTATTGGATGACGGCATAAAAGATTAAAAATATCCTTACCCACTGTGAGAAATGTATGTTATTAATGCAGATAAACTTAATTGAAGCTAGATGTCAGGCGTTTAAAATATATTTCTATGAGGTTTTTCCACTCCTGTTGAGAAGCTGAAATTCATCATGCTTATACTCAATGTTCCTAAAGCTGGAGAGGAAGGGAAAAGTGACCCAACAAGCTCCTGTTCACTGGAAGGAGGGGAAGAACCACAGGTATGTCTTGGGTGGAGGCTGTCTGGGTGCCTGGGCTTAATTTCTTGCTATTTCTGAGTCTTCTATGATCTGTCCCCAGGTGTGAGTGGGAATGTAAGGTGCTCCAGTGACAGACAGGTGGGAGCTAGAAAAAGATTAGGTATTTACTTAAAAAGATTTTAAAGATTGGCTAGACATTCAGGTTTTAAATTTCTTTGTAAAAAAGGCAGTGGTTTAATGCTAGGTATGAAAAGAAAAGCAGATAAAGAAGGGCTTAAATTTTTTCTTTACCCAATCCTTTTGACCAGACCTTCTGGATTTCAGGGAAATATCTCCAAATTTTTGAGCCAAAATATCTTCAAATTTTTAAAGCTAGCCAGTGTTTTAGCTAAGAGATAGACAGGACACAGAGTATCCATCTGGTTACCACTATGTTGATAGAAATCATCAGGTGATAGAGCTGGATTCCTGTCCCTCAGAGAGTCTGTAAAAGTCAGTGTTGACTGCCTTCCTCCTCCTTTGTGTGCTGCATTCAGGTCAGGATCAGGCTCCCAGGAGTTTGTTTAAATTAACAGGAACCTGAATAGGCATATTTAGGTCTGAAACCTGACAGCCAAATATTCATTAAACAAGTATTTGTCCTAAGTGTGTGGGCTTCCTTACACAACAATAAATAAAAATGTTAAACTGTATTAACCCAAAAGAAAATTGTCCTCCCTCCCTGACAGGTGCATTTGGACCCTCTGTTGTGCCTTCATTACCTGGTTGCTTGAGCTGTTGGGATTTTTCTCCAGACCTCCATTAGATGTTAAACACAGGGCTTCATTTTACCCATACAGAGATGACTGCAGCATGCCATATGGGTAGGGCTGAGAACAGATTTCTGCTTCATGGCTGACACCATTAAGTGCTGAAAACTCTCCCACATTTGTTTATTCACAGCATCACGAGACACCACGTCCTGTGAACGAGCCTGTTTGGGCTAGAGTCCCCACCTTGGAAACAGCACTTGCAAAGTGATGGAGAAAGCTGGAGGAACTGGAAATAAGTAAAACACACTCCCGGGCTCCTTTGAGCCAGCAGGTTCCCATCTCTCAGCTTTGGGGCTCCAATATTGAGGGTAGGGGAGAGAATAAGCCCCTGCTGGAGGTGCCACAGAGTGCTGGGAACTTTGAGAGGTCTCCTGTGGTGTTTAACAGAGCTGGGTGGTGTCTCCTGGGCTTGTGTGTGCTGTGTTGGGGGTTGTGCTGCTCCATGGGCCAGGCATCGCTGGTAGAGGGAGAAAAATTGCACCCTGGGACCCTTGAGCTATGGTTTCCAACAGTTAGAAGGTTAATTTTGAAATGATTCAATTCTTTCTGTCCTAGTTTTCCAGGTGTTTGGTTTTTGTTAAAATTAGTATTGTGGAAGGGTCCGAGGCAGCGCTGGGCTGAGCACATCAGGTCAAAGCACAGTGAGTCTGTGCCTGTGCTCTGACCCTGCAATCACCAGCTCTCTGGCCCTTCAAGGAACAGCAGGTTCTGGAAGAAACACTACAGAAAACGCCAGTACTGAAATCCTCCCAAAATTTCAAGCAGTAACAAGAAGAGAGGAGATCCAAACGGGTCATGATCCCGTAGGTATCTTGGGCAAACAGGCTCTGCTCTCACGGATTTGTGTCATAACCACTTTTGAGTTTGTTTCATTTGTTCAACTCAGAATTGAAGCTGCACCAAAACTTCCACGCATAAGCCCATGTGAGATCAGGGCTCGTGTCACTGATCTTAGTCAGTAATAGGAAACTGAACAATGGAGCGTGGATTAAAAAAACCATGAAAACCATTGCATTTCAGCACTCTTTAAATGCTTGCAATTGCTACTTTTCTTTTTGCATGAAAAATGTTTCTCTGAATTGCAACAGTTGAAGCAATCAACAGCTCCAGCACTAAAAATCAGGCATCTAAACCAGAAAATTGGCTGCAATTTGTAATCTGCACAATGTGCAGAGTCTTCTGCCAGAATACATTTTCCGGAGAACATTTATTTGGGTCACATCCCCCAACCTGGGATTCCTCAGGAAGATTCAGCAGGTTTTAACCAGCATAAAAAAACCCCCCAAACATTTCTGCATTCAGGCAGAGAGGTGCTGCAGAGAGGCATCAGCAAGGCCCCGTCAATCTTCACTTACAATGAAGTGTTGAAAGACAAAAGATAGACTGTGGAGTGTTTCATGAGAGAGACACTGAGACATCTGCACCCTCCCAACACTGACAGAGCCCTCTGCAAGGCCAGAAGGGGTTGTTCATTCTGGGAATAAAAGAGCTTTTATCCAATAACAGTGTTTCTAATCAGTTTTCTGTCCCCTCTGTCATGTTGCATTGACTCCTTGCCAGCAGCTGAAGCACCTGGGCTCTGCCTGCAGCACCCACCTGCACACTGCACCCTGCCAGCCTGTGACAAGCTGCCTCCAGGACAGCTCCAGAGTGGCCACTTGCAGTAGGAGTTGTACAGCAGAGCTGAAAATAACGAGAAACAGAGCCCCTCATTTTGCCATTAGAATCCTGGCAAGTCTTTTTATTGCCTGTGGTGCAGAAGACAAAGAGCAGAGGTTAGAGTTGTCTCTCAAGAAATGGGGTGTGTTTGAGGAAAGAATAAAACCAGTCTGTATTTTCCAACACAAGGCAGCTGATTGCTGAGTGGATTTCCCTTTTGTGCTGTGCTGCTCAGGGAGGGTGAGGTACAGCAGCATGACCCAGGTCTGCTGGGGAGAAGTGCACCTGAAAATTAACCCAAATACCTCTTGATGATTAAATCAGTGTTTAATCATAAACCCCACAACAACCAAAAACCAAAGCAAAAAACCCCAAACAAATACCCGAAACAAACAAACAAAAAAACCCCAACAAAATAACCAAACCACCCCTCAAAACAAAACCAAAAAATCCCAACAAAACCCCACAGTTTTATATTGAGCTGGAAAGCTATTTGCTGTGATCCAAACCAGAGTGCTCTAGAAATTTTGTAGACAATCTAAGCCACTCTGTGGACAGATGCTGACTATTTTCTTCCCATTTGGCTTCCAACACTGAGCTTCATGTCTTGTAGTACCATGCATTTGTTAAATCATACCCCTCATTTTTGTTAGAATTCACAGCTGCACCTCCATAGTGAGCACGTCTGCAGGGACCTCTCCCACAGCCCAGCAGTCATCCCTCTCCTTCATTTCTAAAACTCTGCTTTGAGCCCAGCTTTACCAATAGATTCACTGCTTTATGATGTGTGTCTGATCCCCTTGGCCTCCTGGCAGCCCTGCACCACCCTATTAGCCTGCAGTTGCTGCTCTTTCCTCTTGTTCACAAAGCTGAATTCCCAATTTCTGCTGCTGATACAGGGAAATGCCAGTGTGCACCTGCTCTGTACTCCAGTGAAGCCACCTCAGTAGAGAAATAAATGAGTGTTTCAGTTGTTTTAATGAGTACTGTAAGGTTATCCTGGCAGGTTACAACAGGTAGTAATTGTCTGCTGTTACATGGTGATAACAATGTGACCATAGTGTTATTATGGTAATAGCATCACAACTTTATCTTAATATGCTGAGGTCAAATAAGGTCTGTATTACCTTATCTTAGAGGTAATTTATTCCTATGAATTGCACCGTGAGGCAATGCCATGGGGATTTTGCAGCTCAGGCAATCCTGAGAGAAGTTTATGAGTGCTCACATGTGATGAACATTTGCAACAGCTGAAACAACACCTGAACTCCTTGGCATGTGCATTAATTGATTCCTAGGAAAAAGTCTAATGTTGTAAGTAATCCATTTTTCTTTTGGTCCTGTGAGGCCAAGGGGAGAGTGGAGCCCCACTGCAAATAAGAGAGGAAAAGCACCTTAAAGCCATTAAGAAAATCCCAAGAAATTGGACTCTGATAATTTTTTTCAGTTCTGGTCACATAATGCATCCTTAATTTGAGATGTCACAACTGTCCTCCAAGTTCCTGTTGAAAATGCCCTCCCCTCCTGCAGTGGAGGCACAAGGGACCATCTCCTTGCAGCAGAAATGCCTGTGGTACAGCTCTCCAGAACCAGGCTCCAATTAACTGCACATAAGCTAAAGAAAAAGAGCTTTACAATATGTGCCAACACGGTGGTAACTAATCACATGTGACAGTGGACTAATTGTGTTGTGCCTTTAAGCAAGTGCAGTACTTGAATGGAGATGGTGACTCCAGCTTTGCCCTCAACACAGGCTGGGGAGTGAATAATTTAGCTGGGAAAATCTGTCTGCAGTGGGGGGGCACCAGGCTGCTGGTTCCTTCTGAGTCTGGACCATCCAGGAGCCCCTGGACCATCCAGGAGGATCTGGACCATCCAGGAGCACCAGGCCAGCCCAGCTCAGCTGCAACAACCCCTCCTGGCAGTGTCAGGAGCACATCAAATCTTTGTATTGTTATTCCTAGATTTTACTGCAGTCAAAGGAAGATTTTGGGTTCTTTACCTAATATAAGGTGGTTTTTTGGATGGTTTTTTTCTTTGCCATGGGCATTCTTCAAAGAAGGGCTTTAATAGGTACTGACAAATAAACCCAGGGAAATGAGATCTCCTGCCATTGTTCCCCCCACAGGAGCTCTCTGGTCTGACTGATGGCCTGGTAGGGGCTGCTGATAGATCCTGCTCCCAGATGAGCCCCAGGTGACACTGTGGGCATACAAGAGTCCTGGACCCATTATGAATGACCCCAGTGCATGGAAAGAGGGATGGTCAGCTGAGGGAAACAGGGATATAAGAGAGGGATTGCAGGTGGCAGGCTTTGTCACTCCTGGCAGCACTTCTGCTGCTATCCTTGCCCTGAAGCAAGGGAGCCCCGTGCAGGAGATTTTTTTAGAGACTTAGGAAAAAAAAAATTCATCAAACTAAGTCAACAGAAGCCCATGGATCACACTGACATCACTCTAGAGGCACAAAAATTGCAGACATCTGGGAGCTCAGGAGTGTTGCAATTGAATACCATTGCCCATCAAGCTGGTGAGCAGAGAGAGCATCAAAATTAAGGATTTGTGATATTTCAGAGAAAGATTGCATAAAACAAGCAGATGTGTAAAAACTAATAAGCTATGTGCCAATGCAATGTCAAAGTGAGCATGCAATATTAATGATATTTAAAAATGTACATATACATTCAATTTTGATACAAGTGGTAAATCATGTAATGAAATAAAGCAGAATATTTTACCTCCTAGATTTGAAATGCAGTTGGAAAGGAATTCATTACAGTGTAGGCTTTAGGAATAAAGGGTAGAAGGAAGCACATCACTCATAAACATTCCTTTGAGAAAAGGAATGCTTTCATTTATGAAAAGGTTACTGTGGTCAAAATGATCCATTCTGCACAGCAGGACACAAGCACTGCTCTGGAGGATTTCAGTCCTTCTGGAGAAAAGAATCACATTATAGTAAGAGGAACAGCCCTCAGTCTGACAGAGAGGTCACGTCTTTGGGTATTTTCTTAGAAAAAATTGTTTTCTACTTGTCATCATAGTTACTTGACTGTTTCTCAGATTGCAAAATTCCCTGATCCTTAACAAAATGAGCTATTATCATTCCCCCTTCCTAAAATTATATCCCAATGATTTTTCCCAGTTTTGTCAGGCTCATTCCAAACTATTAAAGCCTTTTTTGTCCCCTTTAAAAAAAAAAATCTTATTGTTGGGGTATGCCAATGCACTTGATGATTTTTACTTTCTGCTACATTGCAATGTATTCATTCAGCAAGTGCTGCAGCAATGTTGCAATAAAGGTATAAAAAATTATGGTTTTCATCTAAGAAGAGGGTTTTTAAATCATACTATTGAATATTTTTTGATAGAAAATAATAACAAGTTCAGATGAGGTAAATAAACTATGTATTATCATTAAATATAAAAAAGTAAAATGTGATGAAAATCCTCATGATGTGGCAGATGAAGGTTGACTCTGCTACAGAAACAAAGCAGAGTGGCTCTAAGGATGCACAGTGATTTGTTTTGGCTGTGAGGACTCTCCAGCTGAGGGCAGGGCTCTTGTGCCAGGTGCTCAAACACAGAGCAGGATGCCTGCGATGGGCACAGGAAGGAAATCCTGACAAGAGGCAGCAAAGGTGCTGGGCCCACAGGGTGGGAGTGATATAGCAGCCCAGGCTCCTGCATCCTGCTCCATTCTGTGTATGTTAATTTATGTCTAAACAACCTTCTTCTCTTGAATTCTGGCAGAATAATCATCGCTCCTCTCCCTGTGAAAACTCTGTGTTATCAGCGATGGCTCCTCAGCACATTTCAGATAAGCAGCCCAGGGGCCCCCAGGCTGCTCCCCTGTCCTTCACCCAGAGCTCCTCCTGCTCCACAGCCCTGCAGGTGTGTGGGAAGCAACTCCACAAATGCCTTTTTTGCATAGAAATGAGAAGCTATTTTAAAATTAGATTACTATCATAAAAAGCATTGCTGCTGCTTCTCATCTGTTCTACCTTTCCACTTACACTCTTTTTATTGCTGCTAAGCTTCTTACCATGCCAACGTCTTTTAGGTTCATGATTATAAAGTATTTAAAAATATCCAAGCTGTACTGAGTGATAGCAAGTTGAAAATAATAAACTCTAATTTGAAAAATGAAAAGCAGCTAATGCATTATTTAGAAAAACAAGTTGCTTAGTGAAAAAAAAAAAAGATTTGTTTTTCTTTATCGCAGAGTCTGGTCTTTTGCTGGTTTATTATCTTATATATTTTACCTCTACATGGCACGTTTTACCTCTATAAACATAGATTTTTTTTTCCCCCAGCAATTTAAGGCATCCAGAAGTGGGCCTTTCATTTAGAAGAACATGAAATTGAAATGAGAATAATACCTGCTGATGCAGCTGTCTGGTACCAAATCACATCACTCAGCCTAGCTGTTCTCATGCTCTGTGCGGACTCTGATGCTTTTTGCATTTAGGCAATTTCTCTTTGCTTTTCTTAAAAAAAAAAGCCTTAACCTGACAAGGTTTGGCTCTTTTGGGAGCGTGCAGGTATCCTACTGCACTCATTCCAGCTGGGAGGATAAGGCTGGATTTAAGGAGAGCTTTGGCCCATCCTCATTCCTGGTGTTTGTACCACCTCCAAATAAACCCAGGGATGAAGTCAGGAGGAGCTGGTCAAAAGTCCCAGTGGTTGCACAGAAACTTGCTTAAGTTGCAGTAATGTAAAATAAGTAGGAAGTTCAAATTAAGGTAGCGATTCTTTGGGTTTTATTTATTTAACATATGTAAATACCCTTCTTCTTCCATAGCCACACAAAACAAAGCTGGGGGTGGGAAAATGGCACTACCCAGGAGTTTCACTGCCAGCACCTCTGTGATTGCTCTGCTTGATACCGAGAACAGAGGCTAGGCAAGATTAAGAGAGTAAGAGTAGGGATTTATTAGAGGCCTTCAATAGATACACCTTGGGCACTCAGAAGCCTTTGAGAGTGGCTACTCCCAAGATGGATGAGGGTCATGAGTTTCACAGACCCTCAGACCCTAAATTTGGTCTATTTGCATATCAGAGGTTAATTGTCCAATTACAGTTTTAATTAATAAAATCATATTCCCCTAGTTTGCTTCTCCTCCCCCAATTCATTTTTGTTTATACATTTTGGGGTCTGAGGCCGAGGCTATCCTTGGTTCTCAGGCCCGGGAGGATTGTTTTGTCTGACCAAAATGTGAAGAGAGCTTGCTAACACTTTCCATGGAGTTCAGAGTTACCCACTAATACAGTACGGGATCGGAAAAATAGAAATGCTAAAACTTAAGGCATCAGTATGGGATGCAATCCTTGGGAGAGAAAGAGGGATGAACCCCGTCCTCCAAGGGCCACAGGCAGCACAGGACCGTGGTGTCAGTCAGGATGCCTTAGGCTGTGTCTCCGAGCTGCAATCCAGCTCTCTCAGGGGGATCCAAGGATCCAACTCTCCAGGGAGATCCAGCTCTGTGAGGAGGATCCAGAGATCCAGCTCCCTTATGGGGATGCAGTGATCCAGCTCTGTGAGGGAGACTCAGGGATCCAGCTCCCCGAGGAGGATCCAGCGATTCAGTTCTCTGGGAGGGATGCAGGGATACAGCTCTTCCAGGGGGATCCAGCTCTCCATGGGCATCCAGGGATCCAGCTGTCTGGGGGGATGCCTGGATGCAGCTCTCCCAGGGGATCCAGCTCTCCAGGGGGATCTGGGGGGAATCCATGGATCCAGCTCTCCCAGGTGATCCAGCTCTCCAGGGGCATCCGGGGATCCAGCTCTCTTTGGGGATGCATGGATCCAGCTCTCCCAGGAGGATCCAGCTCTCCAGGGGGATCTGAGAGGAATTCATGGATCCAGCTCTCCCAGGGGATCCAGCTCTCCAGGGACCCACAGGGTGTCCCACAGCCTCTGGGAGAAGTGTCAGCCTCAGCTCGGAGCCTTCAGTCCTTTGGTGCGTGTTCTCCAAGAAGATTAATGTAAAAACCAGGTGCAGCTGCCAGTGATAAATAGCACAATGTGTTCAGATACAAACCTCCATCTCCATTACACTATTTTTAAGAGGTCTATTAGCAACGTAAGCACTCGTGGAAATAGTCTTACATTTTCAATGTATCCCTGAATAGATCTCAGTGACTTTGTGCTGACACGTCTTTGCACCCAATCATGAAATTTAGTGCAGGATTTTTTTAAGCCTTAAATTAAATTAAGCTCATCTGTTTCAGGGCACTTTTCTTTTATGACGTTGCTTCATTTAAATCCAGATCCCAAAGCAAAAAGGGAACTTTCAATTTATTATTAGAAACTCAAAAGGAGGCTGTTAAGATCGTCAGTGTTAAAAATTGTAGTCTTGGTGTTCTGCAGAAAGAATTGATAATCAAGCTACAGCACAGCAAGAAACAAATACCCACTGCATTTCATTTCAATTAAGCATTTAATTTCAATTAATTACTCACAAAAAAAAATCTATTTAGTTTCTTTCCACACTGCAGACTATTTTCCCCCAAAACATTGGCTTTGTTGAAATCATGGACATCCATTTGGAAATTCTTCATTAATTAGCACAGCCCACTCAAACCTGAGCCAAAAATACAATATCATATAAAAAAACCTTCCATAGCTGGGCTTAGATGTTGCAGCTACTGTTGGGTTTGTATTGACTTCAGAGGAAATAGGAGCAGACATTGTCCCTTAATGGGCACTTATAGTGAAAGTGCACAATTAAACAGCTGAGAATTCTCTCTCCCATGCTCATAGATATTTATCCTCTTAGCATTGGATGGAAACTATAAAGGCAGATGTGCACCTCCAGCTCCCTCCCTGGAAATACAAACTGGTCCTTCAGCTATTGCCAAGCAGGTCAGGCTGCTAAAATACTTGATGCATTTACACTTCCTCAAGGATCCTATTATTTCCTGTAATTGAAACTGTATCTGAAATTGTTTGGATGGCATATAATAGTCGGAAAAGCAGTACGAGATGCAAAGAAGAGAATGTAATACTAACGTGAGATGAGGCTGGCTCTGGATCTTGTAATAATATATATCATTAGCTATCCAAACTGACATAAATGAGAGAATAAAAATGCTATTTCTCTGTAATAGTTGAAAGAAGAGAAAATACCATGCTTTTCAGGATCTTCTGTACCTTAAGGCAAAACAGCTTTTTAATGCTTTTCCTTGGATTTGATACTAGTTTTTTTCCCCATTACATGGCTTAATAAAAACAAGGTTCATGTGCCACTGAGCAGCACGGTTCCAAAATGCTTTTATGTCAAATAAATTAATAACTTTTTAGGTTGCCATCATGTACCTTCATAAGCTGTGTCTTCCATGAAAATTAAATGGAGGTGAAGAAGCACACTGGGAAATCCTGACTGAGCTGGGCAAGCACCTGAAAAACAGAGGTTCAGTTAGAGCTTAGAAAAGGCTTGGGGAAACTGGAAGGTGAACTTCATTCCCAAGCTGCTGTGGCAGATTAATAAGTGAGCAGACAGTCTCAAAAAGGCTGTGGATCCACACAGAACGTGGGGATGGGCAGGGCTATCCAAAATTGTGTGAAAGGACCTGTCTGGGAAAATCAGTGCCCAGGAAGAAACAAATGGCATTTCTCAGTGTCACTAACATGAGGCTATGAGAGAGGGTTAGGTGCTTCTCTGCGTTTGGTCTTCAGTAGCAGTCTCCAGATGACTCCTCATTAATTGTACAGATGTGAATGGGTAGAGGAAGGAATAGTAGAGGAACTGGTCCTGTCAGCAATTAGAACAGTTCAAAATGTTTTGATATAAAATAGTCAGTTTAATTCTGGATTCCATCTAAACAAAGCAGATATTTTAATTTCTTCAATTTCCTTTTATTTTTGTTTTTGGTTTGGGTTGTTTTGGTTGGTTTTGATTTTGGTTTTGGTGGGGTTTTTTGACAGACCATTTCTCATTCTTGCAGAATTATATCAAATCATTGAAACCTCCATGTTTGTGAATCACATTTCAGAAACACATTTTAATAAGTTTCAGTTCTGGATGTTAAGGCTCGGAACAAACAAAGTGATATAACTGAAACAAATGGTTTCCACAGAATATTCTGCAATGAGACCAGATTTTACGATCCTGAAGCTTTCATTAGAGTGGGCACTCCAAGTTGTGCCCAGTTCTGCAATTCCAATCATGTGCTTGCTGTTCAATATTTGCATTCAGTTCCACAGTGCATTTATGACTGCATTTGTTTCTGGTTTTAATCTCTTCCAAACCTTTTATAGTCCTCTCATGGTTCCTGAGTTTCACCACGGTGGCTGTGGTGAGATGGCAATGCCACAGGATGAAAAGGCAGTGAAATCCAGACCCTCCTTGCAGGAGCAGAAGATTCCAGCATGTTGCAACTTCCCTGCTCATGGCAGGGAAGAGCCACAGAAATGAAAATACCAGACCTAAGCCAGTGGCAAGCTGTGGGCTGACCACAGAGACTGGTGGTGGGTGCAAGTGAGGAATCACATCTCTGCAAGTCAATAAATGTCATTAAGGGTCTTTTGCTCTTATTTATGTGACAGTTAAATGTATGATCCCCCTGAGTGTGTGGAAACAGGATCAATGATGAACTTCAATCCACACAATCACTTCTTATGTGAGACATAACCTTGGCTATTAGCTCCCAGATCAATCAATAACCTATTATTTCGTGAGCTAAGAAATAAATACTGCTTTTGGCCACTATTAATTAGGACAGCCAGGGAGGTATAGACCAGAAGATGTGTGGTATTGTTGTTCCTGATCATTTGAACCATGGAATGAAGCTGAACTGAGAGGATTTGGTTTAGATTTTTTGTTAGTGGGTGGATTTTTTTCACTTGTTGGTTTGTGGGTTTTTGAGAATGCAAAATGGGTCTTTTTCTAATATGATCCATTACTTATTTTAAAAAGAGCAAAGTTTTGACAATGCAGAATTGGTTATTTTCCTTGACTTGAAGCAGTTTAGATCTCTGATTGTAATTGTAATGTACTGAGTACATTAACTCTATCCCAGCCCAAACCAGGACACCTCTCCAAACCAGCACAAGAAAACATGAACAGAAGTGCAGCCAGCCCACTCTTCCAATAATAAAAAGATAACTCACTGTTAGTAAAAGGAGATTCCTGGTAATTAATGGAAGATAATATGTTCTATTGCTATTCCTGCTTTCATATCAATAAAATCAGAGAGCAGTCACATTGATAAATATCCCCATTTGTTGTCACTGGCCCTCAAGCCATTCAGTTTCTCCACAACATGAACTTCTTGACCCCTGCTCTGTATTTTACTGCTGTGAATTTATCATGTATTTAATGACAGATACAAAACCAGTTGCAGCAGGATGTGATCTAATGCAAACACTATCAAAAAAGTTGACTAGTTCACCTTTGCTTGTAACATTTACCAAAACTGGTGACCACTCCTAGATAATTAAATAAGTTAAAGATACAGCATTTGTGTATGTGCTGGACATTTATAGATCTCTGTCAATGGTTTGCAAAAGCCTTAAGCTGTACAGCTTTTGGTTGCTTTTCTAAACATTTTCTCTTGAACATGATTTATGGGGCAGTTTTTGCAAGATGAAGCCTGGAGAAAACACATTACTCACCGAAATCAGGAACAATTCTTTGAACAAAATCTCCCCAAGTGTGACAAAACCGAGAGCAGACTGCCCTGCCACTGGTGACAGAGGTGCAGGCTGGCAATGGCACTGGTGCTGGCACAAGGCTCCTTCCCAGGCCTCCATCCCAGCTGAGCTCACACTGGGGCTTGCCACAGTTGCCAGTTTGAGGTGATTCATCAAAACTGGTGGTTCTGAGCTCCCCTTGTGATGATTGTTCAGTTTATACATTTAAATCCTTTTTGGTGTCAGCTACAGATCTAAGAACATCTAGGGACACATTTGGATGTTCCTGATCTTGGCACAACTTTCTCTGAACTTAGCTTCTATGTTGCATAAGCAGCACTAAATTCTTTATAAGTAAATTCTTTCTATTTCTTTATGCTCTATATCAAGGGCAAATGTAAGGTGATTTTATTCTTTTTTAATCTGTCGAGTCAAAGTACAATTACTGCAAACTTTGCTCTATGTGCACTAGCTAATAAAGATTAAGTTTATTACAGCACTGCACATTTTCTAAATGAAAGCACTCCCTCCTGCTCATGAAGGGCAGTTTTTTTCAGGATCAGGGTGGGAAGGGAACAGCACAGTTGGGGCTGACCCACACCAAGTCAACAGGACATCTGTTCCTGGCTGGTCTGGGCACACAATTTCCAGAGTGCCAGAAAAGGTAGGAAGCTCTGGCTGACACTGTTTACACACAAGTTTTGTGTAGGCATTTGGAAATAGGTATCAATTTACCTAAATTTTGGCCTTCCACTAATGACAATATTTGGGCTTAGGGTTGAAATAAATTCCATGAGGTCCCAGAGCTGAACACTGTCTGTGCTCTACAGACTTAGAGCTGCCCAATGAGCAGCTCTGGGCACGCAGGCTTGGTGGGCTCTAGGCTGTCTAAATATCACTCCTGTACTGCTCTTTGGGTTCTTTGAGCCTGTGACCTTTATCCTTTTGAAAAAATCCAGCTTGGATTTTCCAGTGCATGTATCCTGGGAAATTAAATTATTCTAAAACAAAACATAGCTTTAATTTAAAGGAGGAAGAGCTGGCCTGACATAACTGGCACCAGTGAATTCAGGAGAGCCAGAGCTGCTGCAGTGTCACCCTTGATATTTTCTCTTTCTTCTTAATCCTTTCATTCTGTTTACCAGACTTGTGGCAAATGAAGTCTGGTGTTTTGTTGTCATAAAGTTTCCTTAAAAAAGCTGGTAGCATGAAAGCAATTCAGATAGTGACTGTAGCCTTTTGAGCTGCCTGTTAATTCAGTGAGGGCTGGAGCTATGAAATATTTTCTTTGACATATGGTTTTTTGCTGTATAATCATCTGTAGGGCTTGCTCTCCAAGACAGAAAAGTCAGATTTCTGACATTTATCTACAGAGCATAAGGAAAATGTATTTATTTATTTACAGTTACACATCCACAGTGATAAGCCAGTTGTGCCAACCAGCAAGGAAGTCAAATTCAATTTGAAATGTGCAATCTGCACGATGTGGAAATCCTCTGTGAGTGTCCCTGGCCTTGAATTCAGGTTCATCCTGAGCCTTTCCATATTTCTTCCATTAATCCCATCATTCCCACAGCCAAAGCTGTCCCAGGCAGCAGCCCAGAGAAACCAGGACACGGCTAATGGAGTTTTCCAAGCCTGTTTCTGTGAAGGCATAAGGCTGCTCTGTAGAAGTCCTGCTTTAGCTCCTGAGATTTCATCAGTCTATGCTGTGTCCAAGAGCAGCACGGGCAGAGGCTCAGGGGAAGCAGGACCAGCTCTGGGGCGCTCAGCATGGAGCATGGCTGGCCATGGAACAGGAATATCCCCTGCAGGTCAGTGCAGCATTTTCACTGGAGAGGGACCAGCTTCTGGGAATAAAACAGTCAGGGATTTGATTTGGCAGGCAGTGGGATGTGGTTGCATCTCCTGAGCCACCACGCTCTCCGAAAAGAGGCTGTTGGTGCTGATGACAAAGGTTTATCACAGCTGTGGATTTTCTGTTCCTTTCTTTTATGCATTGGGTTTATACCTCCATATTTTGCATATCTCACTTCTCAGATCCCCAAAGATCTATTGCCCACAGCAACACTATTAATATTTAATAGCAAACAATCACATTCTTGTCTGTTGAAGCCAAGAAGTTCCTTCATGCTCTTTTAGGGATTGCTGAGCACTAATTGACTTTTATGTAACAGCAGTTAAATGCTCCTGATTCCATTGTGAAGGGGAGCTGATGCACAGAGAATAACACTGCAAACTTCTGGCCAGAGATAAGCAAGGTGAACTCCCACTCAGTGAAAAGTGTTGTATGATGTACAGTAACATTTCAGTTGGAAGCCCTCAAACAGTAAATTACACAGCACTCATATCTCTTCAACAAAATGTACTTTTCAGTACTCAGGAATTTCGCAGTGGATACATAAATTTAAGCAACCTTTAAATTCCTTCTTCCTGTACTAATGTGGGTGTGAAAAGTCAGAATGGGAATTTCTTTTGCAATCATGTCAAGTGAGGAAGGGAAGTTGATACATATTTATATGCATACACATGCATAAACACCGTTTAGCTGTTTCATTTTGCACTTCAGTAAAAAATTCTCTGACTATGAAAATTTTGTTTTCAATGCCTAAGAATGAAATGTCTTAGAAAGTCAGCAATCTGTAGGAAATCTGCCATTTATCTTCGAAGGCTCCTCAGTGCCATTATAGACCTGATCTTTTTTGTCTAAGCACCCAAACCCCTCACTCAGAACCCTTACTGCTGGTAAAGTAGATGATGGGGTTTTTTATGCCTTCAGCACACATCCTTCTCACTTAACACTTCATTTCTTTTATCATCCTAATAAAAAAGATGCAGAATTTCCACTGAGTGCTGCAAAGCCCTCAGCACTCCTCTTCTGCCCACTGCTAGGTCTGTATTTGTGCTCCAGTTCCAGACATTAGGGGAGCTGCCATTGATCATAACACTGAAATTGTCTTTTCTGGTGCTGCTCAGCCTCCCTTCCTTCCTTAGCATAGAAAGAAACCCCCAGGGCCTGCAGCTCCTCACTCAGGCAGAAGAACATCAGGTACATGGGCCCTGAAGGCTGGGACACCTGGTGATGCTCCTCTTGAGATGTTCCCTGAGAGCCATAATCCTGAATGCAAATGTCCTCAGGCAAGTCTGGAATACCTTCTGCCCCTGAGGACGGGCAGACCTTAGACATGGGATGAATTTAAAGTTTGGATTGACTCTGCTTGAGGTCAAGAAAGTGAAAAGAGAGAGTGAAAGAGTATTGTTTTTATTATGAGTCACAGGTGCTACGCGTCTGGTGATAAACACAAAGAGCTGGAGCTGGTAATTTATGAATATATATTTGACCTTTCTGCTGCTGAAACCCAAAAGTTTCATGTGACTCAATTGCACAAAGTGGTTCTGATGACCTGGGGAGCACCAGCTGGATAAAAACAAAAGAGCAGCACATAACTGAGCAAAGGCTGTATTACCCAGATGTGAGTCAGACAACTCTGAGGCACAGAGCTCATGGGCCTAAGGAAGAGCAGACAAGGTCAGGTATTACCTGGTGCCTGCTAAGGACAGGCAAATCACACAAGAATCCCTCTCTCACCTGTCTGTACCACGGAGATCTCAGGCAGGTGGGAGGCAGCTGCTGCAGGACTCACATCATAATACTTAAATGTCAGAACAGTTTGAAATTTTAAATGACATTTTGTAACTCTAAAGGTGTTGCTCCCAGCGTTCTGGGAGTGCTACACTGGCAGCTAAAGGATTAACCACGTGGGTTGAAAGTTAAAAACATTTGGGTTCAAGACAGCATGATTGCATTACATCCATTTTGTACCATGAAAAGAAATCTCAGCCAGCCATCTCTGCTCCTCTGAAACACCAGTTCCACCAGCCTGAAAGCCCTTCTGAATTGAATCATCTGCAAGAAGGAATTTAAATCGAAGGAAATATGATTGAGAGCTGTTAAGAGACATTTTATTTGATGTCCAAAAAACCAAAAATTCACAGTAAAGATGAAAAAGTGTGTAACTTCAACAAAGGCAAGCTGAGATCATAGAGGAAGTTAGAAAAAAAGCATCAGTGAAGCTGTAACAGATGGAAAGCAGGCGACTGTGAAAATTGTTAGTATATATTAGCAGCTAGGAGCTATCTATGAGATGAGAGAGGCTAAATGACACTAGCAGGAAGTTTTGAGCAGCTGAGCTGCAGGAACTGATAAAAATGACAGATATCCTGGGCTGTTATTGCATGAAGTAGGGAGAGGTGTCAGTGGTGATGCAGTGAGGATGAAGCTGAGCTGGCAAGAGAGGCTTCAGGTCCTGCCTCATGACCCAGGCTGGTTCCTGGGTTTTACCTGACAGCTCGTTGTGTGACAGGTATAAACAGTGTGCCCAGCCCCAAGGACGCTTCTCCCTGGAGGAGGCACTGGCTGCTAAGCCACCCACCTGGGCCTCCCCAGAAATCTGCCCTGGGAATCTCTCTTGCCCTTTGGGTCCATGACTTCCTCCTCATGTCCCACAAATGTTCATTTGCTTTGGTCCATGGCAGCAAAGCACTGATGTGAGAAGCAATTCCCACCTTCCAGAGATCTGGCTTGGGAGGTTTGGGTTGAAGCTGGGGGAGGAAGAGGAGCTGTGAAGGAGCTGTGCTGTTTCCCATGCTGCTGTACCAGCTGAGTCACAAAGGGTGGATGCTGATGCCATCTCCCCCTCCTGCAGCTCTGCTTTAAAATAAAGCAGTAACAAATGCTGTTGCTGCATCCTGGGCATGATTTGAGGTGGGGTTAGGCTGCAGCCAGCTTGTGGCTACTCCAATTGACGGGCAAGGATGACAACATGAGAGCAAAGGGAAAGCTGGAGGCTGAGGGAGAGGCTCTGTCATATCCTGGGGTATCGGTCCTGAGCAGTCAGCTCAGGCTTGGCTGAAGTCAGTCACATTTACTATCACTGTAAATGTGACCAGTGTATCAAGGTTGCAGCACTATAATGCCTGCTGGTGGCTTTAACAAGTGAGATAAATCTCATTTTGACTGCACACAGCTATCTGTGTGTATATGCATATATATGTGCATGTGGGAGTAGCTGTAGGAAAGCATGAACATACAAAGAGAACAAGCATATATATGTATATACATTCAGAATCGTTTCAGGCTCTTTTTATCAGTAAAAAAAGCACACATAGAGATTGAGAATTCAAGTAAACTAAGTCTTTAGGCAAGAACAGAGGAAAACAGAATCTGGAAGGGAACCCACAAAATAATTAAAGATCCATTATAAAGCCATGGAAGCCAGCTCAATTAATTAAATATATATGGCTGGCACTAACCCAGCAGTGCAGGCACAGACAGGAGAGGCACGGCTGGTTTATGTAGAGACAATAAACACAGAAACACAGCTAACACAATAAACACAGACAGGCACTGTCCAAGGGGCAGCCCACCCCTGTCAGCAGTGCCAGGGTTAGTGACATTTTCTGTTTCAAGCATTCAGGGAATCTCACAAGAGAGAGCCTAATCAGGTGAGAGTGTAAACCCTCCAGATAATAAACAAGGTAAAGATATAAATCTGTTCCTGCTGTCCTACTCTGCTGGCAGAGCTCTCATTGGGAAATCTTTTTCTTTCAGTCTAAATTGGTCTAAGCGGAGCCGCATTGTTAAAGGATTACCGTGGAGAAGAAACTATTTCCAAACTGACAAAAAAGTGGAATCAGTTCAACAGAGAGAGCTGACTCAACTTCTGCCTTAACTCCAGGATCCTTCTTGGAAGCCTGGCTGCCCAAGAGTGCAACACCCCGCTCTGCTGCTGCGTCTGAGGGCACAGCTGTGGTGCAAAATCACCCTCTCATAGCACAGCCACATTCAGGCTCCTAAGAGAGGTTTGACTCATTAATTTGATGTTTATTTTCTGGCTGTTTAACAGTGGTCTTCACTACAGCCACTCTTAGGACATCCTTAGGTTTTGTGGAAGTCCCTGTCTCTCCTCCCTTGCTGGATACCTTTGGCAGTACCAGAGGTTGCTATTTACTGCTATTTGTTCAGAAGACCTGCCCATGCAAATAGTGCATAAAATGATAAAAGATTCAGTAAGCTTTCAGAAAGAGAACATTATTCATCTGCTCAGAAACATCTGGACATTTCAGAAGTCCTCCTAAATTTATGGAGTCTACCCAACAAACCTAAGTTTTTACTCAGGGAGCCATTCTGGGGGCTTTACCAGGCATCTTCTCTCCCTCTTCCAATCTCTGCACACAATGAATAATGCATCTTTCCAGCTCACAAGCCAGCAGCATTAGCCCCTTGTTTCCTTTAGGATATTTTTAAGAGCTGCTGCTCCCTGCTCCCGGTGCCAGAGGGGCTGAAGGCAGGACACGGGCCCAGCATCCCAGCTCCCCTCTGCACTGGGGAAGGGGCTCCTGCCCCCCAGGCAAGAACCCTGGGCTGCCCAAAATAGCCCAGCTGTGCTGTTTGCCCAGGAGCTGCTGCCAGCTGCACGAGGTCAGCCATGGAAACAGAGCTGCAGCCCAAAATGTGGGACGCTGGCCAGGGAGGAAGTTTTTCTTGTTTAAGACTACGGTTGTCAAGAGAGAAACTGAAATCACAGCCCATCTGAGAAGAGGTCAAGAGCTGAGCCAAACCTCCTGGAACAAGAGGAGATTGGAAAGATATGCCAGGATCCCGAGCAGCTCTATAAACATTTCCCAACCAGAAAAGGCAGGGAGAAATAAAAATAAAATTATTATTTGAATCTCTTTTCTAAATATGTCCTCCAAGAAAGAATCCCCAAAAACCTTTGGACAGTCAACACTCCTCACAGCTCTGAGCTGCCCCAACTCAACAGACACAAGCCTTGCCCCTCTGGCTTTCCCAATGAAGAATCTCCTGGCTCACCTCAGACCCCTTTCCAGGTTTAACCCTAATAGACCAGGGATACCTTGCATTTGTCTTTTCTACTGAGCAATACTTTTATGAAGATACTTCTCAGATTATCTTCACTTTTTACAGTATTTTTTCCTTCAGCTGTGTTTTTCATCTTTTTTTTATTGCAGAAAAACAAATAGTAACCCCATTAGGGTTTTGAGAAGCACTCAGAACTGCCTCCACTTTGTTATCATTGGTAGGATTAGAGTTTCTTTAAAGCCTGCTGCTTCTGAAAAACCTCTCTCTGCTTTATGCATTGTACAAGTGACCCAAGCCTTACTCTGTACTCTTAGAAAAGCAGTCCCTGGGAAGATTAAAGCAGCTGGGATTTGGCAAAGGAGAAATTTTCTCATTATTTATGTTTCAATGTTGAGACACAGGACACAGACACATTAATATATTTCTTCATGAATTGTTATTTGCAATGAGAGACAAAAACACAGAGAGTTTTCTGTCATATTGCTTTTGCTTTGCTGTGAATATCATCTAAACCCACATAGTGATTAACAGACTGCATGGGTTTAACTGGTAATTATACATATTATTTGCATAGTACACTTCAGCCCATGTTTATTGTTCTTGCCTTCAATATTTACTTGCAGTAGAGACAGTAGGTAATTAGTTTCATAAAACTTGTGTCTGAGCAGATTCAATTAAAATGGATCAAGAAATACCGAATTCAGCTTTGAGTTTAAGCATTTTTAAAGCAAAAATGCTATGTCTTTTAAGAGCCAGTCAGTCCTCATTAAGGCCAGCACCCTTTCCTGAGCTCTGCTCGCTCACGGCTTCAGCTCTGGTTCCTGCCTGTCACAAGCCATGCCCTTTCAGCAGGGTGAGGCTGTGAAAGCCTGCCACAGGGAGCAGGGTTGGACATCCTACTATTCCTCCTATTAGCCTGTGTCCTTCTCTCTGCACTTACAGAGAGGATTTGCTCTCCAAGTCCTGCTCAAGACTAGAACATGATTTTTCTGAAATTCCTCGAGTGTTTGGTCGGTCCCGTCTTTGAGCACGAGGACACTGGTGAGGCTGCAGGGATGTCTGCCTCCAAATAGGGGTACTGGCAGTGGTGCATCAGTAGGTTTGATACATTCCTTTACTGCAGCACAAGTGATCTCATGTGTTAGAGCAGCAGGTTTTGAGAGGACACAGGGGTTCCAGGCTCAGGAGCCCTTGCAGCCAGCTCAGCTCCCCGAGCTCTCTGCTGGCAGGCAGCAGGTTGGCATGGGCTACCTCACTGCTGCCTATTACTGCTGCCATGCACACCCTGGGGTCTTCTTCCACACCAGATCCCTCAGCCTAATGTGTTTTACCTTTCTGATGAGCTGAGAGTTATGCTGGGTGACAGCACACCTTCCTTTGAATGAAACTGTCATTTTTACAAAGAAGAAAGGGGATTCTCGTGCTTCCATAAGCAATGGGCATGTCTGCTCCTGTACCTGTCCTCCACAGGTGGATAAAAAGACAGATAAATAGATGATATTCAACACTTCTTTGCCACTTGGGACCATAAACATTTCCCTTTGGGAAGTTAGAATGTGTTTTAGCAGCTGTGAAGATGGATAACAATTCTCTGGGGAGAGCAACTTTCAGGCATTCCCTGGCTGTTACTAAACACCTGTTCCCAAATCTCTCCCACAGCCACTACTGATGCTCAGGCAGCCCTTGCTGCAGATTCAGGTGAAATCACTTTTGAGGGGCTGGCACTGCAGTATCTCAATGTCACTGGCACTTTTGTATCACATGTTTTACATCAATCCAACATTTTCCTGGTCTTCCCCCAGCAAACACTTTTATGAGAAGGGTTTTTCACTGCATAGTCTCAAAACAGCACAAATTCTTCCACTGCAGAGCAAGTATCTTTTTTAGAAACATTCTGAGTTTATTTTCAGGGTACATGGGTGGTGGGGGAGAGGAACAGACTAATGTTCTATTGCCTGTACAAGACTCCTCTGTTTTCCTGCCTGATTGGGTTTGGTTTTGTCTCATTGTATTTTGTTTTGTTGAAAAGTGTCTTTCTCAGAGGAGGGAAGATGAGGGTGCACTGATGCACCTGTGTTTCACTTGTAGAAACCAGCAGATGCTTTTGAATCCCAGAAGGAAGGCAGCATGGCAAATTCAAACTGGAAAACATTCTTACTGAGCAACAGCTAGGAAAAACTGAGTAGCATTCAGGCTTGCAGCTAAAGAAAGTTTTCTAATCGCATTGTCCTTTTAGGCAGGTTTATATAATATCACTCCAGACTACAGCAAAGTTATAATAAGTTTAAAAAAGAAAAAAAATAAAAAGAGGGAAGGAATTAAGTGGATTCTCAGAGATGCCATGCCTGAGCGGGTTATAAACTTTCAGAAGTTGTTTTTCTCCATTACGGCCAATGGAAAGATGTCATCAAAAGCAAAGGAAGTAGATTCCTGCAACAAGCAAGCCTGTTTCAGAAGATAAGGATAAGCTTATTTCATAAACATTTGCCCTAGGAAGAAGGTGCAGCAGAGTGAAGTCCTGAAATGATAAGGGGCCACTGATTTTATATGTGCCTGTCATCAAAATTGAAAATAGTTTATAGGTCTTCCTATTCAAAAAAGAATCCAATGCTTACATATACAAGGGTTATCAGGCTTTATTGAAAAATCTCCCTGTACCCAAGAGGATTTATTCTCCTGCTCATTATAACACAAAAGATACCATGAGAGTAAAAGTCCTGAGAAATTACTTTCAGGAGCAAGTAAATAAAAAGGCCCTTCTAGAGTTATGAGCAGGACGAAGTTGCTGCACAGAAGAGGAGTGGGAAGAAAACCTCAGAGGCCAGGAGAGCAGCTTTGTACAGAGGGAGGAGAAAGCAGGCAGGGCAAAATAAAAACCCACATATGACTTGTTAAACCACAAATCTCTCTCATCTGATTTACAGTGACCCCAGTCATGAGCCCAAAGAGGAGTGGCAGCACTGTGACCCCTGCTCCTGCCCTTGTGGTGGCCTCCAGTGTGGGCCGCAGTCCGTGTCCTGCACGGACAGGGTGTGCTGGCTCGGGAGCTGCTGGCAGGGCCAGCCCAGGGTCACTGCCCTGCCTGCCAGCCCGGGAGCACAGCAGGGCCAGGCCTGCAGACCTGGGCTCATTGTCCTGTACACCCTGGCAGGCAGCACCCTGCTGAAGTGCCCCAGGGCCACCCCAGGATCAGCGCTGGGCCGGGGGCAGTCACTGCCCGTCCCCTCAGCCCTGGACACACTGTCCTTGCCCAGGCACCATGGCCCCCTCAGGGCCACAAAGGGCGTTCTGGGAGAAGCACTGGGAGCATCCTTGTGCCAAACGCAGTTA
This sequence comes from Dicaeum eximium, assembly GCA_013396995.1. Taxonomy (NCBI): domain Eukaryota; kingdom Metazoa; phylum Chordata; class Aves; order Passeriformes; family Dicaeidae; genus Dicaeum; species Dicaeum eximium. The sequence goes on along the minus strand of VWZP01006690.1, from coordinate 1,356,777 downwards.
AAAACAATTACTGTGCCCCAAAGCTCTGAATGGGCACTTGCCAGTCTGATATGGGCATTGCCAGATGTCGTGGTGGCAGTGCCACCTCAGTTTGGGGTTTTGCTCCCTGATCCAGCAGTGCAGTTGCCAGCAGGATACTGGGCGGGATCTAAATCCCAAGTGTCTGTGGGTAACTGGGATTCCCCTGGCACAGCTGGCACTGGCTGGGCTGGCAGGCCCTGGTGTCCCTGTGCTCCAGCACAGCACTGCTCCCCTGCCCAGCTGCTGCTCTTGGAGCCCGTGCAGAAGGCTCTAGGTGCAGCTCTACAGCTCAATCTTTATATTTTTTAGCCTCATATAAATTCAGGTCTCTGGGCTTTCCATAGAATAGAATACAGCAAGGGACTTGTGTCTTTTCTCATTTAAAATTTTTCTTTTGAAAAGTCTATGACTCCTTTTTTTTGTCTCTGGGGATTTTGGATGTTTGCAAACTTGAAAGTAATATGATTAAGTGTTGAGACAAGTACATGCATAGTGATGCTTTTGCCTTTTTTTCAAAATTTTTTTTTTAATTAAAAGAAAAATCTCTCATAAGCTGTAGGTGCTCTGTGGCCTGTCCTTGTTGCTCCAGCAGTTCTAGCCCTCCTTGCACTCTGCTGACCTCTTACATTTGCTGTTACCTGCTCATAGGTATTATAAGGGCTAAAAGGTTATGGTGAAAGGAAATATTGGTGATTACCTGATTTTAGAATGAAATTTCTGTGATTGTTTAATGAATAAAAACTTCCAGTTTATCTTCTCTACCGTAGTAGTTCCTTCTGTCATTCCCCATTATTCTCCAACAAACACCATATCTGAAGGTGTCCCCTCAGAAGCTCAGATTTCTTTGTGCCTCTTAGCAGGAGGAAGGTAGAGAGGACAAATGTTTTGTGTCTGGATGGGTCACTACCCTACATTTATTCAAACTATTTACCATCTAACATTTTACATGACTTTTTTGGCCTGCCACAGCAAAGATTTTCAGTGATCAAGAGAAACCAAGCTGGGGAGAATGTTAATACTACTCTGCCCTTGATAGGATGATGACTGGCAACATATAAATACCCCTGACAGGATGACAGAAATCGCTCATCTATATTTACCAGGAGCCCTGGGCCAACAAGCACAGTGGTGGGAACCCATCTGCTCTGTTCAGTCATTTTATCAACACGCTACTACTTAACAGCTGAGGCTTTTGTCATGTATTTTTTTTAAGTTGGTGTGTGCAAGGAGCAGGAGTGTCTTTAACAGCAGTGTGACAAAACCAAAATAAATCATAAAGGTGAATTGTAAATTGAAAGGTCTGGTGATTCATCTGATGAATCATATAAAGGAACAAATTAATTTTGACATTACTTGACCACTTAGATTTCCTACTACGAGCCTGACATCATTAGCTCTGTGTTAATGAGTCCTTGCAGTGCACACAGCAAACAGTGGCAGGGAGAGGGGCAGGGAGAGGGGCAGCTCCTGATTTGGGGGCTCAGGCTTCTCGCTGGGGCATGGAGAGGGTGTTGGTCAGCACTGGGGACAGCTCCAGAGGACACCAGGCAGATCCATCTCCTCTGGATCCAGCTCCTCTGGATGCATACTGCCTAGAGGGGGTGGCAGAGGCCAGAGGATCTGCTGTGCCTGACGTTTCTACTCACTGCATTTTAGATTGGGTTTATAATTTTAATTTCTACTTACCAGAAGTTAATGAACACTATACTGCTGAGCACCTGCCTTTCCCAGCCTTTGGCTTTATTTCCCGTGACACAGTTTCATTTTTGTTTTGGATATTTGCTCACATAAACATTTATCTCCCACTTCTAGAAATGCAACATTTTTACCTCACATTCACAATCAGTCACTGGAGCACTGGAGACAATGGCTAGCATCATTTTTCCCTGGATTCAGGGAAGGCCTGAATTCTCATAGAGCTACCTTATACCTCAGTTTGAAATACAGGCCATGTGCCAGAACTTATTTCTGTCAAAAACTTCACTGAAAGGCAGTGCCAGGGTGTGTCTGATAAGAAAATGCAGACTTCACTTTCATTTTCAGACCAAACCTCCCAGACACTTGTGACTATCAACACATCAGTGCAGGAAGGCCCTACATACTCAACTTCAAGCAGATGTCTACATTCAGTGGTGTCTACTGAAGAACTTAAATTTTCTTCTATGAACACAGCAGGGCATTATTAAAAAAATATTAATTGCACTCAAGGCACCCATATTTTACAGTCTGTGTGAGAGCCTGGAAGTTTTTCTCTGCAGGCAGAGCACCAGGATGGACAAACAGCAGAAATGAGTCTTTTGTCCTTGCCATAAGGGCAGTGGCATCTTCCCATCCAAACGTTTTGTATTAAATCCAAATACAGGAGGCATAAACAGGTTGTAAAAAGGCAGCTGCTCTAAAAGCCCGAGAGCAAAGATAGTCTGTGAAATATATTGGTGTGAATTCATAATGTCTGAGCAGTCTCAGCTGAATTAAAGACTGAAAAGAGGACCACAGCAGCAAAACATAATTTCAGAACTCAAGTTAGCCAAATGAGGTAATTCAAGGTTTAAGTGGTACTTTATGTTCTTAACATTTTCCAGAGCACCTTTTGAAAACACCAAGGTGAAATAATCACTGTTGCAGAACCACAGATTTCTCTCAGGGAAATTGTTTCATTCAGTACAAAATGCAAGTCTATCTGAGTATTTGTGTAAAGCTGAGGCTTTTTCTCCCCCTTTGTAAAACTGAAAAATAAAGTGTTGCTGGATGAGTCTGTAAGCAACAGAAATGTTATTATTTTTTTGTTACCAATAGTAATCTATTTTAAAAATGAAAAATGTATGAATATGTAATCATCTTAAATTAATGTTCACTTTAAAATTCAAAACCCCAAACAACATTATCAATGAGATGTTATCACTGCTCCCGATTTGTATGCTTTCTGGAAATTAGTTTACTGGAATTAGCAGGGTTTGAATTTGACAGAATAAGCTGAAATATACTTTGACTTCTATAAAAATGCTTACAGAAATTATGCAACAATAGTTAATTTTTGGTTCAATTGTCCAATATATATGAAGCCTTTGATGGCAAAAGAGGGTGGAGGTAGAAGGAGAATCTAATTAACCAGTTTTCCAAGCTGCCTCTGCTAAATTCATGCACCAAACCCAGGTAATTGTGATGTGGTTTTAAATCAGCTGTTAACGCATCACAGCAGTCCTGTTCCAGGGTAAGTGATTTTAATTAGCTGACACAAACTTTTCCCCCAATTCATCACACTCAGCTTCCACATGCCCTCAGCTTTCACTGGGTTTCTTAAAGATGAGAATGATTATGGCAGATGAGAGGTTTCATTTATCTTTCAGGCTGGTCCCTTTGAAGCACCAGCAGCAGGGCCCTGCACACAGTGTACATGTGAAAACACCAACCTGCACTGCAGGGACATCACTAGAGCCTGCTTAAAGGCAGGCCTTGGTAATTTTGCCCTTGCTAAAACTTCTCCTAAAGGTCAAAAAAGGAAAAAAAGGGGGGGGAAAAAAAAAAAGGAAAAAAAAAAGTAAAGGTAGGAGATACCTTGAGAAAAAAACCTATGTGCATGAAGGCAGTTTTCTGTGTGTTAGGTGAGATCCAGGTGAATGGAGCAGCAGGGCAGGGTGCCCTGGAGCTGCAGTGGAGCTATCAGGACAGGGCTGCTGGGGCACCTGATCCCCAGCCCACCACCATTCCCAAGGAAAGCAGAAGAGATGGCGGGAGCAGCAGCTCTCAGGGCAGCAGCACTCACCCCTGACTGATAGGGCCAAGGAGCTGCCAGATCCTCTGAGCACTTTGGAGAACAGCCTTAACCCCATAACTTTTTATTTTTATCTTTTGCAGGAGACTCAGCATCATTTCCTTCATGGTCACTGCTGAGCACTACATAAATCCATATCCACCTGTGATTAATGGCTCTTTGCTACCAAAGGAAGGGGTTAGCTAAAACTTTTAATCACTGTCAAACTTCATAATTTCCCCACTTTCTTTTCCTGTCTCCTGTAAAGCTTCTTCATGGCAAAACCTAATGAAAGCTGCCACTACATACTGGACAGACTTGGAATGAACTTCAGATGATACATATCATACCTATGGGCCACCCTCTCCATGTTGAAAACCAAGTGTTGCAGGCCTGTGAATATTTTAAAAGCATGAGAAATCAGGGTCTGCCTGTTTCTGTTAATTGACTGGGTGAAAAAATATAGTACAGGAATAGAAATTCAATAGTGGCCTAATGGCACAGGCAGTGAAGGTCATCTCCTTCCTCTGACTGCACTAACTTGGTTCCTGGCTCACACAGCATTTGACATCTCCTTCAACCGGATCTTCACTCGCTGTTGTGTGGGAATCGCCTCAGGATGGAGTTTAGGTTTCATAAAGCATGAAAATGCAAGAAACGGTAGCGAGTCCCGGGGCTGAGTTTTCACAGATGCCCCATCCCTGGAGGCCAGCAAGAAGCAGCTCCAGACACTGCCTCGGGCCCAGCCCTGCCATTCCAGGCTGGAGAGAGCCCTGCGAGCCCAGGGCCACCCTGCCAGGGCCAGCGGGGCCGAGGGCAGCAGCCACCCCGGGCCGGCACAGCCTCGCGTGCGACGCCGCTGCGGATCCTCGAGCATGGCCAGGCATGGATTTATCCTGCCTGCCATCAGAGCCCCGTGTGGCTGGGTGTTGTGGTTTAAGGCAAATCTGGGAGAAGACCTCCAAAAGGGGCCCCTCAGGAAGCAAATCCACACGACCCGTCCCCTCAATCGGTTCCGGAAAAGATTTCCTCAGAGAGTAGTGGAAAAGACCCTGTTTACTTCACAGGCAAGCACTCCCCAGCACAAAACAAAATGAACAATACCCGGTGACAAAAACTCTGCTCTGAAGAGATGACAAATTCAGAACAGTCTCTCCTGTGGATGGTTGCTGTTATCAATCCCTCCGGTGCTTGGAACGGCTGCCCAGAGTGGGCCCCCGCGGGCCGCAGGGTGTGCAGGTCTCGGTGCTTCCTCAGGTCTCTGGGCAGAGCAGGTTCGAACAGCTCTGAGAAAACGGATGGAAAAACAGTCCAGGGAAAACTCCTTTGTCTTAGCTAGCTACACTAACCAAAAAGCAGAAGCTCCCTGTTCCACGCCGTCCGTGCCCAGGCAGCACAGCACACACAACGCCGTGTGTGGGGGAGAGAGAAGGGCAGTCTCTGATAACGAAGTCTATGCTGCTTCTCCTGCCCCCCCTTGCTCTCTGGCAGTCTTCAAGGCACAGAATACAACATCCAGCATAGAGAGAACAGACGATTTGGGGATACAAGCATTATAAAGTCACCCCAGGACACTGGGATGGCAGGATCCCCGTGGGCCCTGCTGCGCTCGGCGGGCGGCTCAGAGCGCTGTGTGCCCGGCCATGTGCACAGCACCAGGGTGCTGCAGGCCGGCCTGGGCGTCACAGGGCTCCTGCCCTGGAACCTGCCATCCTCTGCCCTCCAGCCCTCATCCTCCAGCCCAGAGGCACGGCATGATGGAGCTGCTGTTCCCTTCGCCTTTCTCTCGGCATCAGGGAAGCCAAGGGTGCTGCAGCACAATTATTTAATTTGGAGCTTGGCCAGGCCGAGCCTGGTGATGGGAAGCCTCTCGTTGTGACTAACAAATAACTGGGGATCAGTTTTCAAGGAAGGCAGTGTACAAAGGCTGCAGCTTTTTAGCAGTTTTGCTGTAAAATTTCTGGTTCCAGATTTAGTTTTTGCAATTTCCACCATTGGCCTTGCACTCGTTTTCGGGGAAGGAGCCAGAAAACCATAACTCTGTTATTTTCCACATATTGAACGTCTTCTTCTCCAAATAATTCCTTTTTGATGAAATGGCAATTGCAGAATGTTTGCAAAGTCTTGTGAAGCTTCTAAGGGTTTTGGGTTTTTAAACTATAGATAAAGCTGTGATTTCTGTCACTGAGAAATTATTTCCTGAAACCTAAATTTGTGACCTCAAGTTTCCCAAAGCTCATGCAATTCTTCACTTTCCAAAGCCTGTCTGATTGACTGGAAGTGAAAAGCCATTCTTCTAAAACTTTGTAATGACTCTAATTGCATTTTAATATTTGATATGCTTTAAAATTGCAGAGAAAGTATTGACATCGATGCTGAGCCATCCTTCACAATACATGAACTGCCCTACAAGAGTATTTGTATGGTGACAATGAGAGCTGTAATTACCCCTGATCTGAGATGGACAGTAGTGACATGTTTTATTCAAAAGACATGAATCAATAGAGCCTTTGCAACAGCCTGGAGAGAATGAGAATATTTATTAACTGTACAAGACTAATGACTGCTCTCACAGGCTTTCATTGGTGCCAGCTCAGGTCAAATCTGTGTATGGACTGTAAGGAGACACAGCCAGTCATAAATACAGAGAAAGCTACAATAAAGCCTGGAATAGTGTATCAATAAACCATGAACAATTTAAATTTAGCCTCGTTGTCTTGGAGCTCCCTAACGATTTCACTGAGTAATGTTGCTCTGTGTGTTCATATAGATGCTGAATGCAAATGTGCTGATTTCTACAAATGTGCTGTGACTTTCTACAGCCAGATATTACCCTTCACATGTCCCCAGAGAGTTAACACAGATGTTTGACATTCTGGCTTTAAGCAGCACTGCACTGAGGGTTGGTGTTTTCTGGCTGCACAGGCAGGGCAAGGAGGGTTGTTTCCATTCCCTGCCTGATGTATGCAGGGCCTGTGTCCGGGGTAGTACAAGCAGAAATTTGCAGTGAAGAGGCTGCAGATGGGTTGACAAATGCAGATCTGCTCTGAAAACCTGAGATCTTTTATTAAAGACCGCTTTGTGAGATTGATAGGCAATATTCTTCCTGTATGACTGAGGTGCATGACGTGCACTGACACCCATGAGTCTGTCTGCATGATGCTGGAGTGCACCTGTGACTGGCAGCTCTCCTCGTGCTGCCAGGGACAGAAACACCCTGGTGTTAAATCCCAGAACTCTTCAAGCATTGTCACTTTCTTTTCTTGAAAACTTCATTGCATTAAGGTGGTACCAGTGAAACTGTAATTTCAAAGACCCTGAAAGTGGCTGGAAAGGAAGTTAAGGGAATATATTTAAGCTGTGCTTTGTCATTTCTAGTGGAGATCTTAGAACAAGGCAATGCTGTTAAATACCACACAACTGCTTGCTAAAAGGAGAATTAGCTCCATGCCAGCCAAAACTGGGACAGTGTGTCTATAAGGAGTGAGTTCCCAGGGCACCCAATGGCACTGCTGTGGGACGGGTCAGGGATGGCAGAAGGGAACATCCCCCAGCCGCTGCAAGTTGGGTCAGCCCGGCATTGGCTTCCACTGCTTCAACCTGAACAACTGACACGGGTGGCATGTGGGCATTGGGGCAGCCCCAATAATCTCCTTCCAGACCTTTTCATGTGCAATTCCAGGGCTTTAGTACCAAATCCATTAATTGTATAGTTTTGTATGACTGTTCTTGTAGCAAGAAAAAAGACAAAAAGAGTCAACCTTGATCATGCGAGTGGGCTGGGGGCTGCAAGGGACCCCCAGATGGGCAGCTGGAGTCCCTGGTGCCCGCCCATGCCATGCCATGCCATGCCATGCCATGCCATGCCATCCCATCCCATCCCATCCTGTCCCATCCCGTCCCATCCCGTCCCATCCCGTCCCGTCCCATCCCATCCCGCGGTGCCTGGGCTCTATGTCAGGCTCGGCTTTGCCCGGCAGAGGAGGAGGAGGCAGCTCGGGGCTCTCTTTGATCCCCAAGGCCGGATCAAAGCAGTGAGGAGCTGTGCACTCCTTTCATCCCCTAATGGGCACTTTTCATACCTGGCTGTCGCACCACAGAGCGCTCCAGCCCCAAAAGCACCCCTGGCTTCAAAGCCAACCCCTTTGTCACCCTGAGCTCCTGTGCTTTGTCCCTCCTGCTCATGGGGGACATTCCAGCTGCTCGTGTCCTTTGTCCCTCCTGCTCATGGGGGACATTCCAGCTGCTTGTGTCCTTTGTCCCTCCTGCTCATGGGGGACATTCCAGCTGCTCCTGTCCTTTGTCCCTCCTGCTCATGGGGGACATTCCAGCTGCTCCCCTGAGCATCCTCAGGCACGCCTTGTGCAGGCTCCTCCAGGAGCACAGGCAGGGCTGGCACAGGGGCACAGAGGGGACCCCAGTCTCGGACTGACCCTTCCCATCCCCCCTTGGAGAGCACAAATGGCCTTTTTTGCCTTGGAAACCCCTTCTTGCATGTAGAGGAGCCAGTCCTGCTCCTGTGACAGCTCTTGACTGTGAGGGAAAAAAACAACACAGTTCCCATCCATTGGTCAGCTGCTCCTTCCTTTTGGGTGCTTTGGGAATCAGAGGTACCTGATGTTTAAGGTTTTTTGATGGAGATAATTTCCTCGACTTACCAATCTGTGTGGAACTTCACTGAGGAAAAAAATAATAAAGGTTTTAAAGGCAAACAAACAAATAAACCATCTGATACTATAAACTGAAAATTCAGATCAGTGGAATATTTTTGTTGAAAGAATTTTCTACTAGCAGTTGCTATTTTATTTTCTTATTTTTCCTCATTTTTCCTCTGGAGTTCGCAATGGAAAAAAGCCATACAAAGTTAAAAGCATTGAAATGAAAGTTTCTGCATGTAACATACTCAGAATATTCGGGGTTTAATGCAGAATTTGCCTTTTCAAAACACTGTAATTTTATTTTCAAATTAATTTAATTTCTTATGTCTGACAAATTCATATTATTTATTTACCTGTCAGTGATAGACTACGATGTCAATGATATACTACAAACTCATACTGGATTTTGGTAAAGAAATACATCAAAAAAAACCACTGATGTTTGCAAGTCAGAAAAAAATCTGGATTAAAGCATATTTTTGAAACAAATTTTGAAATGAGAGTGTCTAAGTTTGAAATGCAAAGTCAGTTTGAATGACTAACTCCATCCAACATTTTCACAGCACAGCTTTCTTCCTTTCAGCAGGGGGAACAGGCACCACAGCTGACATGAGAGGGAAGTAGAAAATGCTCCAAAGAATAACATTTTAATTCATCTTGAAATAAACATTGAGGGTCTGTGACTGACTCCTGTGAAGGCAGTGCATTAAATACCATATAGAAGATATGAACAGAACAGAAGCAGTAAGAGCCACCTATTGCAATGTATCATGATTCTGTTACATTGCTATCTGCCAACCAGCAAGTAAAAATTCCTCCTATGACAGAACTGTAAATGCCACAATAACACCATATTTTCTGCTTAGTTTCTTGGACGGAAAAAAAAAAGTAAACTTGGGAATAATTTGAAAAAAAAAATCTTATAAACTGGGGATTTGTACTTACAAACTCTGGGAGGGGAGCTGGGAGCTGTCCCATTTCTTTGGGGTCAGTCTTAAGGATTATTTGGCTGATCAGGGTAGTTTTAATCTGTAGAATGTTTTTCTTTTTTCACATAAAAAATTATTCTGATGTACTGATTAGTCACCTGTTGGGTCTAATGCTTCATGTTGCCTGTAGCACTATGGGTGCTGTATTTTGCTAAAAAATACACTCCTAATCAGTCCTCTTTGTTAAGAAGATTTACATATCCTGACTGAAAACTGAAAAATTGTGAGGGAAGCAAGGGTTTTGTGTCTCAGTTATCACTAACTGTGTTATAAATGTGTCACTAACTCAGTTATAACTAACTGTGTCTCAGTTATCACCTACTCCTGTAGCTACGGCAGTGCAGAGTCCTGAAACATCAGCTGTGCCTTGCTTAGTAACTGCTTTTGGAATGGTGTGTCAAAACCTAGGTGCCATTGGAACCCAGTTCTCTGAGTTTATTGACACAAGCACAATACAGAAAAGTTGAGACACACATGAGGAGAGAGGAGGGGCGGTGGGAGGCCTGGGTGGGCTGCAAGCACATCGAGTCTGTGCTGAGGAGCAAGAATAGCACTCAGGAGCAGGTCATTGCCAACGTCCCCTCAGAGACACAGCTCTGGGCATGCACAGCCTCCACCTTTCTCAAAATTAGAGGCAGAATATGCCTCTAAAATGCCTTTTAAATGGTGCTTTAAACAATGCCAGCCTGCATTTCCTGTGGTTTGTGTAAAACCCTCTCAGACACGGGAGCAGGGAGCAGGTGATGCCGGGATCCCGCTCTGACTCAGCCACTCTCGCTGCCTTCCCTGCTGTTTCCATCTGCCTGCTGCTGGAAGCACCCTGCACCCAGACAGCTTCTCATCCATAACATATTCCCCCAGAAAGTTTGACAACATCCCTTGCCTTCTAAAAACAGCACCATCTCTGCACTCCTCACAAACAGAGTGGATGGAACGTGGGTGCAGCGAGCTCCAGCCGGGCTGTGCCGCTGCACTGGGACACCAAAGCCCAGCTCTGCCCAAACCCTCTGCTCGGGCCACCCCAGCTCCTGCAGCCTCCCAGGGCTGACTGGGAACAGAGCTGAGGCTCCCTGGGGAGGGCTAAAAACCTATGGAAATAGGGATGCTAAAGCTTCAGCAGGAAAGGGATGTGAGTGTAATCTTCTGTTCTCTTTAAGAGAGAATATTGACCTAAAATTTGTGTTTTGTTTCAGCTGATCATACATGTTTCTAAAAGTTTAAGACTTGCCTAATCTTTGCCTTCAACCTGAACAGAATATTTTAGTCCACTTTCACAGTACTTACAGATTCACAGAATCAAGATCATTTAGTCCAAGCACCAATCCATAACCACCCCTAAACCCAGGTGCCACATCCAGAGGCCTCCTGAACACTTCCAGAGACAGCGACCTCACCACCTCCCTGGGCAACTTATTCCAATGCCTGACCATTCTTCCAGTGAAAGGTTTTTTTCTAATATCTAATCAGAACCTCTCCTGGTGCAACTTAAGGCCATTTCCTCTCATCCTTTCACTTTGAGCTCTGTGTCTGCTCTCAGAATCCCAGCCCTGGTTGGGATCAGTCCCAGCCAGGAGAGGGGACCCTGAGGGGACTCTGTGGAACAGGATCGGTCTGGCACCTACACCTCAGTTCTTCTGTAGAAACAACTGAGATAACTGGCCTGGGAAATTTAGAGGAGAGAATTGTAAACTAAATTATTATCTTGCTTTGCACCTGTTATTTACAACAGCTTGTCCTTCGGGATGTTCTTGCTAACCTGGCCAGGCTGGTGATAAAAAGCTCCCTGGTTTTCTACACAGGGGCATTTCATAGAATAGGGCATTTCATAGAATAGGGCATTTCTTAGAATAGGACATTTTCTTAGAATGAAGCACTTGATAGAATAAAGGCTTGCTCTCTCACCTTCTGGACCATGGAGTCTCATTCCGTTCCTGGCACGACAGCGCTAACGGCCTCATCATATAACAAATGGATGTTCCCCCTTTACAACTAATGGTGACCCCAACTACAACAGGCCCCTTGCCACTGGGCAGTGGCTGATGCTCCTGCAGCTGTCTGAGAGGGATGAGGGCTCTGTGACCTGCCCGTGGCCTGGCCCTTCTCCTCACCCCCCTGGCATTCCCAGCTGAGGAGAACAGCCCTGTGGGTCAGAAGATGAATGGACTCCTTGTCATTCAGGAGAATGCCTCTTCCTGCAGCCCAAAAGAGGGGAGCAGCACAGCTGTGGCCATGCCCACGCCATGTGTCACACCTGCTGCTGTGGCACAGCTGGGGGACCTGCTGCTCTGGGATGCCACAGCCCCCTGCCACTGCCCTCCCCAGGCCCAGGGGCACCAGCACAGCCACCACTGCTTCTTGGCAGGTCATTCCACTCCAGGCTCCTTCCCGAAAATGTCTTCATTGCCACTTCTGACTTGTTTTTTAAAGAATTGCTAGATTGACAGAAAGTAGTAAAAAAAAAAAAAGAAATTTAAATCCAGGATCTGTCTTATTCATATCCACTTGCAAATAAAAAGCACTGTGGAAACACTACCCAAGCAGAACAGAGATTTATTTTCAAGCATGTGAGCAGTTTAAGGTCATTTACTTAAAATTACATTCAAGAAACAACAGTGATGCTTCTGCATTACTCTCTCCCTTTAATGCCATTCTGCATCTAATCCATCTTACTGTTCAATAGAAATAGCTTACTCCCATGTCTGAGGAGAGGATCGGGCTGGAGCCTGCATCTCAAACACCCTCCTGTCACCGGCAGGGAATGCCATTTTTAGATCTCCCATTCCAAAGAAAGGTCAGTCACTATTCTAAACAATAGAAGGAGAAAATAGTCAGTCCACTTTACCCTTTCTCCAGCTTTTAAAAGGAAAACAAACAAAAAAACCCCAACCAGTCGTCAGTGCCAAGGTAATTTCCAGTATTTTAATATAGTTACACAGAATCAACAGACTCTGGCAGTAAGTTTTTTTCCTCAAGATGTGATCATACATTTCTGACAACAGCATAGCAGTGCTGTGAAAGGACATCAGATAAGAAATACAGCTGGTTGAAATCTGCATTTCAAATTCCTCACATCTTTCAGGAGAAAGAGAAATCCTTCTTCAGAAAATAAGTGTAATAAAAACCCCAGACAGCAGTGTGTCAACACAAAGCAGATGCTCAGCTTTGGCTTTATATGGATTCATCCAGGAGGTGGTGGGGAAGTGCCCTTCAGGGTGTGCTAATTGGAAAAGACACAGAAGCTGGATTCCCAAGGTTGGACCAGTATTTTCATTTCTCCCCCTCTCCCCTCAGGCTCTCTGGGAAGCCCATGGAGAGCAGCCCTCCAGCCCAGCCAGAGAAGGTGGGTGGCCCAAGGGCTTCCATGGCTACTGCTGGGAATTCACAGTGGGGAGCCACCAGCAATTTTTGCTGTAAGGTGCCCAAGGTTTCCAGGCAGATGCAGCTGAGCTCAGGAATTGGCCAGTGGAAAACCTCCAGCACCTCCACAACCACTTCTTGTTGCCCTTCATTGAAACTTCCCTAGTCAAGCTTCAAAATAATTTACTTTTTGTTTGAGATCTTAGCTTTTTTTTTAGACTTTCTGCCGGCCTCCTCTAAGGTTTTGGTGGAGATGATGGTGGAATTACCCAGCTCTTACCTCCTTGCAGAAGAGCACAATGTGGTTCCACAGCCCTGGCAATGAAAAGTCAGTCTGAATTAGTAGCAGTAGAGGGTTTTGAGTGGCAGAGTGAGAGGAGGATGTGGGGGAAATGCTCTGTCATTGTGGGCTGGGCTGAGAGTGTACGGACACAAGTCTTGCCAGACACAGAGCAGAGCTCTTTATTCAACATATAAAATATTCCATATGAGAAATAAGAATACAAAAAGGAAACCCATCACAACTATATCCATGGTGATATTTAACACTTTTTGTGTACTCCTAAAGGAGCTTAATATACCTGAAGGCAAAGAAAGAAAAGTTCCATTTTGGGTAATAATTGGAAATAATTTTGCAGGTTTAAGGTCAGAAAAATGGGGAAAATAAAAAGTACAGACTGCTCTGCCTGAAGTTTTGTATAAGATGATTTCTGTTTTGCATTATGTAAACAAACAAACACATCACAGCATTATCACTTAGGGTTTGAAATGCAGTGAATGTCCCTGCAGCTCCTTTGATGCCACCTGCCCCAGAGGAAATATCTCCCCTGTGGCTCCAGCCTCCAGGCCAGGTGAGGTAAACTAACGCTAAAAAATTCCTTTGTAGTGTGATGGCATGAATATATAAATATATAAACCAGCCTGGTTTGCTGTGAATGCTCTTGGACACAGTGGCTGAGGCCACCTCCATGGCAAACATCAGCTCTCCTGGGCAGCCTTCACAGGGACCTCTCCTCATCACTTCAGTGACCCAGTGCTTGTTAATTAGGGGCTTTTTCCCCTTCAGATCTTACACAGAGCCCAGCCAGTAAAGATGCAGCTTCTTCATGTGTGCTGTTCAAATAAATGACCCCTGAGAATGAAAGCAGGACTGTTGCAGAGAATTTTTGAGTATTTGGGAGGTTATTTAAATTCTGGTCAAGATTGGGTTCTCAAATATGTATCCTCCTTTTTTTTCTACAGTGTGTTCTGACTGTTGTCTTTATCCTTTCCCTCATATTATTTTCAAAAATCTTTTGGTTTTCTTTCTTTTTCCCCCACTTATTTAGGCATAAATAGCCACTCAAGGTATTAGATACCTCAGCATGCAGTGAGTTGTGATTTTGGCTTTATATGCAATATTGGTATATTCAGTATAGAAAAATTATAGTTTCAGCTATCATTTCATAAATAAAGAGTTTTAAGCAGGAAAGAATTAGTCAAGAACCATTTCTACATAAAATTGCCTTTATTCTGGGCTCCAGGTCAGGAAGTCACCCTGGGTGCAGTGTGTAGGGGTGACTGTGTTCCTCTGTCCCAGGAATATCTCACCTGCCAGAGCTGAGCAGTCTGGGCACTGCCTCGGTGGCAAATTACAGCAGAATTTAGCTCTGGATAGACTCCACAAAGCAAATTTATTCAAACCATTTCATATTGAAAAGCCTGATTACCATTTACCATATGATGCCTTTCTATCACTTCAGCAGTATCAAAAGGCATTATTGTAGATGAGATCAAATAAATATAGCAAAACCATGAAAAAAGAACAGAGTCATATCCTGACTGATAGCGTGCTCCTACAGACTACTGCCACCAGCTGAGAGTATTGCCAATATTTTTATGAGCCATCATTACCAAACAGAGCTGAAGCAGGCTGGAAGAAAACAGCAACCTAGAAGTGGTGTTGGAGAAAGCCCTGGGAAAGGAAGAGAACAGAAGAGGAGAGCTGCTGAGCTGAATCAGCATGTGGGCTGTAGCTGGAACAAAAGGATTCTTCAGTTCATGCCAAAAATACTCATCAGCACTGCTGCTTTTTTAAGCTTAACATTCATAGGTGACTCTTCTTGCTTGTGAACAGCCTTGTGGGAAGCTGCCCTGGCTCAGGTAGGGGTGGCTGTCAGAGCCCTCGCTCTGCTCACTTCAAGGGCTTCCTTGGGGAGGAGCTGGCTGCTCAGGGAGCGGGGCAAGGGGGGCCCTCTGAGCCTCTGTGTGCCTCAGGCTCTTCTCCAAGGGACTCCTTGCTTCTGAGTATGGCCCAGCCCTTTCTCCTCCTTTCCCTTCTCAGAGCTGGCAGGACCCCAAAGAGCTCAGCAAAGATCAGCATCTGCTGAAGATCCCAGCTGCAGAGGTATCTTCCATCTCAATGGGGTATGAACACAGTCTTTAGGGGACTCTTACAAGGCATTAAATATGATTAAAATGGCCAAAATCCCACAAGTGACCAAAAGATTCTTTTCCTTGGTGCACAATTAGCCTGAAAGACTCATTATTGCAGGGAGCCACAGAGCCCAGAAATTTTAAAAGCTTCAGAGAAGATCAGTTATACGTATCACCAAAAAAGGAGAAAATAAACCATCATACTGAAGAAATGCAAAGAATCCTCTCAAGTTTCGGATTTAAATGAACATTCAAGAATCAGGGACTGCAAAGAGTTTTTCCAGGGGGACAAAGGTGGCACTTACCTGCATGGACAGGATGGGTGATGGCAGAGCTCACACCTAAACTGCTCTGCCTCTGCACGTTCTCTGGGGCATCCTGGAGGGAATTCCTGGCACTGGCAAACCAAGCACCAAATGAACAGAATGCAGAAATTCCACATGTAAGGCTGGTTATTCTAAGGTGTGGATAGGAAAATGTGCATGTCTGGGTCCTCTGGGAGTGGCAGTCCTGGGAATGCTGCTGAGGAGAGATGATCCTGCTCCTGCATAACCTGCCACGAGTGTTTGTGTTAGCTTAGCTGTGGGAAGCAG
The DNA here is from genome assembly GCA_013396995.1 of Dicaeum eximium. Lineage (NCBI taxonomy): Eukaryota > Metazoa > Chordata > Aves > Passeriformes > Dicaeidae > Dicaeum > Dicaeum eximium. Next base: position 1,340,993 of record VWZP01006690.1, on the reverse strand, counting down.
GCCTTACTTGTAAAGCTGGGGCTAAGCTTGCATTTTTCAGCACTTCAAAGAGCATCACCAAAACCATCTTTTAGAACCTGAACATGTTTGTTATCTTGCTAATCCTAAAGCAAAGAGATCTAAGGAGGCAGCAAGATGAACAATGCAAAAAAATATTACAGTGTATACACTTGCACAAAGCAAGGTGTCCTTTTATTCTTCAGCTAGAAATCCAGTTTTTTGCATCTGAGCAATTTAATAATAATAAAACTATAATTTCAGCCTCAAAATATATTTGCTTTAAGGAAATGAAACCAACTTGTTAGTTAAATAACATTGTTCCCTGGGAACAAGCTCAATCTTTGCTGTTGAAATCACATTTACATGAAGCATTTCCTCATTTAGGGGCATTTAACTACTTCAGGAGTATGAAATATAAAAATTAATATATCCATACAGAAAAGTTGAGAGCAAATAATGCCCTTTACTTCATGGCTTTGCTGATTGTGGGTCAGTAGCAAATTAGATTGGGCTTTAATTCTTCCCCAGAGTGAAAGGGATTCAATCAGTTACACCATGAGCTGATATTATTAATGCAATCATGGCCTAAAAGGAACCAGCCCTAAAGGGAGATGCCAAAATGAATTCTTCATGTAGTAACAAAGGAAGCCAGAAGACTCCTTCACAGAGAGGCATGTCTGCACTGAGTACAAGCCTGACGTTCCACAAGCCTCCAAATGAGTCTGCTGTGAATTTCCCATTTCTATTTGTACCTCCAACTCTTCCTAAGGGCTCCACAGGCATTCAGAGCATCACTAAAGGAAGGCATCAGACTCAATATGACACTGAGTTACAAACTTCAATGGGGAAAGAATCAAATAGTGAAGTATTTCATAATATAGCCACCACTCAGGCATTTAGGTACTTTTCCATCTTAATTAAAAGGCAAAAAATTGCAAAAGGCTTCAAGGAAACATTTCAGGTTTTGTAATCAAAGCATAAAATTAATCTATGGAACTAATTACTTCATAGCAAACTAATGATCTTTTCAGAGGAAAACACTGAGAGGCTTTGGGAAAAAAAAAAAAAAAATTAGGTTTTCTGTCTCCCTCTCCCTACAAAAATGTTGGGTTTTTTGAGCTCAGTCCCACTGGTGATGTGCAAGAGGGCAGCACATCCCCAGGAACACCAGTTCTCAGGCTGGCACTCGTACTGCCAGCAATTTCCAAATGGAATCAGTGCACACAGAGGCTGCAGTGAGGAGATTGCAGATAACAGGCAGCTGTGGAAAAGAGGCCTGGGAGGGCTGTGGGGGCACCAGTGTCCATCCTCCTGTCCCTGGGCTCCCTGGGGCAGGGACTCTTTAGCCCACTTGTACCACTCCAGGGTTGGAACTGCAGGACCCTCATTTATGGGTAAGGTGGTTTGGGTCAGAATAGAGGTTTTAAAAATGTGCTTGTTGTCAATTATTTCCTCCTCCTGCTGAGTTCTGTTGAGCTGGACTCAAAGTATTAATGGAGCAGGACTTTCATCATCAAAAGATATGAACATTCACATCAACAGAACTGTCTGATCAGCATTTGCTCTTCAGGTATGAGTAAGAATGTTTTGTTGCATGATAATAAAGCAATAGCAATGGCCAAGGTGTATGAACACTTTCCAGGCATTCCTTTAGGATGCCATGCACAGACTGTCAGCATCTGCTCCAAAATGATCTCATCAGCTGGGAGTGCAGGGCCTCCTGCCCCAAGGCAATATTTCAGAATGAGGAAGGCAGTTGCTGTTTATCTGTATTAGTATTACGAAATGGCTTATGAGTGGACTAAAAAAGGAATGAATTGGTTATAATCTGGGTGCCAGAGCCTTTGGGAGCAATGCTCAGGCTTCTGCTGACCTTCACTGAAAAAAATGCAGGTTTTGAGACACTGGCTGATCTGCAAAGAGCAGGCTAAAAATGTGTGCAAAGGGATTACAAAGTATTTGTGTTTCATTTTAAAAGGTGTGGATAATCACATTAATGCAGAGTCAGCTAAATGCACATGTGCCATCTGACTGTTCAAAAATCAAGGTTAACTTACATTTAGGAGATTTTTATAAGCTCCATTCAGGCACACATTTCTGCACTGTGCAAAGGTTAGGGCTCCTTTGCTGGTTCCTTTCCTTGTTGATTCAGGATTTGAAACATATCCAAGAGTCTTTTTTCCCATTCATGACTTAAGTCTTGCTCATACCCAAAACTTAAAGACATAATTTTAAAAATTTCTTTATTAGCTATATTTATATATCAGCTAATCTTCATGTTTTGAACAGAATCTGACCTGTTTCCTCTCAAAGCCACGGAAAGCTTTCCTCTTAGGCTTGCAGCAATCCCAGACACTTATCACTTTCTTTGCAATACTAATTTTTCTGTGATAAGATAAGATCCCTGTTTGGGATAGCTAAATGCGATGAATATTTGTTAAGTACTTCTTTGAGATAAAATATGATTTCTTTTCCCTCTTTAATTTATAAAATGTAAAATGGCAAAGCTCCTAACTTGCCTTACCTGCTGAGCCACTGAAAGAGATGAGAACATAAATATCTGTGACATCCACATTATTACCAAATATATTCATTAACAGCAGTGCTATCACAGCGAATGCCAAGTGAATTGACAGTGACAGGGCAATAAATTAAAGTGTTTATCCCTTTTTCTCAGCTTACAAATAGCAGAGTTATTCCTGACCTTTGACGTAAACCTTAATGATCCCTGGTAAATCAAATATGATACTGTTAGAATTCAGTGCCACAGCTGAGACCTTTTCACCCTGGAGGTGCAATATCTTCTAAGAATATCTTTGTGGATGACAGTAATTATCATCCATACCTCATGAAGGATTAATATCCATAGGAAATTAGCTCCTTCCATTGAAAACTTCCCAGTTTACTCTTGTGGACTCTGCTCATGAGTTACATGGTGTAAGCTGTCTGTAAACTCACCGCTGTCTCCTGGTTCCTGGGCAGTCCCAGCAAGGGGCTGCCACCAAACATCTCTGGGCTCTTGGGTCCCAGTGGGCTGAAGGTCCCTGAAGGAGAGATTTTGAGGAAAAGAGGGAGCAGTTTCCAGTTTTTATGCATTTTGTGCATTTAACCTTGTAGAAGAAGAGAAATTGTGCATACCAGTCAGGTTGCAGGCTTCATGCTTTTCATTTTGTTAGGTGAATTTACTGTCTTGCTCTGGGTCAGTAAGGAATTATTTTTCCAAAGGAACAGATCTCAGACTTTTTCTGATAGAAAATCCTGAAACAGAGGTGCTAACCCCTATTTAAAAGATCTGATATCCTGAAGATAGGCTTTCTTCCCTTCGTTAGCTGCCTTGAAAGAAGGTCCTAAACAGAGCAAAAAAGCAGAGTTTGGGCTGATGAAATTTGCCGGTTTTTGGACAAAAACAACAAGCAACAAATCTTGGCTAACAATAACCATGAGACCAACAGTGAGATATGTAGGGAGGCATTTCAAGTCAATGAGAGGGGAAAAATTGGCCCTTTTATTTCATGTTGGGCCAAGGCAATGGTTCTTTGCCAAATATATGGGTGCAAAAGCTTCCCAACACTGTGGCACTTATTCCAGTATAAGAACAAAAAGCACCTCTGTCTTCAGAGGAGAGACTTTTTACAGCTTTACAGGATCACTTTGGGTTCAGTTTGTGCTTTATGTACAGTTTTTGTTCAGTTTTACCTCTTTCCCTAGGTAGCTGCCTGGGCCCAAGAAATAAAATGATATGTGAGCGATCATCCAACTCGTATTTTAATTCCTGCCCTGGGAGATTGTAGATCTAAGCAGTTGGTGATCTGCAGAATTCTCCTGCAAATATTTAACAGTGTTTGCTGAGGCCAGCTCCAACTTCCCTGGGTGACTTTTTTCTGAAGCTTTTCTTTATCTCTCTCTCTTTCAGATAAAATGCCAGCTCGTGAACTGCACTAACAGCCTTTCCCTTCAGATTTATTTTTTCCTGCCCAGTTTTGATCCCGAAAAACAAATTCCGGCGCTCGATGGGAGATTTCTCAGAGGGAAATTTGCTGTGGCGGCTACAAATCCTGGCAGTGTGTCGGTGTCTGGAGCCGCAGCGGGAGCTGCTGAGCGCTCCGTGCGCGCATCCCCGGCGGCCGCGGAGCCCGGCCCGGCTCGGGATGCTGAGCCCAGCCGGAGGATGGCACAGTTGCTCAGCTCCAGGCTGCTGCTGGCTCTCAGGCATCGCTTACACATGAACTGATAACACTGATAACATTTGAACCCGTCTGCTTTGCAGCAGAGACTCTAATCCACAGCGGTCCAAAATACACTGGGGGAAAAAAAAAAAAAAAGGTGCGGGGTGAGGGCAGGGAGGGGGAAAGGGATAAAGAAAGGAGAGAGAAAATGAAAAAGTCCTTCAGTCCAATGTCGTTTCAGTAGATAGAGCAAGGTCACGGCGGGGCCAGAGCTGAGCTGGAGGGAGCAGAGGTCTCCCGAGGGCTGATTGCAGCAGCCAGGCTGCTCTAATCCCCAGGGGATGCTCACAGAGGGCACAGCCGGGCTGGGGACAGCCCCAGCGCCTTCCCCCGCCGCAGCCTTCCTTCATCCAGCCTTCATCCAGCCTTCATCCAGCCTTCATCAAGCCTTCATCCAGCCTTCATCCAGCCTTCATCCAGCCTTCATCCAGCCTTCATCTCCTCGGCACAGTGAGCTCCTCCCGCACCGGGACTGCCCGGGAGGATGCTTTAAAATGCAACAGTGTTGAAATAACAGAAAATGTCCTTAGTAAATAGAAATGTGGGCACAAAAGATACTACGTTTTTGAAAGGGATATAATGGTAAGGAACTGCAGGGGATCCTCCCTGTGGTGATAAGGGCTGCTAGAGCTGGGTCCTGAAACAGGGACTGTAAACATCATTTGTGCACGTTCTGCTCACCAGCACTGAACATCTGTCTCTTGCTAGACTTTACTGCAACTTTGCCATTTTCTCCAATAGCTGATGTTTTGCATTGTTTTGAGCTTTGTTTAATTTCCCTATTAAATGCAGAGCCTAGATGAATGGGATCACAGAATTTCTAGTAATAATTTCCCTGACTTGCCTCTGCTTGAACAGAAGAGGCAGGTGCAGACAGTGAAATAAATTCCACTGAATTACCAGCACAGTCCCCAGTCTGCACCAGAGTCCTTCAAGCACAAGAAGTATCCAAAAAGCTTTTTTTCTGGGAATCTCCCAGAAGTATTTTTTTCCAGATAACAATCTTGCTTAGTTCTACAGAAAAAACACAAGGTTTGCTGATAACACGTCTCTCTTATCATGTTCCATTTCCAAAATACTGCGAGTAAATGATTTGGCAGAAACAATACAATAATATCAAGCGATAATTAGAAGCTGTAAAAGATTAAGGAAAGTTTGACAGGGCTTTTGTTTTACATACAGACCTAAACTGTGCTTAGGGAAAAGAAAAAAAGGCATGGGAAAGATCTGAACTGGGGATCACACCTGCTAGCCTGACCCCTAGGGGCACCACTCACAACCCTTTTGTCTTAAGAGAGAGCAGAACTGCTGGGAGTTATTCCACTGTGCCAGCGAGAAACCTCCTGCAGATTGTGAGTGTCTGCCCACTGCAGAAAGGGGAGAGGGTCCAGCAGGCAGGTTAGAAACCCTCCTGTGGGCTCCTGCCCTGCCAGGAGTGCCCGTGCCCTGTGAGCAGCTCAGGCTGGGGCTGGGTTTGTGCCTGTCCCTCTGCACGGGCACAGCCTGGCACGGCGGGCCCCCTCTGCTGCAGGCACGGCAGGAGCAGGAGCAGGAGCAGGAGCAGGAGCAGGAGCAGGAGCAGGAGCAGGAGGAGAAGGAGCAGGAGGAGGAGAGGGAGAGGCTTTTCCAGCCCAGAGGCCTGGCTGTGGGTGCTCCCCTTTGGCAGCTCTGCTGCTGACTGCCCTCCTAGTCAGGCACTCCCTGCTCAATGCTGTGGCTTCAGGCACTCTCTAGGTGAGTCTGTATGATGAGCAGCTGGAGCCAAGGCAGACATTGAAGCAGGTTTAGGAGCAGGGTACTAAGTCTATCCATATTTTATATCCAGCCTAATGTGCCCCTGAGCTGTTCCCTGTAGTTGTGCTCCCTGCAGAACCCCTGGCTCTCCCTGGAGGGAGAACTGCATCAGAGATTTGTGGAAGCCAGTGCTGGTGTCAGGTGCCTCCAGGCACCGCCTGATGTCCAAAAAGAAGAAGAGGAGGAAGGTGGAAGGACACTACCACCAGTGCTGAGCTGCAGCATCATCCCTTTGCTGGTAATGGAGCTCACTCTTCTCCCGAGGTCTGGGCTACCACTCACCAGTTTGTGTGCTACAACTTGCAGTCTGGTCCCTCCTGAGAGATGAGCTAATTTTTCTTGAGCAGGAAGCATCTTCTGCCACATCTGGAAGGAGCTCGATGCCAAAAGAAAGGTGATGCTGGAGCAAACAGTGGTTCCTGCAGCTAGAACCAACTGGGGTTTGGGGCAGCTGGCATTTCTGGGTCTGCACTGTAAAGCATCCCCTAAATTCTGGGATCTGTATCCATAGAAAATAAATAAATACAAAGATCTATCTGTGATCCTGGCTTCAGTTCTGAGGGAAGTTACTGCCATGGCAATACACTGCTTGATTGAAATGTGATTGAATCTACCCGTGCTCCCTTTGCCAGGCTGTGCTTGGCTTCCCAACTTCCACAGGTGCTGAAGAGAAACAATGAGCAGATCCTCTCAAATCTCAATTTAGATTTACACAGCCTCCCTGCCCCACCTCACCTCCCCAGCTTCAGGTTGTGTTCATGATTATTTATTTTTAGCTTCCAGGTTAGGAACTCCCCCAGTATTCCCAATGCTGCATTGCCAACATTTGAAATTAAATACATATTTTCTTTTTTCTTTTAAAAAGTATTTAACTCCAACAATAGCCAGCTGCAGCCATGAATAACTGAACTAATTTTACAGAATATGTTTCCCATTCAGAAATGAAATTGGCAGTGCAACCCCTCCACCCCCCAGAATTACTTGGCTGAAGTAGTAGCCAGATGAGCAAGCAAAAAATCACAAGAGGATTAAACCAAATATGCAGCTCAAACAGAGGAGCAGCATTTCAATACACAGCTGATTCAGCAAAACATACATATTCAAATGAAGGATGTCACTGAAAGGGAAAACCAGGCAGCCTAACCAATAAAGTGTGCAGCCTGTCCTGTACAGGGAAAGCAGCAGCCTGACCAGCCACACAGAGAAATGAATTGGGGAGAAATTTTGCTTTTGTCAAGACCTTGAAGCCCCAGTGGAAGAAATGTCCAGGAAAGGTAACTCATGGAGAGAGGCCACTGCTCTCTTATTCCTCCATTATCCCTTCTTGGGACTAATCCCTGCAGTGTGGGATTAGAGGAGGCCAGAAAAAAAGCAGCATTTTTTTCCTCAACTGCACAGTTTATAGGAAGTGGGATATTGTTTAATTCAAGATTGCAAGTTTATAATTTTCACCTAGCTACAAGTTGTTTTATTGTACTACAGAGATGTTTTATTCTCTGTGAACTATACAGAAGTAGATTTGATCTGCACAAATATTTTCACTTCATTTCAAAATACATTGAAAAATGCTATGCCAGCAAATGCAGCAGAGAAATGGATGAAGGGATTCACATTGTCCCACTCACATCTCCTCACAAGAGACTCTTTAGAGCCACTCAGCCCTACAAAGCTTGGGCTGTCTCAGTCACAGTCCTGTCCCCTGCACTGGGCAGGGTGTGGACACTCTGTGAGGAGAGGAGGGTTTGCTGGGAGGTGCAATGTTTGTCTGTACCTGTGTCCTTGAGCTCTGAACACAGACAGGCACTGCTGCTCCATCTCCTGCCTGCCAGCAGAGAAATCTGCTCAGAGAAACCTTCTCACAAGAACAAACCTCACTCACAGAAAAGCAAACAGGAAAAGGCTGGGAGAGTAGCTGATTAAAGGACATGCCAGTGCACATTAAAATATTTGCTAATTGCAAATCTCTCGCCCCACTGTGCTGCCAGCTCTTACTCTGGCTCACGTGAAATGTCAGATGGCTCCAGATTGAATTAACAGCCTCATCCCTCAGCTGCCCAGGGGATGGGAGACAGCAGCACCAGCTCTGATTCTGCTTCCTTGTTCTTCCTCCCTTCTCATTCCCACGTCCTGTCGGGGAAGTTTGCTCAGCATAAAGCTGGTTACAGTGCTGACTATGGCCTGAAAACCTAAAAAGTGAACTAATATTTAGATTTCATTGCAATGTTAGGGAAGAGCCATGTCGAAGACCTTGAGTCAAAGACCACGTGGAAGATTTCTCCATTTGTTGCGTTTTTTCTAATCAACACAAGGGTGCCATGAAGGAAGAGGCTGGACATCCCCCAGCAGCCTGTGAGAACAGGCAGATAAATCATCCCAAACAAAGGGAAAAGCAAAGTTAATAACTTGAACATGTCAGAAGAGCTGCTTCCATAAGAAAAATGTTCACTCACATGAGTTAAATGTTTAGGTCTGGTTAAAAATCACAGTGTGGAAATAAGCAGAAAGAGCTCTGGCTGCTCATGTTTGGGTTACAATGTTCAAAAGGATAAAAAACATGAATTCCCACCAGCTGATTGAAACTGTCTCCCTTGCTGTTTTTGGGTTGGTCCTGGTTCAAGAACTGGGAAGATGTTAAAAAGAAATGTTTATAAAAATAGAGAGAGGAAAAAAGTTGGAAGCAAAACAGCAGAAAAACAAGGCTGCCATTCCAATAATAAGGAACTTGCAATTATTGTTCAAATCAGGTTCTTATTCAGAACTGTATTTCTAATCCAATAAAGTATGTCATTTCAGGCACATAAATAATCCCCATTTTTAAAGGGATTTAAATTTCACTGCTTTGATGGGCTGGTGATATTATACCAGGGAAATGGTAGCACTAAATGACTGCTATCATTCAGCAGTTCACATTTATTTGACTCTAGAGTTTAAAAGGCTGTGGTTTGCACAGTACTTATCTAACTGCCCACTTATTTTCTCTGTACTTCTGAATCTAAGAAGGTTGTTTGCTTTCAGCAGGACAAGAATGTGGTTTCAAAAGAATTGATCAATACTAACCTTGCACAGTACTGCACATTATACCTATTTTGCATAAACTATATTAGAGAGCCAGCTCATATAGGATTTGCTTTGAATATGAGTTTACAGATCTTCTGCTGGTTTTAATCTTCAAGCTCTTAAAAATGTTCATTAAATATATTGTCTACACATTTTTTGCAACTTAGTTTTGTCAGTGTGTGTGAATTATGCATCAAGCCCACGGTGATACAGATGCATAAACTGCAGTTTATCTAGGTAGGCATAACCATTCAGCAAACTTTGTTTAATTAGTCACTAAATCAGTCTTTATGATTTTGCTGACTGACTGATGTTTTTAAAATATTACTGAATCTTCTTAAAATGTCTGGCCTTGTTATTTGCTATATTAACAAATATTGGATGCCATAATCTGGTGCTTAAATACCCAGTATTGTAATTCAGTGCTAACGACAATGCTGACATGACAGAACTATTAAACTGGATATACAGAGTTGTCACATTTTCAGACAGCAAAATACTCATCTGAGACATGTAGCATATGGCACAAACCTGGGAAAATCATCAGCGGGGTTAAGAATAAATAGAAACTGTGCTCCCTTAAAAATATAATCTGACATCCAAACACGGATAAGCTCAAGATATACTTGACAGTCCGTGAGTTCAGCCAACAGATTATAAAATCAGAGGCTGCAGCACTGCATTTCCAGAGAACAAATCACAGCAGAGCTCCTAATGCTGAACTTGGTGTGTAAACATGCTGCTTTTCCTATATACTCTGTAAATAGATCATTAAAACACTGCAGCTAATTATGCTTCAACCCTCTGCAGAGTCACGTACTAATGTGTTTACTCCATTTCCATTTTTTGCTGCCCATCTCATACTTCAGCAATTTTGATGCACAGCACTTAAAAATGCCAGTGTTGATTGGAGGCAATCCTGGAGCAGTACAGGAACTCTGCCTGGGCAGATAAATCACCTGGAGCTGCAGCACATCTCCCAGCCCCCAGTGCTCACCTGAGTTATCTGCTCCAGTGACCCCCACGGGTTAGAAAGGTGCCCTGAGGTGACAGGAACAACAAAACACAGTTTCACTCCTCTTAGTTTGCTTTCAGGACAAGGATGGGGTCCCAATACACCAAATACAAAACATCTGTGTGATCCTCTGCTTGGGAAAGACCCTGACTGTCATCCCACCTGCTGCTCCTTTTGGGGCTGCTCCTTAAGGGAACAGAGAACTCTCAGCTCTTCATTCTGACCCTCCTAAGGTGGCAGGATTTCTGGTTTCCTTATCTCAGAGTTCATCTTGCCATTAAATTCCAAGGGTCATCATAGCAGCACGTTATCCAAAGTTTGATGGTGTCATACACAGAACCAAAGCAAAGAAAGATTTGAGAGATTTTGAAAGAAATCTGGTTATATATTTTCTTGCCAAGAAATATCAAAGGGACAATTACAGAACATCTGCTTGTCCCTGAGTCTCCCTGGGGCCCAGCAAGAGCCTCTTTCCTGCTCTGCATTTCACCTTCAGCTGGCTCAGAGCAGGCTGGGACACAGAAAACCCTGTGGGCTGACAGGCCATGATGTCTCCACTGACTAATTCTGGTTTAGTCCCAGTTCTGAGTTCTAGGCTCGGCCTGGCCACACGATGCCCTCCTGCCCCGTGCTGGACCAGGGGCACAGCATTGCACAGGGGCACAGCACTGCACAGGGACACAGCATTGCACAGAGGCACAGGATTGCACAGGGACACAGCATTGCACAGAGGCACAGGATTGCACAGGGACACAGCATTGCACAGAGGCACAGGATTGCACAGGGACACAGCATTGCACAGAGGCACAGGATTGCACAGGGACACAGCATTGCACAGAGGCACAGGATTGCACAGGGACACAGCATTGCACAGAGGCACAGGATTGCACAGGGACACAGCATTGCACAGAGGCACAGGATTGCACAGGGACACAGCATTGCACAGAGGCACAGGATTGCACAGGGACACAGCATTGCACAGAGGCACAGGATTGCACAGGGACACAGCATTGCACAGAGGCACAGGATTGCACAGGGACACAGCATTGCACAGAGGCACAGGATTGCACAGGGACACAGCATTGCACAGAGGCACAGGATTGCACAGGGACACAGCATTGCACAGAGGCACAGGATTGCACAGGGACACAGCATTGCACAGAGGCACAGGATTGCACAGGGACACAGCATTGCACAGAGGCACAGGATTGCACAGGGACACAGCATTGCACAGAGGCACAGGATTGCACAGGGACACAGCATTGCACAGTGCTCCCCCTCGGGAGCAGGGACCACCTTGCACTGCTGTTCCATCCAGTGCCAGGCTGGACACCCCGTGGGCAGTGCCCCTGGTGCAGGGGCTGCTCTGGGGCAGGGGAGGGCAGGGAGGGCTGACATGACCCCAAGCATCACTGGGAGCATCCCAGCTCCCACATTCCTTACAACACTGTGCCTCTGGGAACAGGGAATTCCACTCACACTTACAATAACACCCTTGCCACTGCTCATAAAGCAAAAAGGCACCTTAAAATGAGTGGATATCACTGTTCCACCAATTTGAAACCACTTTTGACTGTCACAAATATACAGGAGTTTTAGGATAAATAAGAGTATGGTAGTAATCTGATCTCATATCCACAGGGGGGCCAATTCTCTTCTCATTTACATCAGTTTTATTTTCATATAACTCCATTAGTTTCAGTATTTATTTTTGCATGAGTGACAGCAGAATTATGCCCAGCATAATCACACATGAAGTGCAAAAATCCAACTTGACTAATTTCTCAGTATTAGCCACAAATGCTAGAAGCCAAAATAGAATCTCGGTGTAGTAGTCCCTCAGTCTGCTCTTATTCATTATTTCCTGTCCATATCCGAGCTGGACTTGCCTCTGAGTTACAGAAAGAAGTTTGAGGATGGAGCCAAGAAAAAGTAGTTCAGACAACCTGGGTTCTGCTGAGTTTTAGTGTTCAAATAAAACTAGATTTGAAGAGACCTCTTGGGAACTTTTGTATTCTCTGCAGAGTTCTGCCTTGTTCAAAATGAGAGGGAATAATGGCAGAAAAGTCTAAGAGCAGCTTGGTAAGGCAAGGAGCTGGAGACAGTTGCTTCAAGAGATGAATCACTCATTCAATATTTTGCCCATCTCTGGTTGCTCTTGGTTGGCTTGAGTTCTTTTCCTTTTTACACAGGAAAGAAAGTTCAGGAAAGGACAATATTTTGGAGAATTTCCCTCCAAGCTCTGTTACTATCCTTGACAGCAGGTGTTGGAGCCAGAGGTGAGGAATAAAGGGTGCTGGCCACAGCTGTATTTTGGTTTTTTTGCTGGGAACAAGAGGGGGCAGGAACCATGATGCACCATCCAAGGCAGGCTCCTGATCTTTCTCATCAGACCACACCTTTGAAAGTGCCAGGCCCAGTCCAAACTAGAACAGACAGCAATTCTTCATGAGCTATTTATTGATTGCCCCCCTTACCTAAAGTTTCAGGGAGCAGGTAAATCTGGAGAAAGACTTTACCACAGAAATAACCCTGCACTACTGACTTAAATCATAACATATTGCCATTAATGGAGTATTTTGTTTGTTTCTCCCTTCGGTTTTTAGTGTAAAACCAATGAGCCCCTCCCACATCCAGCAGCTCCTGAAGACCACAGAGACAGAGCCAGGGCAGAGCTCCTGCACTTGGCACTTCCCACAGCCTGCTTTCCTCTCCTTCCCTGTGGCACTGCTGTTCTGCCACCGCGGCTTCCCGAGCTGTGCATGTCTGAGCCAGGCTGCCTTGTGAGCTATCCACTCTTTGTGTAGAACACTGATCATTGCTTTCAAAAGCCTTCCTGATAAATAATAGATAAAAGAGAGGAGCCATGGCATGGTTTCAGGTTTGAGTGCTTCACACACTGGATTAACAAGCGTTACGTTTTTGAGGGTGTCAGGGAGAAGCAGGGAATGCAAAACAGAAGTGGAGGAAAGTGGCAAGAAGAGTTGAAAAAGAAGAGGAGAGAGAGCCTGGCCAAGCAGAAGGCTTGGAAAGGAAACTGTGGGAAGCATTAAATTGCATTGGTACACCCTGCTGTCCTGCAAAGGCAGGTGCTCCTGCCAGGAATGCAGAATCCCAGTGGGATCATCACCTGATGGGAATGATGGAATCCTCATCCTCCCCACCTATCTCAGCACTCATCCCAGCTCCCAGTTATATAATTTCTGAGCACAGCTACTGGCCATCTTGGAGGGTTACAGATGCCCCAGTGTCTGTCAAACCAGCCCATTGGAATACCAGTGCTTTCTCTGCCAAGCAGCAATGAGCAGCTCCGAGCTGTCGTGGTGGAATCTGCCCCATAACTGCTGTGTAACACTCACCAACACAGCCCAGCTGACAGTTTCTCATCGTTTTTTTATAACAAAACCCCAGTTATTTCTCTAAAATCAGGGGTTTAAATAAATGTTAATTTTCTCAATAAGTCAGTTGGGGGTTGAATGCAGAACGTTGCATTTTAGTTTTCATCACTTTCATTCTACATCTACTTTTCCCATTTTAATCACAACCAGAATCTGTGAGGATTTCTAAAATGAAATACATTGAAAATTAATTACTAAACCCCATGTTGGATGGCAAACATAACCCACCCATAGGTATTTTATAGATTTCTTAATAATTCAGAGCAGATCTATTTTTTAAAATAATGTAAAATGGAATTTGAAGAAATTAAAGAAAATTTTATTATCTGTGTTCTCTTTCTCTCTCAGGCTCAAAATCTTTATAGAGCTGTGGATGGTAGAAAGTATGTATTTTTTCAGGAAGATTAGAAAAACACATCTGTGTTTTGTGAGTCTCAAGTATCTTGGCATTTCCTACTTTGGTTTGCCCCTTCTTTCCTGCAAATATCTTCTTTTTTACTTTTTGAGAGCAGTAACAAAAATAGAATTACTCTTTTTAAAAACATCTAGCTATTTTTAATGTTTTATTAATGTTTATCAACTCTGGTCCTGTCTTTCTGCCATCTGATGTGTCAAGATCACTCTGCATACCTCTGATGGCAGATGTTCTTTTTGCCAAAACACTCTTGAGTTGGGTTACCAGCAAAGACAAGCCTTTATGATACCTGTGAAAGATTCAGAATGGCAAATTTCATCAGTCTTTGAAACCAAATATATGCAAAGTGCTGCAATAGGCAGGGGAACAAAGACTCATTTCGTGTTCAGATAAAAGATTTCAATTTTTGCTTTTAGAAAACATTGCATGAAGTAACTAGGTCAGAGCTGTGCTAAACCCACACTTAATTTATCTGATATGCATGCTGCATAACAGTTCTGTTTAGTAGTTTAGATTTGACCTGAATTAAATATGAAGCTCAAAATATATGATAAAACAATAATAAGAGACCTGACTTACCACAAAGCTTTTGTGCTAAATATGTGACCATCTTCTCCCTGTTCACTCCAACGCCAGCCCTGGTGCTCCTGGCCACAGCCCTGGGTCCTTCTGCAGCCACCTGGCAGGGCCAGCCTGGGACAAACACCACCAGGAAAAGTGTCTTCCTGCCTGCAGAGCTGCTGTGGATAACACTGAAATCCAAAAGCCTGCTGAAAAGAAAGCAGCAAGCCTCAGTATTAGCTTTATTTCTGTAGGACTCACTCATATCTGTTATTGTCTCTCACAATGCCCGAGCAGCGTTGGCGCGAGGATCCGCAGCAGGCACAGGCCAGCTCCCAGCTCAGCTGTGCTGATGGTGCCAGCAGGGCTTGTCTGGGGTCACAGGGACAAGGGAGCCACATGGAGAGGTGTCCTCCCCTTTGGAGAGCAGGAATACTTGAGCTTGAGCACATCCAGAGGGGGCAACGAGGCTGGTGAGGGGCTGGGAACACAAACCCTGTGAGGAACCACTGAGGGAGCTGGGGATGCTCAGCCTGGAGAAAAGGAGACTCAGGGGTGCCCTCAGCACTCTCTGCAATCCCTGAAAGGTGCCTGTGCTCAGCTGGGGTTGGGCTCTGTCTCCAGGCAGCTCTGACAGAACCAGAGGACACAGCCTCAAGCTGCACCAAGGCAAATACAGGCTGGATGTTAGGAAAAAGTTTTGTATGGAAAGAGTGATCAAGTTCTGGAATGTTCTGCCCGGGGAGGTGGTGGAGTCACCATCCCTGGATGTGTTTAAACAAAGCCTGGATGTGGCACTCAGTGCCAGGGTTTAGTTGAGGTGTTTGGGCTGGGTTGGACTCAATGATCTTGAAGGTCTCTTCCAACCTGGTCACTCTGTGAATTCTGTGATTCTGTGAATTGTGTGCAGCAGTGAGCAGGTGCAGCATGTCCTGAGCACGGCCAGCATGGAAGGGGTGTTCAGCCCCCAGGAGGTCCCTGAGCCCTCTGGGAGGGGGTTCCTCAACTCCATCACCCTAATGAGCCCCTGTCACTGCCGTGACCCAGAGCCTGCTCTCCTCATGGAGGAATAGCTCTGAGACTTGTCATGTCCAAAGGAACCAAAGGACCCTTAGTGAAGAGTTATAGCCCTTCCTTTGGATTAAGATACAAATAGGGCCTCACAGGAGATACACAGCTCTTACAAAAAATTCTTGAGGTAGATTCACACCAAAGATCAAAAGTAAATTACAGTTGAAACTCTCCTAGTGATGATGATTTCTGAATATGTACTTGTACTTACAACACCCACAAAAGCAGCAAATTCTTTCTTTTCTGCAGTGCTGTGAGATGCAGGCAATCCTGAGGCATCAGAAAAACTAAAACAGGGTAAAAAAAAATTCTTTGGAGCATGATTTGGAAAATGTTTTGCAAAGTGTTTTGTAATACATGGAAGTGGCCTGAAAAAACGTGTGTAAAGAGTCAATCCCATTAAATAGAATTACTTGTGTACAAGGAAGTTTCCTAGGTGTAGCAGCTGCAATTTAACTTTCCTGACTTTGTACGTGGTTCATCTCCATGACCATCCTTACAAGGCAGCTCCTTCACAGCACCTCTCATCAGATACTGCTCCAGGTGCCAGGCTGTGAGAGACTTTGCAAATCAACCTCAACAGACCTTTTGTGATTAATCTCTGTGCAAGAGGAGGAGTTGGCTTTCAGCTGCCAAAGCAGACCTTCCATGACACCACATTTTTTACTTCCCCTGCCTTCTAAGGATATTTCAGAGATATGTAAATCAAGAGTAGGGTGGATGTGTGCACTGCCTGCCTGCAGGAACTAATCTCTGCCAAACCTTTGCCTGCTTCCCACAAGCCTCCTTTGTTCAAGCCAGGGCACCTAAAGAAGCTGTGAGTAGAGTCCCCCAGGCTGCCTTTGTGCCACCTTTTCCTGCTGGGCCACACTGCCCAAGAACCTTTGGCAGGGGCCTTCAAGGAAAAGCAAAATCTACTCCTTGGCAAGCAGGATTTGCTGCTCCAGTGCACCAGACCTGAGCACAGGCACTGTGGACACAAATCTGCTTTATGTAAGAAGAAAACTGCAGTAGTGGCATTTTCCCTTTTAATGCATCATGTCCAAAATGAGGAAATAAGTCAGGTTGCTAATGTCCTTTTAAATGATATATGCTTATGTGTTATATAATGTATAAGCATTAAATATACTTTCTCTCCCCTTTTTGGGGGCAGCATACAGTTTTGCTAGTGATTCAAACAAGTTTATAGTTTCTTCCCTAACACTTGAAGTAGGAAGCTGCAGCTGAGAGGAAGGGGAAAAGTGTTCTTCATATTCTGTGAGGAGACATTTCTGAATTAATCTATCTCCACTGTGGTTCTCAGGGATTGCTTTCTTGCTTACAATTAGCTGAAGGTCTGCCAATTAATCCTCTGATTCCTAATCTAGCAGTCTCCCCAAAGAATATTAATCTAATAACTGGGAACTGAAATCAGCCCTCTCCCAGGCAGTAGAACCCCAGGAGCCAGGGGAGGCAGGGGTTTGGTGGTAGAGCTTTCCTACCTGCCCTTTACCAACAGCCCTCTTCAGGCTTCCCCTTCCCTCTGGTGAGCCTGCAGGGCCTTATTAGCTCATGACCTACTTTGGCATCCCCAGGTGCTCCTTTGTGGCTAAGGAGTTACTGTTTTCAGTCTAATTATTGAGCTGATTATTAGAAGTTAAACACGGGGGTAATTTGTTCACAGACTGGTCCACAACTTTGTTCACAGATTGAAGTTTATTATTTGCCAGCCCTGCACAAGTTCTCCCAAATCTGGAAGTGTATCCATTTTTTTCAAGCTCTGTTAGCTGGTTGATGAAAGTTATTTGCTGCCTCTTCAAATCTGGCCTTACAAGGTTTTTACTCTGACAATTTAGGCTACATCCAGTGGTCTGAGTGTCAGATTTTGCCCACTGGCTCCTCACTCTTGCCCTGAGGTGGCTTCCTGCTCACTGCATGCCATTCTGAGACCATCAGGCATTTCTCTATTGGTTAATAAAACCTGGACTGAAGGTGGACCTTCTGAATACACCCCTTGAAGCCCACACATGGATTAAAGATTAATTTTGATGTATAAGAGGATTATGGCAGTAGCATTCAAGCTTGCTCTGTTTTCTCCATGATTTCTTCTTTCCAGTTCATAGTGACTATTCAAAGTCAAGCTGGATAACTCAGTGGGATGGTACCTGGTACTGAAGTGTTTGTTCTTTACTGAATAAGCACCATCTTCATCAGATTAAATCCCTAAGGATCTAACTCAACAACTTTCTTAATTAAACAATTATGGGCAGCTCCTTTCAGCAACCAAGGAGCCAAGGAGTCAACCACCCACCTGACCCCTAACCCATGCCCTAAAAAAAAAAAAAAAAAAGAAGATCTCCGCAGTAATTTAGCTATTTTTCCTGAAAAAAAAAAATCCAGAAAACGAGAATTTCAAATAAACAGGTGATTAATCATTGGTACAAAGGACCAACAGAAGAGGAAGATGCAATATCTCTCTGGAAACACTATCATAAACATACATTAATTCCTTCAATAAATGCAGGAGTGCTGGATTTAAACAGGTAAAATCATAGCTCTTTCTAGATATAAATGCAATTCATTTTCTTATATAAGATCTATCTGAGGCATTATCCTAGAAAAATATGTCATTGTCAAATTAGCCCAGTTCTGTACTGGGATCTAATATTCTCATCCTTAGGATAGGTGTGATTCTCAACATGTGGGAGTACTCCAGAAATTCCTAAATCGGTGCCTGAGTGACAAAAATGATTAACACTTATAACATATATAGGATTTTTTAACAGAAAATACTAAATGAAGGAAATGTGCATAGTTAACTCCATTTTATGGTTGGGGGAAAAAAGAGACCAGGCAAGTGCAGTGACATTTTAAAGGCTATCCCCACCCTACCAGTGCTACCAATGGATCCATTTCCTGTCCACTGCTCACTTTAGTCCCAGAGGATCTCTCAAGTCACAAAAAAATAAGAACAGTCATTGCCCAGAGATGCCAAAGATGTCAGAACATCACAGGGAGGTGAAGATGTGTGAAGATGAACAGCAAGTGAGTGCTAAGGAAAGGTTAGTACAAACTTTCTCATAATATTTTTGCCAGGAAAGAACATCAGCTGTCTACTCCCCCAGTCCTTAAATCTGATACTACTTGTTCCCAATTCCAACTCCTCCCAGGATATTTGATTAAAACATGGTTGGGACACTGCTGCATTGCCTGAAGCACATCCAGTCCAGCTGTCCAGCTCCCATTCCTCATTCCTTCATGGAAATGAAATTATTAACAATGGACATTGCACTTTATCCTTTCTTTCTGCACAATCATTTCACTCCAGGCCTGCACCTTGGTGAGAGACCCTCCCCAGGTGAGAAGGTCTCTGTTGTAGGAGAGAGAGCTCATGTGCCATCACCATGGGGGCAATGTCCCTGTGTCCAAGGGGACCCCAATTACAAACATTCTCTTCTGAGATGTGACACAATAGGGACCATCTGTGAAGCTCTGGGATCTGAGAGTTGTGAGGATGTCTGCAAAAGGATGCCCTGCCCTGCCCTGCCACTTGGATTTCCATCTCTGGAGGAAGCTGAGCTTCCAAGGGTTTCTCTGGCTCACACTCTAAGCCTCACTGGGTAGAAAACAGAATTCTGTTGGCCTTGCACTCAGGACCATCAAAAACCTAAAGCTGAACAGTGAATTGAAGTTAAAACTAGAACTTCTTCTGGAGAAGCCAGCAGCTCCCTGCCTCTGCTCACATCCTGCTTTGTGCTGCAGTAACTGAGATTATTTTACAAGTACAAGCAAGAGAATTTTGCAAAGCAGGGAAGAACAGACTAAAATAAAACAGAACAGGGCCTCCAGCTGGGAACTTCTGCATATGAGGGAAAGAGATATGTGCAATAAAGTAACTATTTATCCATAATAAATATACTTTAAAAATATGAATTAGAGCTTGTCATTACATGACTTCTGCATCAGATCCCTTTCAGGCAAATAATAATTATTAAAAATATGCTGAGTTACTTTCCATTAAAATGTTCTCACCTATTGAGCACTTATTTAACATACAATAAATTAAACACTTAAATAGCAATTACTTTCTTTAGTCAAATATTTTAGAAGCAGTTATTTATGGACTCTTGATTATAATAGATCCGAGAAACTCACAAAATTACAGCGTGTCCACGTGTGTGTCTATCATTATTCCTGAAGTAATTGTAATTACAGGAGGCCAGTCAGCACAATGCAGAAACTGGGCTGAGGTTCTCTGAAAGACCAACAGCTACAAGATCTTTCTTGACAGCACATGGCTGGCCTGGTTTGCTGGAGGAATGAGAATTGAGGGGCCAGCCACTGGGGTGCTGCTGGGGGATCCTCAAATATTCTGGATCACTAAAGATCCAGCATTAAGGGCAATTGTTTGGGGGAGCTGACTGGAAAAACAATGAAAGCTGTAGCAGGAGCTTGCACAGTATGATGCCAGTGAGGATTCCCTTTGTGCCATTCCTAGAGCGTTGTGCCAGACAGAAAATCTTAGCAGCCCATGCAAGGAACTGTTTAATCTACAGCAGAGATGACAGCAGAAATCCCCTTAGCTCAGAGTGGCTTCTTCCATCCCTTGTCCACATTTCCAGAGATGGTGATGATGCTCAGAAGACAAAATCAGATTATTTAAACCAGTGTAACATCATTTTAGCTGCACATGGGAAGACCCTGTCTGGCCATTTTCAGTGGATGAAGCTGTAAAATCTGATCAGTCCAAAGCACCCCCTGGAACAAATGCAAGGTACAAAAGAGCTCAAGTGCCAAGCACTGTATAAACAGTGAGCAAACAGATTTGCATGTAAGCATTTTGGTAAAGAGGAGGATTTGGAGATCTATAAAAATAATCAGGCCCATAGCAAGCCACAGAGATAATTAAATCAGTGAAATGAAATATCAAATGCTGGCAGCCCACAAAGAATTTGATGATGATAATAATAATAAGGACTCGGTGGATGAAAAGGAAGAGAGAAAATTGGTCCATTAAAAATAATGGTGAACAAAATGAGGACCATGTGATGGAGAAAAGGGCATGTTACACAATAATTTTAAATTGTTGTCTCTGGGAAGAGAGACCTTCTAAGGCAGTTATTTCTTCTACATCACTGAAAGATACTGTGCAAGCCTTGGGATATTTAACATCTCTAGAAAATAAGCCAGACTCTCAGCCAGGCTCTGAATTTGGCATGTCTCCCTCACTCACTTTCAAAGAGGTAATTTGAAGGATCTGGGGAGCTGGATCAGTATATAACAATGCAGCATATGGACCACGTACTACAATACCCATTTATCCCCTAAATAAGAAGTTCATGGGCATTTTCCCATCTGAAAGTAAGCATATATTGAAGTATAAACTTTATTCCCATTGTAAATACACTGGAAATGGGTATAAATACGTATAACGTAAATTAGGAATAAGAACAATTTGCACTAGCCCTGGCTACAAGCCTCTGAACTGATGATGATAAGTCTTGATGAAGCCTGACTCCAGAATGCATTTATAGTTTTTTTGAATAGTTTTTGGCACAGGGAAGTAACAATAATTGATTAATGATCCAAGGAATTTCCAAGAAGAGATAAATGTGAAGAATCAAAATATTGGTATCATTTTTCAAAATATTTTCTTAACTTTCACTAACGATAAACAGAAATATAGGTCGGTCCATCAGTGTTTATGTGGCTGACATAAAAGCAAAATAAGCATTTTTCCAGTTCTGAAATTGTGCATATAGTCAGTTAAGACCAGAAATATACCTGACAAAATATTTTTGTTGAAAATCATGGTCAGTGAGTGAGTCCAAAATGTTTCATGTGGAAGATTTCTATATGGACAGACTTGTGGGATCCAAACCAGCCAAAAGGGGGTTGTGCACCTCTGTGGCACCAGGCAGGACCATCCTGGCAGTGCAGCCACAGAGCTCAGGTCTGGTGCCTGGGAATGTGCCTTGGCACCATTTAATGTATTCCTAGGAAAGCAGCCTGTGGGTCCAAGAGCGGTGTCACACAGGACTCTGACTTCCCAGGCAATTCATAAACACTTAAAGCTGCCATTCATCCTGTATTTGACCCAAGGTAGGCAAAAATTGGTCTGGGTGATAAATCATGCAGTAATTTGAAACACAACTGCTTTTGGCTTCTGTGGAGTCGTAGGAGCTCCCTGAAATGAGGTCTGAACCAGGAGGCTGCAGAGCAGTGGCCCATAACAAAACCTAATGGCTCCCAGCCTCTCCTTGCAGCCTTCCAGCCTGACCACACCAAGACAAGTCAGATGCAGAACCAGGTTTACAAAAATAATGCAGGACATAGAGCCAAGTCTCTCAGCATGGTGTTTACCATATTGCCCTAAAAATACCTGCCTGGGTTTGTCTGGTAGTGAAGGATTTTGTAATTTCTACAAATTTATGGACTTCAGGATGCTGCTTTCTTTGTTGCCCAAATGCATTCACCCTCTAGACCTTACAGTCTTCTCATTTCAGCCCTTCTGTATTCTTTTTCCTGTCCCATCCTCCTCTGCAATTTCTCTTATTCCTCTGACTGTTATTTGTATCCCTCTTATCTAAATCCATGTGAAAATAGCATGGAACCAATATGTTTGCCTAAAACTATTTGCTACAAATATACCAAAAGGATCATATTCCCTCTTCTGTCTCTTCCCTTGAGGAAATGTAGTCATTAATTTGATTTCCAGCTTTCTTATTTTTTTTTTAAGGGAACAAATGACAATTATTGTTTACTTTGAAGTGTGATCTTTAGCATGAATAATTCCCCAGAAGAAACATCTGCTTTACAGATGAGTTGTGACAGCAGACAATATGCTTCCATATTTTGTATATTCACATCTGAGTGGCAAGGGCTGGGACTGAGGCTGACTTTCCAGCTTCACACTGCAGTCCTACTGTGCCAAGATCACTTCTCAGGAGCGTTTCCTGGCCTTCTGGGGTTTTTTTGTTTTGTTTTGTTTTTTTTTTTTTTTTTTTTTGTAGTTGGCCCTGGCACAGTATCTTTGTACCTCAAGGCTACCAAACGTTACTTGCCCTTCTGGGTGTTGTCCAGCCCCAGAATGACCCAGAATGTCCAGGGCCCCTGGACATCAATGTTTTGTCTTTCCTGCACTTCCTATTCAGCACGTGGCACAGGTTTCTGCCTGTGCCCAGCAAAGCTTGGCTGGCAGCCCATCTCTCCAGCTTGTCAAAGCCGCTGTCTGCACAGCAGAATGGTTTTTAGCAACAGCTGGACCAGGGCCAAAGCTTGTCATCTAAATTCAAATCCAAACTTCTCCAAACTTTCAGGCCTTTTAGCATCCTTGGCTGACACCTTCTGAGCTGGCTGGTGAATTCAGATTGTTTTCATATCCTTAGTAGTACACAATGCACTGCAAAATTAACATCACACAGGAAAAGATTGGGTGTGCTTAACTGTGTGTTCTTTATGCAAGCAAGGAAAGAGCAATCTTCTTCCTTTGTGTGTCAAATAGGTTGAGTAGCAGTAAACAGAAGATCCAAGGCATGTATCAAGAAAATTATTTCATGGAAAGGGATATGAAAGAAATAGTTTACCTGGAGGCAGAGTGGTCTCCATCAGTGGGTTTCTCTGCAGGCAGATTAGACAGACAGTTGTCAGGACTGGTGCAGTTATCCCATTTGGAGGAGGAGGATTGGGTGGCCTCTCGAGCCTGGAATTCTCTGATTTTATCTTTCCTACCAGCTGCTTACGCTGTGCTGGCTTTGGAGGGAGAAGCTTGTACTGGAAGCATCCTCCTGCAAAGAAGCTCCACACCTTGGAATCACAGAACCATGGAATATCTTGAGCTGGAAGGGCTCCACAAGGGTCCAGGCCCTGCACAGGACAGCTGTTGCTATCTCATGGCTGAGCAGATAAGGAAGGTTTGTCTTCATCTAGTGCAGAAGTGAGATTTGGCCCGTGGCACTTTGAGCAGGCTCCCAGCCCCCAGGCCATGCACCCTTCCCATGGCAGCCTGTCCCCTGAGAGCAGGGAAATACAGATTCCAGTTGGAGAGGGAGAGGATGGATGGCATTGATCACATGTTTTTTCCTTTTCCTTCATTTCCTCCTTCCAAATGACAGCTCTGGCTGCTTTACTTAAGTACTGAGCTGAGCTTTGAGCCCCTGAATGCTTAGACTGCAAAGTGTTGCAGTTGGGAGTTTGGGTTCCTTATAAATCTGTTTTCCCTGAGATTTCCCAGCACTCCACATATAACTTTCAGCAGCCACAGCCCATCTCCAGGTGCAGTGCAGGAGCCACTGAGCCTCCCAGGCTTTGCTGAGAACAAGAGAAAGCTGGAAAGCCCTCAGCTTCCATGGAATGGGAATGGGAGCTGGCAACACAATCTACTTCGCTAGAAAATACCCAATATTTTAATACCTCTTATTTTTCTCCTCTCTGTTATTGGGAAGTGGCTTTTTACATCATATTACTTATGAAAAATAACATTTAAAGATAGAAAGGAAATAAAATGAGACTCATGCAATATACACATAGACACTCTTACCTGGTATTAACAGAACAGGAATTGCTACAGGAAATATTCCTTATTGCCCATTACAGAGTGCAAATCTTCCAAATTTGTTTGGCTGCATTTAATCTCATAAGAGACTAGGAAGAAAATTTAAATCTTAGCGATTTGTAAAATGTTCTACCAACACAGGCAATTGTAATGCTACTTGAAAGAAACAAGAGAAATTAGAAAGCTGTTGAACATCCAGACAAGAAAACGTCTTCTTTTTAATGCTCCCCATGATCCACAAAAGCCCATTTTCAATCCAAAGCTGCCACTGTTGAGGTATTTCAGTATATTGAAATAGCATTGCTGGAAGGTGTGTCATGGACATGAATGTTCTTTATTAAACTATGAAAACAATCCTCTCAGAAAACACAAGCAGCACAAGAAAAACACAAACCATGTTTATAACCTGACCGCAGAGCACTTTACGAGATTTATCTTTATGAGATTTTGAAATTCAAGCAGCTAAACTGTTGGGCTGTCTGAATATTTGATGTTACAGGCAGATGCTTCATCTTATGTAGGTGGTGTAGCTCTACAGACTCAACACACTTATTTACCAGCTGAGCTGTTTACCCACACGGTAGTGGAGGATCTCAGAAGCTGGTGGAAAAGGTGACTAGCACTGCTCACATGCAAACAGAGTTCTCTCCTATTGATTTCCCTGGGAACTGAATCAGAAACAACAGGCAAACCTCTCTGCCCATGTCATCATCTCCTCATGAATCCATTGTGCAGTTGTTCTTTTCTTTGGTTAGTCTTATTTTTCACATTTATTTATTTATTTAGTCATTTGATACACACTCAAAATGGAAATGAAATTGCACTGAAAATATTTTGTACTTTTAACTGCTCACAAGGGGTTTACACATGGTTAAAGCTGGCCCAAACTGCTCACTGGTGTTACGCAGTAACAAAGACCTGATCCAAGGCTTAAGGAAATCACTGGAAATCTTCCTAATGCCTTTTGCAAGGTTCCTATATGGCTGTGTAGGAACTACACTATCCTCTGTGTCTTATCACATTTTGATCACAAGAGAAAGAAAAGGATAATCTCAGCTGATCAGGACATGTTTGTATAAATATGCACATTTTGTATCCATATGTTCTTTTCAACCATATGTCCTTCGTTTTTATCTGTAAAAGGAATTTCACTTTGTGTTTGCTATACATTTTGATAAAACCTAAGATGGAAAATTGCAGAGAATTAAATGTTCTTCAAGGACATTTTCAGTTTACAAGAAATAGAGAAACTGTTCTTGAAATGTAACTAAACCCAAGCTTTTGGTAGTGCCGTAGATACAGTGAGCCAGAATGGCCTCCCAGAACCCAACAGCAGCAAAAACATCCATGACAAATTCCTCTGGGTCCTGGGGGAAATACAGCATTTATAACTGATAGAAAGTACTGGGCCACTTCACGACTTTAAGCAAAAAAATCACTAAAAAACCAGAAGGAACCTTCAGTGAGATCAGCAATCACATCTTTACCAGTGATAAATCTAGCAAGAATTAGACTATTGTTCAGGGTGTTCTGAACTCAAGGCAAGACTGCCAAGTAATTGTGATGAGGAGATGCACTTCAGTCCTTACACACTTTATTGTTATATCTATCCACTATGCAAGACCTACAAGGCTCTGTCACAGAATATGTGATTGAATGTGTGCTGCACAAAACAGGACAGAAAAGCTTCAGAGCCAACTGGATGAAGAATTAGCGTGGATCAGCTCCAGTTTTATAAATGACAATACCATGGGAAAACCAGATCTGGGGTAATTAATTTTACCTTTTTGTGTTTCAGTTTTCTGATCTGTAAAATTGAAGGTAGTGATACTCATCTCTGCATTGCAGATCCCTGGCTCCTGGATGAGAGCTGCCTTGGGAATGGCCAGCTTAGTCCAAATGTGAAGGTGTGCATCTGCCTCCTGCCCCTGCCAGGAAAACAAGGCATTTTTTCCTTTGATACAGAACAATTAAGCTATTTCTTCAGTTATAGTATGGAGCTTTGCAGCTCCTTTGGGATTTATTTGTTCACTCTTTTTCTGGATTGAAGGATATGACCAGTAGCTTTCAGGTATCATCTAGGGACTGCAACACCACCAACATCTGTGGACAACAGTGAGCCAAATTTTAAACAGCCAGCTCCAGTACCTATTGCAGGCTGAAAAGGCACGGGGAGCTGAACAGCTTCATATCACATACATTTTATTTTGCCTTTTGAGCAGCTCTGTCACTCAGATTGAGCTGCACGCAGCCGTGGTTCAATTATCCAACCTAGCTAATTAACAGCACATTGCTGCGATGCTGAGTTACCCCGTGGGAGCTGCAGACTAAAGATCATTAAAAACCTCTTGCTCAGGTTTTAAACAGAAATGGAAACTCTTCTCCCTCTCCTGGTCTTTCTAATTCTCTAAGGCAGTGTTTGAAAAATGTTTAAGTAAAACTGGTCACTTGGTAAATGGGGCATTTTCAAATTTACGAGCAGAAGTTCAGATAAAACTGTCCCAGTAGTTTGTTACCAGATTTGAATTAATTCTCACAAACAAAGTAACTTGCTCGTGGCAGTGACACATTTGGAAATGCAGTCAGAGCTGACTTATAAGAAAGGTTATAAAAGTCTTTGCTAATGATTATTTGCCACAACTGCTTTTGGCTCTTACTCCCACAGCACATTCCCAGCAAAACCAAGACTCCTAGGAGCACAAGTTGGAAATCATCCTGCCTCAGTGAGCCTGAACCTCTCAAGTAGGACAGGACTCTGCTGAGACCTCGTGCCTGGAAATGACTGTGGGCAACACTTTCAAAGAACCTTCAGAGATTAACTTGTATAGTTAGAGTCTCTTAAGAGAGATGAAGTTAATTGCTGCAATCATTTTATTTATGAATTTTAGAATTAATCCAGGCTTTTAACAAGTTTTCCAGGCATTGTATTTTATGGTTCCAAATCTTGAGCTTCAGAGAAAAGGATCTATTTTTAATTCCTGTCATTTCAGTCATGCTACAATCTGAATAACACAATTTAAACAGGCAATTGGTGGAAGTAATAGTTAACAAGTCACAGTAAATCCCAGCAGCATTTACTGAAAAACAAGTGATGCAACAAGCAAAGACAAGGTTAGTCAAGTAAATAAACATAACTTGAAATTAGCTTTGTTGGGGAGAAAAAGTGTTTCAGTAGAGTGAAATTACAGTGCTTTGTAAGAATTAAAGTGCAGTTTATCATAAAAGAGTGAACTGATTTATTATATTACCGGTAGTGAATAGTAGCACAACTTCATGAGGGACCAAATTCTGTCCTCTAGCATCCAAGTTGTAGCAAAAGTTTCAATGGCCATTCACCAGAGGTTTTACTACTTTTACTATGTTAAAATTGGAAGAACTAAAAAGGTGAATACCAAAAAATAGGAAAGGGTGAAATTTTTTGCAGTTTTGAAAGGTGAGATGTATTGAAGCTTTAATAGCTTTTATTATTGTCCTCTGCAAATACCTTCCTTCAATAAGAGACTGATGTAATCAGTCTTTCCAATCAGCTCTAAAACAAAGCACCCACAGACATTAATGTGTGAGCAAAATGCAAACACTGTGCACAGTGGTGTCTCTCTGTGGGGCTCCTTCCTCAAGCACCACACACTCTTCTTTCCATGCAATGGCCAGGGATGAACCCTGAGCCAGCTGGAGCTCAGATCCAACCTTTGCACCTGAATTTGCAGCTCTTACAAAGAATATTGACCCTGTCATTTAAGAATTTAATTCTCTGTGAAACCTGTTCTGGAGTTTCACAGAGAATTAAGCTGTACCCTACATTCAAATGAAATTATGGTAAAGAACAATAAGAAGAGTGAGAGGAATAAGGGCAGAGAATTATTTGGGAAAGTGCTGGCATATGTGGCAAGGGAGCAGCAGCAAGGTCCTTGGTGGGGTGGGGGACAGGGCCAAGGGAAGGAGAGCAGCAGCCCTGTGCTCAGGGATTGAGAGGCTGCCTCTGTGTGAGGCAAATCCCTGCAGACAGGAAGAGCTGGGTGGCTCTTTTAAGGTGAGATTAAGGCCTGTGAAACAGGTGACAAGATAGGAAGCCATAGAGGACTGAGAATATGTAAGTGGAAGATATGATCAGAGCAGCAAGGAAGATAATTCAAGCTGGGGAGATGAAAAGCACAGAGCTGACAACTGGCTCTCACTTCACTCTGTGCTTAAAATTAAATCCATGCTTAAGTCCCTCAGTGAACTGAGGCTGCTGGAAGGGTAATCTTCTAAGTAACCAGTAAGGAACACTGAACTCCCTTTTATTGTATAGACACACAATCCCACAAGGATAAAGAAACTAACGTTTCTTTGCAAGACTGATTTTATTCTGCTCTTGGACATTTCAGTGAAGTTGTTACAGCTGTCCTGCCCAAGCCACAGAAAAAGGGAAGCCAACAAAGGGCCGGGGCATTAATGTGCAAAGGGCTTCAGCAGACACATAAATAAGTCCTGACTGTCAAAGAAAGGGCAACTTTTGATGATTCCTGTGCTCACCTCAAGGTAAGCCTCAGAGGCCAAGAATCATGTAGGAAGATGAGATGCTCTTTCACTGCAACTAAATCTTTTTAATGTTTTCTCCTTTTCTTTTATATTTTTCAGACACCATTCATTGTGTTTTGATAGCCTCAGATGTTGTTTTGAGCATATCACATCCTGTTCACGTCAGAACAAGAATGAAAAGAAAGTCACACATGGAAGAGATGCTGTATAAAAAGTCAAAAGTGACTAGTCAATTAAATGGTATCCAGATAAGAAAGAAATTTGGGTGCCAGCTCTTGCTCTGCCACAACCTTTCAGAGATGATAGAGCTTAAGTAGAAGGAGGAATTTAGCCAAGACAAACACATACCTCTGGAGCATAGGATGAGGATATATTAGAGTGGCACAGGAGCAGAATCACACAGGGAGCTGCACACACCCAGCAGGGGCTGCACTGGCTGTGCCATTCACACCACAGGGCTGCTCCTCCTGGCCTCATCAGCCTTGGCTCATCCTGAGGACAGCCTTGGGGACAGTGAAATATTGTACTTAGGCACTGTTCCTTGCAGCACAACCCCCCAGAGCATCTCAGGACAGGCTCTCTAGTAGCTGTCAGTAACAGGCAAGAACAACAATCCCCTTTCCTCGCAGCCACCACGTGCCTTAGACAGACACTGAGGCTCACACTGAGGCTCACAGTCCCTGAGAGCTGTCACCACCCCTGCCAGCACAGGAGACCCAGTGCACGTGTCCTCACTGTGCTCCTGGGCAGGTGACTCTGTCTGGGCTCACCTGTCCCACATGCCCACTGGGGTATTTCTGTGTTATTTGGAAACTGCTCTGTTAATTCTCCCCCCAGAGATATCACTCCAATAACCCACTTTCCACTTTATTCTGCCTGACCTCCAGTCTTAAGCAATTCAATGATTTATTCAAATCTTCTTGCATCCCCACTGAGGGCACTTATAAATTAACCTGCTATGATGTTTAGAGTACTTGGGTTGATTTATAAAGATGCCTACAAAATAAATGACCTTGCAGATGGACAAGTCTTTAAATGCATTTTCATATATGAAAGAAATGAATTGTGGTACTTTAGAAAACACAGCAGTAAAACTACAATCAAAAGAAATAATGGAGGATAAAATAAGAGACCCACTTACCAGAAGTCTAAGATGTGCAGAAGATTTACTTTTGTAGATTAAAAATATAGATGAAGCTTTGAATTCTAGGCTTTCTAAACTGTAAAGCCTTGTGATGTTAGCAAAAAAAGGACTTTTGAAAACCTTTCAAGATCTGAGACAATCAGAAAGAGAGAGTTTATTTGTTCATTTAATGGAAGGTCTCACTCAAATTAGACAGGCTGTTACTCAGAGCCACCATTTTCTGCAAAGATAAAAAACAGAGAAATGCCAAAATGACTGTGATTTTAGCGAGCTGACTACCATAACATCACTGAGTTCTTATGAATGACAGCACTGTAGAACTGACATTTCATGTGCTTCTGCAAAGTATGCTACATTTCTATTTAGAGCCCCTATAGAAGTTAGTGATGGAGGAAAAGATCCAGAAACTATTCCCAGTCCACCCCGACTCCCTTCAGAATGAATACATCAGAGCACAGAATCAGGTTTTAGAAATGAGCTGAAGTGAATAGGATTGCATGGGCAGAATGTCAAAATGTTTCTGATGATTCACTCACTAACGTTGCACAGAGGGGAGGGTTCAAACCACACCACTCAGATCCCCACTCAGATTTCCCCAAAGTCTGAAAATTAGTTTCTCTCAACTGCAATGTACAATGTGCACTCTCTTCCCTTTAATAGCCTGCAATATATCAACAGCTAAATAGCATAAACACCAAAATCTCCTTCCCTCTTGCTGGAAATTGCCATGGCTCTCCATCCCCCCTTTTTTAATCCACATATGTCCATAACTATATATGTCCACATAAATATAAAGAAGCATTGACTGTTTCTTTGTACACTGAGGGTAGGATCAGTCCCAGATGCAGCCTTTGGCTCATCTGAGTGCATTACCCTCTCTTAGAGCCCTTAATCAGTCCGAAACCTGGTGAAACACCAGGCAAGGAACAGCATAAGCAGGACTCAGACCTCTCCTGTTATTTTTCACTGATACCCTCTATAGTATCAGAAATGAAGTGCAAGGAATTTGGAGCCAGGGCAGCCTTATCTGGGCTATCTGTGGGCCCATCCTATTCTGGACTTCAAAAGCCTGAAGCACCAAGAGTGTGGTTGGTACCAGCAGATTGGAATGCATCTGTTCTTGTGCAGTGAAGCCATAGTAACCGTTCCCTCCTCTCAGAGGGAGACCGGAGCGTTCAGCAGTTTTGGAAGTCAAGCAGCTGCGTTAAGGAATCTGATCTAAATTGGGAGTGAGGGGTGAGAGAAGGAGAGAAACCAGCAGAGATCAAAGGAGCCATTGCTGGGTTCACCTTTGCAGTAACTCCTGCAGCCCCCCATGACCCACTTTGCAGAGGCTGCCCTTTGTGAGAGCAGCATTCTCTGGCAGTGCCTGCTCACAACATCCCTTCAGAAAGAGAGATAAATGTTTATCACATGCCAAAGAAACTCTCCCACCCTACCCTGGGGCACACGAGGGCTCGGCTAGGGCTCCCTCCTTACTCAGGTGTTTTACAGGAATCACTGATGGAGTTCAAGCTATAGGTCCCTGGACTGTTGTTTTCTGGGGCTGTCCCAGCCTGGCTCATTTTCCAGATTTTGTCTTCCAAGAGCATCTGCAGAAGACTTGAGACTGAAGGTTTCTATTAAAAGCAGCTCTCTTCAGTTCAGTTTATAGCTCTGTTGCCATTTATTTTGCTAAGAACTCGTGTTCGGAACAATCAGGAAGTCTGCGGTGGCTTGATATAAGAAGATACTTTTCAAAACAAAGTCCCTACAACAGAGAGGACTGAAATACCAAAACATTCAAATATTTATGTGTGTAGGTAATGAGCAATATAATATGTCTTACATTCTTCTCCTATAGCAGCTGAACCACTGGAAAAGATTAAACAGAAGCCAGAGAATTTAAATGAGCAATTAAATCTTTCATCAAAAATACATATCATACAGACACCCAGTAGTTTTTTTGTATTGGTGGACCACAAACTAGTCATTGACCCTAAACAATGCTTGGTGGATAAAAGCTCTCCTTCCTACTTCATCAGAACACCTAACAGTTTGAGAACACTTTCCAGTTAAAGACTACTGTCTGAATAAGTGTGGTTACCAATACAAAAATTCAGGCATGGTGATGAAAGCTATCCACAAACAGATTGTTTGTTTAAGGAAACACAGGAGGAAGCATCCAGAATCTCACAAAACTATACTGTTTCCTGGGAAATACCTTATAACATGGGCTCAGGGATGCTCCTGTCTCTGCGCCGTCTCTTCACAAATTCTCTGTTCAGATTTCCCAAATTACACATTTCACCTCATCCTGAGGGAGCAAACAGAGACCTCCTTAAGTGCACTAAGACACCACTACAGGGACTGTTACATTCTAAAGCAGAATTTGTGGTATATGATTAGTAGCATTTTAAAAATGATACAGCTCTGTCAGAGCCCGAATACTCCACCATTAACTACTCACAGCACCAAGACTGCACAGCAGAGCCAGCTGTGGGCTTAAATGTGTGTAATGCACCTCCCTCCTGCTTTTAACTTGTAAAGGAACACATTGAAGAAAATGTCTCTGTCACATTCCTTGGCAAGAACATACTTGAATAAGTCCCATTTTGAGAGTGACAGAAAGTCTCCAACACAGTCTCCTAAAGTATAACCATTCCCTGGTACTTATTCCATAACTTAGAAATATCAATCCTTTATCCTAAATCCACAGATTGAAGGAGCATTTTGGTAATGACCAGCACCTGGCAGCTCCATTTAATTGCAAGTTGGGTACCTTGGAGGAAGAAAACCCCTTGCTGACTTGCAAGCTTGCAAAATTTATGTTCCAAATAGCTCTAAAAGCTTGTAAGCTCAGGGCAGATATAATTAATGCAGCAAGTTTAGCTGGAGCATCAGTGTGGCTGCACAGATAAATTGATTGTTTGGGACAAGTGAGCAGGACCAAAGCCTGGGTCTGTCCCTGGCTTTGCAGGGAGGAGCTGTTCCCTCAGCAGGCACAGGCTGTGACACCACCACAGCACCCACAGACAGGGCTCCTGCTCTCTGTGATCATAATGCATTTGTGTGTTTAGCAGCGAACAAATACTGTGGATTATTCGTCCTTCTCTGACCCCAGGAATATTTAAAAGCAGCTCTGTGGAGAGCCAAAGTATAAATCATGCTAAGAGTGATTAAACAGATTCTTTTTTGGTCTATAACTATTAAAGGCTGGGAAAGTCTCTAGGTCCAAAAGCTGTACTTAGTGTGGATTCCCTGAAAACTCAATCAATCAATCAATCAACAAAATATCTGTATTAAAAATCAGCAGAGGGAATCACAGTACAGAAACCTTGTCTTTTCATCCCCCTAGCAGTCACTTTGGCCATTATGAGGGACCACCCTGTTCAGTGTCACTCAAAGCTCACTCTGAGCCAATACACTGGACACAGATTCTGGTTCTGCTCTCAGCATCAGGTGACTTTTTAAAACAAATTTTCCACCTCAGAGGAAAAAATAAAAGAGAGTAAGGAGTAGACATATATTTAAGAGAAAGGAAATCGCAAAACAAAATATCAAATACAAGTTTAACACATGTAAAATATCCAAACATCTTTCATTTGAAACCTTCATTAAGCTTGAAATTCTGGAGATCCCATTAATGGTACAAGCGAGATGCTGGCTGGTAAAACAGGAATTGTGCATATCTCAGTCCTAAATTGCCATGTAGTTTAAAATCCTCATCAAGCCTATTTTCCTTTCACATCTAAATACATCAGTGGAAGTATCTAATTTA
The DNA here is from genome assembly GCA_013396995.1 of Dicaeum eximium. Classification (NCBI taxonomy): domain Eukaryota; kingdom Metazoa; phylum Chordata; class Aves; order Passeriformes; family Dicaeidae; genus Dicaeum; species Dicaeum eximium. Next base: position 1,307,498 of record VWZP01006690.1, on the reverse strand, counting down.
GCACTCCCAAAGAAATCAATCCCAAAGACTCCTCCAAGTTCAATAGTGAGCCTCAGGCACAGCCAGCACAGAACACTATGAAGAAATCACCTCTGATCTATGCAAAAAGTGGGCTTTATGTAAGGAAAATTGGAGAACTGTTTATTGGATAAAAATATATTCATTTTAATTCAATTCAAGCTTTTCTGTTGCCATCATACATAAGTTAGAGAAAGATGCATATAGCATTGTTCATTTACTTCCTCATTTGAGCAACTTCATTATTATCTCCCTATTATAACCTTCTCCCTCATTTCACAGCTTTTTTCATTCTTTTACACCTCCTAATTCAGCAAACAAACCTAAGTGCTCCTCAACAATATGACACCTGATGACTTGCAGCAAATTTTGAACACACCCTCATGTGCCAGCATTTTAAAACTCTTCCTGCCAGTTTGCACTGCTTTGGGTTTGCCCACCATGTTCCCATCTACCACCCAAAGAGATGAATTTGCTGCCTAAAGCCTGCAGGATCCCTCATCCTGCACACTCCAGTTCAGCCCAGCCACAGCATGTTTTTGTGTTTTAGAGGGGCTGCATTGCTATTTCTACTCAAAGAGCAGCCAGCAGAGTGTGCATGCTATCCCTGTCCCTACAAAGTAATCATTTCCTAATTTCACCCATTAACACTATTTCTGTAACATTTTCAGCCTCTGTGTTTTCTCTACAGAGGTGGTCATGGTCTATTATTAAGCTTTTCATTAGAACTGAATACCTAAGCTAATAAAAGCTAGGGATTGTCAAAACATTACATGCTACCTTGTTTAAAATATAACACCAAAATGTAATTTCCTTCACACTGTTCTTCCCCCAAACGTCACGTCATGCCAGGATAGTTTTTACCCATAACATGATCAAAATTTAAAAGAAAATATTTTTAAAATTCAGGAGCTTGAATAATTCAATTAACCCATTTCATAAATATTATTAAGTATGAAAAGTGACTCAAGATTTCAATTCTCAGACATTAGAAAACAAGATACAAATTACATATTCTTTTATATTTTTATATTAATAGTAATATTTATATTAGCTTAGATATTATTTTATATATAAATTATAGTTATTTTCCACTGCTTGTTGTCCCTTAACTTCAAGTTTCTTCCATATCTCCACATTTTTAGCTGCTCCTGCGTGTTCAGAACAGGTTGTAGTCAGAGTTTCACACAGATCTGGTTTCACACAGATCTCCTGGATCTCACTTGATGGCAGATGTTTTCAGGCTTTCACATTGTGTTAATGTTCTCAGGTGTAGACCCATCTGAGTACAAGCTTTTCAGGGTTGTTTCTCCCTCTCTCTGGAGATCTTCTGCTTGGCTTGTAATTCACAGAAACCTGACAGATTTCTATTTTAACAGCCTCCATTAAGACTTTTGCTTTTTGGTAGACTGTCTGTGAAATGATGAAGCACAGAATGCAGAACTATGGGATGGAAGGGACTTCCCAAAAATACCTAGGTCCTTCCCAAATCCAAATCAACTCTATTCCCAACAGAAATTGGTCTTGCTTTTCTTCTATCAAAAGAACTGTAATCCCTTCCAGAAAATACTTCACTGTTTTAATATCATCCCTGAAACACAGACAGTCTTATTATCCTGAATTTCTAATCTAATTGTTTAGGGCTATCCCTGAGCAATGCAGGTGTACCCACAAGTGCTGGCACTGATTTCTTGCAGGGGAGGCTGTGCACTGTGTCCTGGAAGAGAGCCCAGGGGAACAGGAGCACCCAGGAGGAGGCTGTGGGATGTCCCTCTGAGGGATTTGTTTCCTACACATCACACCCACATTAAGGCCTCACTACAATAAAAGGGGAGCATTTCAAACAGGTAAGAGTGATATGAGAGATGGATTAACTTCAGCAAAGCCACACTTTGATAGTGGCTCTAAGGCTTTTTATCACAGAAGGAACTTCATCTTCGTGGCATTAAAAAACAACCAACCATGGGAGCGTAAGAAAATGAAACACGAAAGAATGACAAGAAGAATGTGTGAGAGAGCCCCTGCTCACCAGGCAGCAAGCTGAGCCACAAATAAACACATCTCAGGTATTTATGGGGCAACAGCTTCACACAGCTCAACATATCACGTTCAGTTAGAAATGATAACATTAAACCACACAGATTTGGTACCTAAAACAGTATTGCTCCTGAGAAGTTTTGTCTAATATTGTGCATTTAAGGTGACATACAGCATGGATAAAAACACAGGATGAGGATCACACCCACAGTACAGTGTGTGTGTGAAAGATGTGCAGCAAAAGTGTGAATTTCTGGCAAATCTGGCGTGTCAGTAAAATGATGCAACAGAGACGTGAGAGGATCTGATGGAAAACCACCCCAGAGATAGGAAAGACTCAGACTGGAGGTTTTGACAGCATTAAATCCTTACCTGTCTGAGGCTCCCCAAAGCTAAAAGCAACAGGATAACACAGTGTCCATCCACTCCAAGAACCAAAAAAAACCCCAGAGCATCACTTTCTCTGAAGTGCTTCTGCCCTCAGCTTACAGCCACTGTGACTGTGGATATCCAGGCACAGCCCTTTCCCGGTGGGGACAGAGCCTGCTGACACTCCCCAGGGCTCTGCCCAGGCTCAGCTCCTCTGGGCAGCCCCTCAGGTCCTCAGTGCTCGTGGTCCCCTGTCCTTCCTCCCTCTGCTCTGGTTTCACTGCCCAGGCTCTGCAGTACCACACACAGACCCAGTCCTGCCAGTTCAGCCTTCACAGGGTTAAATTTGGGCTCTTCAGCACTTCTCTCATCACCTTTTCCTGCTGCCGCTTTCACCACTGCTCAGCAGCCCTTCCTGCTGCATTCTTGGATCCTGCTCTTGTGGGGACAGCAAGTGCCAGGTCCCACAGGAGCTCGTGTCAGTAGTGCTGTGCAGACTCCAGGAATTTGAATGTCTTGTTACCTGTGATGGTGTTTGAGCTACACAAGGCACCTGAGAGTGCACAGAGAATGGGAAACAGAATTTTTCTCAGTTGCAAGTGAAGTCACTTTGGTAACAACATACTGCAGGAAAAACACTTCTGAGGCATTCAGATTTTCATATTGGCTGGGCCTTGAATGTCAGCCTGTACAGGAGAAGAATATGTAATTCCTCTCCCTGTATCCCCTATTCTGACACCTGTTAGGGGTGGAGTTGTTGAGTCACTGAAATATGTGGTAGCACAGAATGTTTAACTGTATGTAATAACTGGAAATACAGAGTTCTGGCTTTCCCAAGTACCTTGATAGTATTAGATATATAACTGTAATTGCACATCTAATACTGACACTGTGAGTGAGATAAGCTGAGAAAATTACTGAAGAGAGGAATTGTTTATGGCTAATGCAATTCAAATAAAAATGAATGGAAAGTTAAATTGGTCCTGCAGTGCAAGAGGACTTTGCCTAAGCACTTGGATGTTTACTCCCAGCACACCTTCTGCATCTCTTTTGGGGGAAACACCCATGGACAGGCCAAGCACTGCAGTATTCAACACACCCCGGTGGAGGTTATCTCTGATAGTGGATTCCAAGGGATCTGCTGCAATTGTCTGAATATTTAAATGGCAGCATACGAGCTGGTTGTATCATCAGCAATGCCTGGCAGAAAATAAACACGTTTGGCTTTTTAAAAACCAGTTTTCCAAACATTCTTCCAGGGCTCTTTATATAGGAAGAAGATTATTTATTCCATATTCTGCCACATAAGCATGATGTCTGACAGCAGAAATAGATCCTTTCAGCAATGATAAATTTATAATGGCATACAAGAGTTTTGACTGCTTGTGAAGTTCCCTAATTAATTCTTATATAGAGTTCCATTGGCAACAAAATTTATGTTTTGAGCTAATATAAAGCTCAGAGGAGTAAGTGAGCGTGCTGTTCCTTTTTGCACATCTTGTGTTTAATGTCATGTGCTGTTAGTCTCTTTGCTCACGGAGGGGGATATTGTTTATCACTCTAAAAACACAACACTCACTTTCCTTATTGCAAGGAACAACCCTCAATAAGGCTTAAGCTGCTAAGGGCTGCACACACTTTAGGTGTGTCCTGAGGCAGTAACCTAAATGTCATTTACCCCAACCTGAACCTTAGTTTAGGAAAATCCCATTTTGTAGATTTTCTTTAATCTCCTTTGAAACCAGCCTCAGAAAGATTTTGGCCTTGATTTTGCAGCAGATAGACCTCTAGGACAGACTGAATTGTGTGTCGCTACACTGAGTTGTGTGTAATTCCTGATAATTCTTTATAAATCAAGACAACAAACATTTGGTCTGTAATATTTACAGAAGGGAAGTGACCCAATTGCACTCTGGAAATAAAAGGTCCAATACTGCCCTTCAACAAGGCTTGCTGTAACACCTGCACTACACTGAAAATTCAAATCAACAGTTAAAAATTTTAAAAGGTTCTTAAAGAGGTATTTTAAGCATTTCATATCATCTATAGAAATTTTGCCTTTCCTAATTTTCTTCCCATTGGTGCCCCAGTCACTTTGCTCAAGGAAACTCTAGCTAAGATTGACATATTAAAAAAAAAAAGATATTAATATCACACACATTAAGTAGGAATTCTATCCTGAAATGATCAAAGCTATTTTTTGGTGCAAAGAGATTAGGAGCTTGACAAGTTTTTAGTGTTCATTTACAAGACAGGAAAAAAAGCATCCCTGGCCACTAATTCATGAGAGGATAGGAAATGCAGACTTAACTCTGCAATGGCAAACACATCAAAGGGGAGTGTTGTTGGAGAGGAAATGGTCACACTAGAGTGTCCCTCCTGAAGGGTTTCAATTCCTCTATAAGTTTTTAGCAATTTGAGCAGTTCCAACCCCAGCTCTATCAAATTAACATCTGGAAAACAAATTCTGGACCTGGCAGCAGTGCCATGCTTCAGTAAGGATTTTCCAATGGACCGCTCCATCTTATTTTTCAAGGCTCGATCTCCTTTCAGCAAAGTTTTTGGTTTAAAATACATAACTAAAAAACTTTGCAAATTTAAATTGGTTGAGAACTGCAGACTGAGCCAAAGTACACTGAAATGCCCCTGATTTAATGGAGACACAATCACACCTGACAGTTCCTCTTCCCTGGCTTCCAGAAACAACTCCTGAATCTGGGACCTGGAGGGAGGAACAGGTTCCTCCAAACATGGAGCAGGGAGAGGCAGAAAGGTTTGGGGGAGAAGAAGAAAGGTTAGGGGAAGAACACTAACAATTTCTTGGTCAGCTTGGGGGTTTGCCTTTTATTTTTGATGAGTGAATTCAACCACGGTCTGGAAGGGTTTTATCAGAAACTGGTACAGATAAAACTGGTGCCAGTGCTGGAAACCAACAGTGATGGAAAGAAAACATCATAATTCAACCCCTCAACACCCATCCACAGTCCAGCAGCCTGCAGAGAAGCCTCTTGGGAACAGAAATTATGTGTTTAAAGAAAGAAAAAATAAGCAGGGAGCCATCCATTTTACTTTGAAACCCATGTAAAATTTGGCATCTACAAAGGATAAGGCAACAAGTGTTCTCAGAGATGTTAAACTGAAAGTTTAAGAGCAGAAAAGTAAATAGCTGAAGTCATCAGAAATGTTGTTATATGACCTCTAATGCTAAATTTAAATGTCCACATTCTCCCTAAATTTCTTTTTTACAAAGTAGAAATTTGATGACTGAAGCAATGAAGACAAAGATGAAATCCAGCACAATGCCAAGTTCCACATAAGATGGTGATGTAAATATCAAGATAACCTTCCTTTTATACTATTTGATCCTCATTGTCTATGATATTCACCCTGCTTAACCCAGCCTAAAAATTCTGCCCAAAATATCTATACACATTTACATATAAAAGTTAAGAAAAAACTAATACAAGAACAGGTGGCACAAATAATTCTCAGGCTGCAGCCTTAGCTTTTCTGGTTTTGGTTTTTTTTCTTTTTTTTTTTTTTTTTTTTTTTTTTTTTGGTGGGGTTTTGCATTTCTTCTTTCAAAAAAATATCGGTCTTAATTCTACACTTTTTCTACTGCTGTATGAGAGAATAGCAGAGCTAATGAATTTACATTACCTATAGGGTTTAACCTCTATCAAGTTATTTTGTCATTTTTGTACCAGTTTTCCCCATCCCTCCTGATTACAATGTGCTCTGGTGCCTCTGGCTGTCTGGTGCTCTTGCCCTAGCAACAAGGCTGCCATCTGCCCAGACACCCCCAGCCACCAGCCAGGCAATCCTGCATTCCCCACAGACCATTCCAGGCTCCAGATACACACTGACCAGCTGGGTGTGCTTGTTTGCCTGTTAACCAGCTGGAGAGTGATCCAAGCTATCTGAACCTTCCAAGACATTTAAGAAAACCAAACGAGCCTTTTCCATCAAGAAGCTGTAATTTTCAGACAGAAAATAGAGAGGAGGGAAAGAAAGGTGCCTTAAAGTGAAACCTCTCTCTCCCCCAGGCCAGGCACTGTCCCTAAGCACATCCCATTTTCAGCCTGAGAAAGAAGCCCAGTGGCACATGCTGCTGGAGAATCAGCTTTCCACAGGGCTTTCCTGAAACCTACACTGAGCTGGAGCCTCTCACTGCACCCAGTGAGACCAGTAACAGCTCCTGACTGCAAAGGGGACACTACATTTCATAAAACCTGTTCAAGACTGATTCACCAATGGTAATGTCCTGGTTTTGCATGGGAGGCATTTAAGGAAGTGATGCAAGATGGAAGACACCCAACACAGCCACAAAACTCTCCTACTTATGGCAGCACGTCCTTGAGATGTTGTCTTTCCATTTCCTTGTGCCTCACAAGTAGAAAGATACTCACATTTTCTTCCATTACCATCTCCACATGGGAAACATTTTACAGGTGATAACTGTGTTATGCAGACACAGCCCTTACCTGCCATTTATCAGCTGAAATGTATTTGCTCTTAAGCAGCTTTCTGTAAATGGAGGTTGTCCCATTGGCTTTCCTGCCTGCTACAGGCTCACTGGCAGTGTTTATATTGTAAGTGCAATTTGAAGGGTTTTTCTCATCTTGTTAAGTTGCTTGGAAAATGGGAGCAGAGATGAGACTAATTGAATGGTTATAACGGGGAAAATGAGGTTTGCTTTTCAATGTAGGAGATGTTACAGGCATTTGCTGCAACAAAAAACCCAACAGACAAAAATAGTAAAATTTCTTCCAATTCTGCTTTTCCTAACAAAGCAGTTACCACACCAAATTGTAAAATATAAGCTCACATTAGTCCTTCTTACAACTCCTAATACTTTCCTACAACAAGTATGTCAAAAATACAGCCCGTGAGCCAGACTGATCCTTCCAAGTACTTTAATCTGGCCTGCAAAATCCACAGAGCATTGTAATCCGGATCTGCTCTGCCAGTCAACGCTGAGGCCTCCCTGTGTGTGCAACTTCCCTGAGAGTCACACACGCAAGTGGGAGCAGGGCAGGATCAGGGTGGATTTGGAAGGAGTGAGAACCTGTGGGAGCAGCACACAGTGCCCCACAAAACCATCTCTGAGCAGCTTTGGGACCCTCTGGCCACAGAGGCTTCTCCCAAAGGGCTTTCCAAGGAGCCCTGCTGCCCAGCACCCTGATTTCACAGAGAGGAGTGGGGGACAGCTCTCCTGTGACGTGTGGCAGCCCAGCCTCCTTCACCATACAGTTTTACTGTGGAACACAGGACAAGTAAACCACTAAAAATAAAAGGAACTGCAATGCTTTAACGAAGCTCCTCACTTGATACAGATTTCAGAGCTCCCAATTAAGTCCAGTACTCCATGAACACACCAATATGAGCAGAAGCTGCACTGTGCAATATCATCACTGCAGGGATGAGCATTTCCACCCTTGAACAGGTGTCACTTCGCTGGTACTTCTCTAAATTAGTGGACTCTTAATAGATTGCTGCTGAAGAGAGTTACACTGGAAAAGCTTTGAAAGGAATCCTTGTGCCTACTGGCTATTTAGAGTCAGCATTCCCACTTCAGACACCTAAATTTGCAATTTCTCACGCAGTCTCAGCAGATATAAGACCCTGGTGAATGGGCAGGTCTGCTCTCCTCCACCACACAGGAGGAGCCTGCAGAGCATCACTTCTTCCCCAGCACGGGGGTGAGCAACCACTGGGAACAAACCCAAAGCACAGCTTTATTTTCAGCCAGATCACTGAGCTGCCCTGACTCAGGTCAGAATGATGTGGCCATTAAAGCAATGCAGATGACAGGACAGGAGTGCAGAGCAGCACAGAGCTGTGGCAGAGCATCCCCTCCATCAGCAGTGGGTTTAGTTTGGCTGCAGCTGACTGGCCAATCCTACTCCAAGTCACAAGTGACATGGCACCATGCACCTATTCCTCCCAAGAGAGCACAGTGTTGATGGAAACAACCCTCAACTCTCTCACTCTCCTCAGAGGCTGAGATTCCACATGCACATCTAAAATGCAGCAGGAAGTTTCTGGATCTAGCACTGCCATCTTTCTACTTCCCCAAGTACTCAAGCAGCATCACTCAACCTTTCCTCCCCTCCCTTGTATAGAGAATGTAAAGCTAGGATTGAAAAGTAAGGCAGAAGTAACTGAAGTAATCTATCAGCCCTTGATTTCATAAAATATCTCAGTGAGAGAGCAGTTTATAACTAACAATAGGTCTTTCTTTCCCCCCAAAGAAGTCTCAGGAGATGTCATTTGAAGGTGGTTAAAAGAAATAAAATAGGTTGTCTCTCCACGGGCAAAGTAGGAAAAGTAGGTTTTCATGTGGGGGTGCTGCAAAAAGAACAAAGGCAGAATATCTGCTGAATCACCACAGTCTATCCACGACACTCAAACAGCTCTAATTCTCCAGAATTTGCAGCACCCAGCAATCAAGCAATAGTGCTGCTGAGGGGAATTTTAACCAGCACTACAGCAATCAAACAAAAGCAACAGCACTGCAAACTACTTTCAGATGACGTCTGCTGCTACCATGCAATGATAACAGGATTCTGCTGGAAGTCAGCTCAGGGGTCTTCCACCTGGGGGAGTAAAACGATTAATTCCATGATAATCACTGTGGGAAGTCACTTGAGAGCTATGTCAGTCAAGGGGGAGTTCCCTGGTCAGCATTTTTAGGATAAAAAATTATTGCCCATAATGAGTGTGGTCAGGAAAGCAACTGTGATGGGGAAAAGAGAAAACAGAGGGACTAAAGGGAGAGACTTGCCATTATTTACAAGTAATGCTTTGGATATCAGCCATGTCATCCATGATCTCTGCAAAGCAGCAAGGCACCTCTCAAGTTTCTGTTCTAAACTGATAAACTTTAGAGTTGGTACAAAACCAAAACTGAAAACAGCTTCCAACTTATTTGATTAACCTCCAGGATTAGGAGTACTTGTACTGCAAGATTTAAATACATATTTGATTTCCCTCTAGGTAGAGAATGGCATCCATCAAGGATTTTTGTGATTTTCTTGTTAAGGGTGATATCGGTAATTAATAACATCCTCCTTTTTAATAAGGGGAGAAAGTCTTGCATGAACCATGAGCAAGCACACATATAATAAAGTTTATCCTTTTCCTAAATAATCACTGCTAATTCCTTGCATCTTGTCAAGGTCTTTGTCTTGCAAAGCACAGCTGACTGCAGCTTCCACTGCCTTGGTGAGTACAGGGTTATGCTCAGCTCCACACAAGCAGAACATTTAATCACGAAACAGAAATACCATATAGGTGACAGACTGCTTAAAATAATCATGTGAGAGAATTAATTCTTGGGAATTACCAGGTTTATCCATGCCAGGATGTCAGATTCTCACCTCCCTGCCCCATCAGACACCTGTTCTCAACCTCTCTCCTTTTCAGGCTGTCACTGCTGCATTTCCCATGCTACAATCACCTGCAGACACTCCCAGGCTGACTTTATCCAAGCTGGGTACTCATGGCAAAAGTTCAGCCTTTAGAAGGGTGTTCAGGACTTAGATACAGTTTCATTCTTCCACCTTGAAACATCTGAGCAAATTTAGGAGACTAGTCATTTTGTACTCCCTCAACAGCAAACGCAGATAGGCAGACACCTCCGGAAAATTAGCAGATTGGAGTCTGAGTCACACTCCGGGGGTGTTTGTCTCTCCAGCGACACGAAGGAAGCCGAGGGTTTGTTTCAGAGCTGCGGGGCAGGACAGGACAGCACGGGCACCACGCATGGTGGGGCTGGCATCGGCTCCCCCAAGCTGCCAGGGCTCATCTCTGCTCTGGGATTGCTGCTGGGACCTGACACACCAGCACGAGCTTGCCCTGGATGGGTCTGTTCTGACCAGGGCATGCTTTCTCAAAGAGACAAATGGCATAAAAAGTGACATTTTCATTACATCCTTGTGCAGGAGTTTTAGAGACGATTAAGCAGGCTGCAAATGAGGGAAATTACTTTGTGAGAAAATCTTAATTGATTTTAGTTCCTACCTCCAGCAACACTTACATTTGTTTTCTTAGAATTTTACTTGCCTGCTGTAGGATTTTACAAAACTTATTGTGCGTGAGAAACGAGGTAGCTGTGAGCAGTGATAAGGAAACTCAGCTTTAAAACACAGCTTTATCTTAAGGTACCAATCCAGCACAGCAGAAACTGGAACAATTGTTGTGACGTGTCTGTGAAGTTGAATTCTGCTTTTCAGTTCTCCACAGGGAGGTTTCCAGCAGAGCTGGCCAAGACACAGCCCAAACCCCAAACTCATCACCTCACATTTGCAGTCAGACACGCTGCTGAGGGATCCCTGTGTCATGGTTTCTGTGGGTTTTGATAAAGGTAGAGAGGCAGGATTCACTTGTCCTCTTTTCCTTCTTCCCTGTTGCTGTTGTATCCCGTTGGATACAGAAAACATCTTTTTATGTTACAGCAGGGCCCTTCCCAACACACATAGACACCTCACACAAAGGGAAATTTTAGTGACTACAGGTAGTGTTGGTGATATGACATGGATTTAATGGAGTCAAAAGGTCCCCTCTGAATGCTGCACCTTCCAAAGCAGCACTGAAAAAAATGAGACTGCCAAAGAAAGAACACACTGCCCACTGTACCCCCATCTCAGCTCCACCAGGACCAGTTCTTGGATTTTCACAGACCGTAGCTCAAAAGAACAACAATCCTTGTAGGAAAATAAAATTGGTTCTTTTCCTAACGATCATTTTTCAGTACCAAAGACTATATTTTCTTTTCTAGAAGAAAAAATCAGATAACACTGAGATTGAAGTTTCTCTTTTACATTTCCAACCTTCTCCCCAGTCATTGTCCAGAGCAGTGTGAGCATGTCCCATAGCCTGCTCTTGCCAGGCATGGACATGCACACAACAGAGTTTTCATAACAGCTGAGATAAAAATCATTTCATGCCACCCAGCTGGCAACTTGCCACAGGGAAAACAAAAAAATAAAAAAAAGAAAAAGCCGTTTTTGACATAATCTCCTTCTTGTTTAAATGAGCTACCACTACAGCCATGGAAGTGGTGCAAGTATAGATCACATGTAATTAATAATACATCACAAATAATTGGTGATGCACTAAAACAGCAGCAGAAGTCCATGGGGATCTGAAGTACTGCTAACAAAGCAATACATTTTGTGATTCAGCAAGCAGGAATTTTAATGCCTTCGAGCCTGAAATAGAAATGTGGTCAGCTGGCACTAAGAAAAGTTTGATCCCTCTTTAATGGCAAATTCTCAATAAATGCACATAAACTTCAAAAGTATAGAACTTTTCTATGTGATTCAGTAGAAAAAGTAAAGTTTGAAACTTTTGTCAATTTTACTGAAAATTATCCACATTAGATTACAAATAGATTCCAAGCTAGTGCCAGGCCTCCATTCACAGAAGCAGTCTTGATATATCTGTGAAACCATTAAAGTCAATGGAAACCAGAGAATTATTTGTCCTGTATATTGGAATGGTCTCTTTCTTTAAGATTTTACACACTATAAGAATTCAAATAGTAAATAATAATAATAATAATAATAATAATAATAAACTCAGTTTGATTACATAGACTCCATTTTCCTTCATTTTATACTTTAAAAACTGAAGAGTTACAATGACAACTCTAAACGTTGCATTTCGAGTTTTTTAAAATTCATAACTCTATTACTGTATTAAACACTATTTTCCACTTGGTATTTCCAGAAGATGTATAATTGATTTGTAGCATCATTTAGGAAATAAATTCATTATGCTTTTCATTAAATTGTACTAAGGGGAAGAGGCAACCTTTCTCTATTATTGATTCTCGTGGGCAGTCTAGGGTGAAATTTTTGATGTAGTTTTTCTGAGGATTAAAAAGGTGAGCATAAAAAATGTATTATTGATTGTGCACTGCAAAGTACAGTATACTGCTCATCCAACTCATATATTATTGATTAAAACACTCAACAGTTCTAACCTTTCACTTGGTTGCTCCAAGGTAATTTTTTTTGTGTGGATGTCAAGATACTGTGCCTACAGATTGTACTTCCCAGGGAGTTTGGAAAACTCATGGAGCAGCTATAAAAGCTCTTTAAAAAAGGTTAGTTGATAAATCTGGAGTCCCTACACATGCAGAGAAGGGGCTGGTTGGGACAGAAGGACACCTTGTGTGGGAGGTGCAGCTGGTGGAGCACCCAACCCACAGAAACCAAGGGAAACTTCGTCGCTGCTCAGACACACAAACACGGGGCTCCAATACCAGCCTGCATGCTGAACACAAAAGCAAAAGGTGCCTCAATTTGACACCTCTGTGCCTGGAAGAAGGCTTACACTTTAGGATTTATACTTTAGGAAGTGCCTCCTGGGTCAGCACTCCTTTTCCAAAAGTCTGGAACAAGTTATGTACCAGCAACTGATCAGAACTGAAACGTGAATTATGATCAGAACAGGTGAGGCCACATCCTGTGGCTGTCTTCACATTGCTGGATCCTTACACCTCACAGGCCACTCTTCTGAGCCACAGTCAGATTTTGCACACTGCATTTATCTCCTCTTCAGAAGTATCTGAAATAAGGTGTGTATTTATTGAGAGGGAGAATCACCTCTCTCAGCCTGCTGGTCACACTTCCTTGTGTGCAACCCAGGATGTATTTAGCAAAAACGCCTTTCCACAATGACTAACACCTCGCAGAAATCCTCTTGGAATATTACAGTCTGCTATCATAATAAACACCTAGCTCTACATAAGGACAGAAGTGACAAAAATAGCATCATCAGGGTGATGGCTAATTGACAGATTTCACAGAAGGATTAATCCTATGAAAAAAATGGAACCTTGCAGAACTGTTGAAGAATTGATTGAGAGTATCAATTCAAAAATGTCTCTAAATAACACAGGCTACCAGCCCACTCACTAAAAGACTATAGAATATTTGTCATCATGTATCTCATGAATGATGTGAACATTTTAAAATGTTTGTTTTTTAACGATTGTTTTCAATTCACTGGCCTTCATAAGAATTCAAAACAGGTAAATAAAAAGCACCAAGTTAGAAATCCTAGTGTTTTAATCCTAAAACACAACTTTGGAAATGTCATTTGTCTACATTTGGCATCATGATTTCTATGTTGGTTGAACAAAGCCAAAATGAAAAATCAGAGCAAGAAAATTACCCAAGAACCAGGCCAGCACCACAAATCACTTCAGCCTCAGCAGTGGGGCTGGACTTGATTGGATTGCTTTGCCATACAGAAGAGATTACGCAGGCCAAACAGCAAACTACTCTGCTGATATAGCATAAGGTAAAATCAGAAAATTCATTGAAGTTAATCTGCTCCATGGCCTGGCTACAGAACTGCCACAACCAATTGCACATCTTGGCAAGGATTTTGAGTGAGGCTCTGGCGTTTGGTGATCCTTCCTCCCTGCTCAGCTCTGGTGAGGCACATCTGCTCTGCTGGGCCCATTTGTGGGCTTCTGCACACAGGAGAGACACAAGTGACTCCAGCCACGGGCTACCAAGGCAGTGAAGGGAGTGCAGCATTGCTCTTTTGAGGAAGATCTGCGAGCTGGGAGCTCAGCCTGGCAGAGACGGGCTCACCACTGTCTCATTAATGTGAGCAATAGCTGTTGGCAGAGTGCAAAGGTGACTGAACCTGACCCTGCTTGCTGGGGTCCAGTGAGAGGACAAGAAGAAATGGGCACAAGCTGAAACACAGCAGGTTCTGGTCAAACACAAGAAAATAACCTTTTCACTCTGAAGTTATCCAGCACTGGAACAGGTTGCCCAGAGATGTTGTGGAACCTCCATCCTTGGAAATACTCAATACCTGACTGGACCTTGCCCTGAGTAGCCTCAAGGTTTTTGTTATCCTGTGATCTCACAGCTTGAGCAAGCAGATCTGAAGATGCCATGAAGGACAGAGTGGAAGGAGAGGGCAAAAGGAGCATCAGGCAATGAAAACTGAATATGTAAGAGCCCATTTCTTCCTCCCCACTGCTGTAAAACAGGGTGACCCCAGCGAGCACAGGGTGGCTGTGCAGCTGCAGCAAGCTGCGGCAAGCTCTGAATGATTACCCAGCTCCCAGAGCAGCACTTTAATATCTCTGTGACTGATCTGCAATTTCTGCTTGTTTCAGGCATCAGGCACCCAAAACCCCACATTTCCTTAGACTCCGTGTTCCTAGACATGCCTGGGGAGGCGGTGGAGTCACCTGAACAGGGAACACAGTGATCCAGGGCGTGGGCAACCTCCTGCCTACTGCATGAGTAGTTCAGCTCTGAGAGGCTGCATTAAGTGCTGAGTGCAGAGGCACCCAAGGAGGTTACTGTCTCATCCAGTCAATTATACTTGTCTTTTACCACCTCTCAGTTTTTCATTTCTTTTTGCCCAAAATTATGCTTAAAGAGCCCTCTGTGTCCCACTTGGAAGCACACCCTGGCAGTTCAACAAGGGATGTATGGCACTGCTGCTGCTGGGCTTTGAGCAAGCACCTCCTTTAAAGAGGGGAGGGAATTCTGACAGCTGAGGATCAGGATAGGCTCCTCACCCCTCTGCTCCTCAGGTGCCTGACAGTGGCAGGATAGCACAGGATGCCACAGGACAGGTAAGAAGTCACTGCTGACAGCTTAAGCCTGATGTAGAGGAAACCTGAATGACACAACAGTCAGAGACGGGCAATTAGTGGGGCTGCTCCGAGGAGACCCCCAGATATTTCCATAAGGTGATTTTCTACTCTGGTTACTTCTGCTGTCCAAGCCCTCACACACAGGGAAGCAGCAGGGGAAGGGCAAACTTCTACCCTCAACTTCACTCTGACTGGAGCTGACTGATTCACTGGGCTCAGCACATGCAGCTCTGTAAAAATAAAATTGTGGCTGGACTGGCAGGGTGTGTGTACACCTGTTACATGTGGGATATAGGGGACAGACAAAGATGACATATTGACTCCATGATTCAGAAGGCATAAAAGGTATTTATTAATAGAAAATCACACTCTTACAGAAAGCATAGTGAACCTAAGACCTGATTGGTCTCTAGGAAACTTCTCTCACACTACTGGTCAAGTAGGGAGCAACATCTACTTGTAAACATCCTGCACAACACCAGGTGCAAGGGATAAGATAATAATGTTTTAATTCTTTCTCTGAACTTTACCAGGCCAAGCCTGGGAGAAGCTGTCTCTGTTACCAGAGAGTGAGAATATCCACAGACACCCTACCTGGCAGGGGCTGTTCTCCCTGCTCAGTTCTAGCCAAGCTAGGAGGAAACACCAGGATAACTTGGGACTGAGTGCTCATGGCACTGTGAGGGCATCTCCAAACCAGCCAGGAAGGCCTCTGTGAAATGTGTGTTGAGACAACAAAGCTACCTACAGTGTGATTTCCTGCAGTGAGCCCAGACCATCCTCAGGCTCCCTTTCCTCTCAGCCTCAACAAAGATATGTCAGATTTACAGGACCATCTCTCCTGCCTCTGCACCAGTGAAACTGTACTCGATTTTGCAAGTGGATCTCCCAGATAAGAAATGCAAATCAATTTCTCTCTTTTTTCTTTATTGTGCCAGTACTAAAAATATGTTCTCTGGGATTAAGCAAAGGATTGTCAGGCTGCCCAAAGGCTGTGGGGGAGAAGGGAGGGGGCAGAAAGGCTGATGTGAGGGGTAAAGAGAGAGAAATCTGTAAACCCTAAGCAGTTTGTGGGAATGAACTGTGCTTCATTTCTCCACTAAATCTTGGAATAGAGATGAAAAAGCAATGACTAGATGAGCACTGACAGCAACATAAAGCAGCAGGCACCACCTGAAAAACCCAGGTGGCATTAGCACTGCTCTTAGTTTATTTTCCAATAGTGAAATCTCCTCTTTTTGATATATTACTGGTCTTTGATGTTTGAAAAGTATTTTCACTCTAACAGTCACCGAGGAAATCTTCCATGAAAAGAAAGAGAGCAGGATCCAAAGGAGAAGCAGAGCAAGGAGAGTCACATATACTTCCAGATTATCTTTTTCTAAATATATATGTTAAAACCAAAACTAAACCCAAACAACTCATCTCCTCTGAAACAGTTCCTGCTTCCTGCCCATTTGTCTTGCAAGACAGCAGGAAACCTTCATCTGAAGGGGTTTAGTCTCTCCAGACACCTCAAAACTCACATGTGATGTACCAGCCCAGAGCACTGCTTTGCCTCTTGAGCAATCTGGCCTGGCCAAAGAAATGCCATCACCTCACATGAAATAAAATTCAGCTAAGCAAGGTCAGAGTGATGCTTCAGTTGAAGTGCAAAAGGCACCTGCGCTCTCCTCCTCACCAGCCCTTTCTTGTGGAACAAACCAGAGCCCACTGGGATCCTAAAAGCCTTATTTATCCATCAGTAATTCACTGCTATTGCACTGTGGCGTTGGGGAGTAACAGTCCAGGGGATTATTCCATTACAACCTCATATAAGTGCATAACAAGAGAAACAATAGAGCTGGAATCCAATTACAAAACAATACTGGAATAGTTTTGATCATCATAGAAAGTAACAGGCAAAGATTTTGTCTGAGAAGAGGCTGGTAGAAGAGAAAAAAGGCAATAGGGTAGTTTCCTGTTTGCAGTGTATAACATTCCCATGCAGACCTTATTTTTTCCCTTTTCTTACTCTCTATGAGAATCCTATAACTTCTCCCTCTTTTGAAAACCTGTGCTCTGAGGACATGACAGAATCTCCCAGTAAATGTGAAGCACACACAAACAGCTTAGAAATTATTGCTAGAAAAATACAGGTACAAAACAGTTTTTAGCATCCTTTGCTTCTTTCAGCAGAAAGAAATCCATGGAGCTCTCACTGACATCAGCCTGCACAGTATGGATCAGGAATGGTGATTTTTATCCACTCATCAAACCAGATTTACGTCTACAATCACAAGAGAATTTTGTCATACTAAAGATGTTAATCCATCTCCCCACCCTTCTGAAGTATCTGCTTTAGTGAACAGTCCAGACTCCTGGGTTAGCTTGACTGCCTTAGTTTGCATTTCTGACTGGTTTCCCACCATAACTACATGCTTGGGAAGGGAGATGAAAAAAACAAAACAAAGCACCAGAACTGCTTAGGTCAGCATTAGCTCCCAACTGTCTCGATGATGTAATTCAGAACTCTGAGGTTATGACAAGGTATCCACACCCTCCAGAGACACAGCTGCAGTGATGGGGGCTTGCTTCCATCCCATAACTCTGGGGAAAACGAACCCCAGGACAACTAGAAACTGTTCTTTTGTTTTCCCAGCAGTGGGTGCTGCTGGCTGGGTTTGGCAGGTGATGGGCACTGCAGAGGGGCAGCCGGGTGCTGACTGGGCAGGGTGAAGAGAGCAAAGATAACAGAGTGATCTGCCCTTGCACCTACTGGCACACTCATTCTGTGACTCCTGCAGCCCAGCTAAAGAGCAGCTGCTGCTTTGCATGCACCACCACCAGGCCATGATTACTGCTGACATGACACGAGCTTATAAAGGGCTCTTTCAGAAGGCATTGTGCAAGCTGAATAAAGGCAGTTAGCTTTTACCCTAAAGAAAATGCTATGCATCAAGTCTATCAGATTTGCATTGCACAAGAATTACTCCAAATAATAGATGAATCTTTAATGCTGCTACTGAAAAAAAAAAAAATTACACCAAACAGGAAGGTAAGGCCAAGTGAGAGGGTAATGGAGATTTATTTTTATTAATAAGGACTCAGAGGGCAAACCAAAGGTTTTACTAAAATGCTATTTATTAAAATGATTTTCCACTTGAATGGTTCATTGTATTTACCCAGCATTGCAAAAGTGCCTGCTAAGTCAGCCCAGCCTGGGAAAGAGGTGCTTATAAACTGCTAACTAGTCCAGGCTGTCAAAAAAAGCTTTGCACTTAATCTGTTTTGAAATAAAAGAGAACAATCCAGAGCCCAAAGGAGGTGATAAAAAAAACAAACTGTTAACTATTTTGGGTCTGGATTTTTGTCTCTTTTTAAACATTCTGTAAGCAAATAATCCTGTTGGATGCAGACTGCTCCAGGGAAGCAGCAAGGATGAGCAGGGCTCAGTCTACAGTGCAACAAGCAGTGGAGACAGCCCAAGCTCTAAGCAAGGAAAAAGTGAAGAAAGATACCAAATGTTGGCTCTTAAGCAGTCAAAATAAATAATGTAGACTTAGGGCTAATTTGGCAACACCTCTGGACTGTAAAAACCCATATGGCAGCTTTAAATTTGGAAGGGTTCTTGATACATTTTATAGGCAAGAGAGACATATAAAAATCTTCATGACCTTTTAGATGGGCAACTTAACTACTAAGCAAAGCAAGACTCTCACACAGGCTACTGTGCACTTCACTGAGACATTTTTTTCTGCAGGTATCTGAGATAAAAGAACGTGTACCCCAAAAGGGTGGACAGGGATGTTTGTGCTGGCTGAGATTTCTCTTATGCATGTTGTGGGTGAAGGAGTAGGAGTGAAGCCACTGCAGTCAATTCACTTCTGACAAAACCCAGCTAGGAAGCACAGAACAGACACCCTGTTCAGAAGTGGCTGAATAAGCTTTCTACAAAAGAGACAACTTGGAAAATATTAGTCTGACTTTTGGGTGCTTGCTTTGCTATAGTGTCCACTCAGAAACCTCTGAGAATATGGACATTCAGGTTGGAATAGAGGAAAGAAGGACAAAGTCAATATTGTAACATGGTGTTTTAATTTCAAGCCAGTGCTCTACACAGATACAAATTTCAACCAACTCTACATGCTTAAACATCAGCATGATATTTTGCATTTAACCTAAACAAATGAGACAAATGAGTCACTATCAGGGATTAATTGGGATGAATTGCTTTCAGGAAATGCTTGTCTGACTCCACTGACACATTATAATATTATACTCTATAATAATATAGATACTGATAATAATAATAATCTCTAAAGTAATAAAATAGTTTAAACAAATTGCCCTCCAAGTCATGCTAGCACAACTTGTTGAAGAGAGACATCAGCAGCCACCATCAGCACTGCCACCAGGAAAAGCATCAGCAGATCTGTGGCCTCAGAGAATCCAGTATCAAAAGCATCAGGAGGAAACAGTTTCTGATATTGCAGCTCCCCAAGGCCTTTGCTGGCAAGAGTTGGTACAGAATTATCACTCAGTTTTATTGACAGGGGCAATGAGGTGTTGACTATGGGAAGGGTGCTATGGTGCTGGTAGAGAAATGAGCCTCCTGACCACCAGTGCACTGTCCTAGCTGTCCTTTTTGTAGGATAGCTTAAGAAATAAAAAATAAACCAAAGCAAAGCCAGAGATATGCAAATCTTAAAATGATCATAAATGCAACACTGGCATTTAAAATAAAAACAACAGAATTTCCTGTGTTCTTTTCTCCCCAGACTTTTAATTATTCATGCCCAACATCAGAGAATAGGGGAGAGCTAAAGATTTAGAAGCTGAAAAGGTCAACAGGAACAGTAGCCTGAAGGAAAATTAAAGGTATTTCTTGCTCTCCTTCAGCTGGAAATACAGACACTGGGACCCTATCCAGCAGGGAGGGCATCTGGGCTAAAGAGAATAGGCATGTGGCTTGATCTGTGCCACAGTGAGCACTGCCAGCAGTGGGAAACAGCTCAAGAGGGGGCAGGAGAGCATCAAGGAGTTTGTCACAGCCCATAGAGGTCCACACCCTGAAACCCCTGGGGTTCAGTTCTCTCTCCCAGCACAGAAACATGGAAACACAGGTACCTGTTTGCAGATTGGCACATTGGGTGGTTCAGGGGGTCCCAATCCCTTCAGTGCAGTGAGCTCAGCCAGCCTGAGGAAAGCAAGCTGGGGACATCCAGCACAGGGGCCTCCAGCTTGGCTGCCCTGCCAGAACTCACCCTAATTAAATAGAATTAAGACAGTATTCCTAGCAGTTCAATCTTTTCAGCCTGTTTTTTCCTATTCTAAAAGGAAAAAATTCTTAACTTAGGAAAAAAGCAGCCCTTGTTCAATGCTGCTTCCCACTCTGCTAATGCATGCCACCTCCTGCACCCTCCAGAGAGTCTGTTCCACAACTCAGACAAGTGTCTGCTGGCAATCCCAGCACTCACAAAATCATGAGTCAGGCATTAAAATCTATCAGAGTTTTAATACCCTATATTAATAGATTTCTATTTGCCCTTGGGATATGAATTAGTTTTATTTCAGCTGTTAAACTGCTTAAAAAGCATACCTTCAATTCATTGATTTAAACAGGAGACGAAAAACTGACCCACCATTTGATATCAAGGTTGATCAAACCAGAAAAAGACCCATAAGGCTCAAGGAAAGTCCTGGGAGTTGCTCTGGGAAAGGGGTGTTCAGTCACTCCCAGCAGCTGGGCAGCTCCAGGCCTAACCTACAGCAGTTTTTTGGTTCTAATGTGCTGTGCCTTTTGTCAAATTACTTTCCTGCCTATCTCAGCATAAAGATTATGAAAAATTATATGTAGCCCATCAATTACTTATGCATTCTCTATTAATATTTCAAGGTTTGTGTGCATAAATAAACAAAATTAATTAGAAATTTGCAATCTTTTTTTCCCCCTCAATATTTTCCTTTGACACCAGTCCTACTTAGAGAGCCTCACACATACATCTTTATTTGTCTGCCATAAATCATTCAGTGTGATGTTTCAGCAAAAAGAAGGGTTTTCTCCTTACATCCAGTGGTACCAAACACACACTGGGAAATCAGCCACAGACCTTGTCTTGGCAGAGCTGCCAGTGCAGTACCTGAGCTTTAGCACGGAAAATTCAACACTTGGTCACCAACACCCAAAACTAAGCCCAATGGTGTTTCTAGTTGTAGTAAATACCACAGTGGGAAGCAGAGCCAAAGGGCTGGCTGTAGGACACTGGCACCTCTTTAGTAATTACCTACATCTATGTATTTCAAATACACACAGTTCACCACTGCTTGATTCACAGAGACATAATTAAAGCACAATCTGCCAGCAAAGAAAGAGCAAATGAGTCACACAAGTGAAGGTATTTATGCTGCTACCTTCTCTCTGCACTAACTATATGTCTGCCTGTTTCTTTTTTTATTCTCAAATAAAATTGGTTTTATTCTCTTACTGCATTCCTCTGCTCCCCCATGCTCAATTTTTTTTCTAATCTCCTTTTTCCTCTTCTTACTTCTTGAATATGAAAGTATCAGTACAGATCAGTGTCCAGCCATGCAGAACACACTCACTGTGCTCTAAATCAAATTGATAGGATTGGTTTGGACTCAGAGCCTACTCCATCATTCTCCTCTCCCTCAGGACTAGTATGTTGTCCACCATAAGCCTACTGAGAACTACTTTAGTTCCACACATCATGCTCTGGTCACTTCCCAGCCTTTTGTTGTGCAGAAATACACAGTTACTGTTGTTTCAGAATTTCCAGTCCTCTTCCTATCTCCATTTCCATAGGCCTTAAGCAGTGGGACCCTGTCTCAGTCCTAGGAGAGATCCTCCCTTGGATCTTGCATCCCTTGGATCAGTTGCTGCTTTCCATTTTCTTTTTCCCCAGCAGCTGATCATTTTAGTTTTTTCAATTTCATTCAGCACCTATAGCTATCCTACCTATCCAGGTGCAAACAAGACTCTTTCCCTTCTCATTTCCATTTCCTTACACCCTATAAACCATCCTAGTGACCCCTTTCCTGGCAGGTCACCTCTGTTGAGGAGTAGCACAAGTAGGGCTACCCCAAGGATGCCCTCAGCAGACACAGCAAGAGAAAGAACCCAGCTTGGATCAGTCCAGGAATCCCAAAAACCTCTCAGGAGACGAGGCTGGAGACAGAAATCCCAGGGCTGCACACTGCCAAACCTGAGCCTGGCTGGAGCACACCCAGGCCTGGAGCAGGGAGTGGGGGATGATCACAGGTGAGGCTGCTCAGGGCAAAGAAAGCACATTACTGCCCTCGGGGCCCTGGCAATCCCCTCCCCACTTACACAGCAATCAAAGCTTATATGGAACGATTTTTGACAACATTATACCCAAGTACCACATCTACTGCAGTGACACATGGATGGCAGGGACACCTCTGAGCTGTGCAGCCTGGGAAGAATTCATTTCTAAATTACAACCACTGATCACCAGCTGTAAGGTTTTCTATTGAAAATGTAATCGATAAAAGGGGCAAGTACAAAGTTTGATTAAATTGGGTCAGTAAAGACTTTCATTAAACTCTCCATAAGGAGTGAAATTTTTGAGAGTATTATCTTTTCAGAAGGTGTGCCAAACAATTATTCTTTTTGACAACACATTTCAAAAGGTGCATTACAGGAATGCACAGAAAGTCCTTTATCACAGCACTCTCTGAAGAGAATTTAAGCAGTCTCCTCTGGTGAGCCCTGTGACCCAGAGTTTGTAAATTTTAAAGTGTATAGACCATCTTCATAAGCATTCATCCCACACAAATGCCTGTCCATGCTTTTTCTTTTTTCTTGCATAGACCTTTATTGGGGCAGCTGGTTGAGGAGAGCCAGAGATGCCAGTCTCTCTTGCTAGAATGCTGAGTAGAGCATTCTTACCTCATTGATGTCAGTGTGTAATTCTCTATAGATCTGGAAAATAGTTATTAAATTAGATCAACTCTCCAGTCTATCATCCTTTTTGGAAATTTAGTAAATAATATCTAATTTTTTACAACACCTTTTACAATTAACTTTTCATAATAAATCCCCAATCCTGTGAATCCACTACAAGGGGGAAAATATGCCTAAGTTTCTCAAGCCTTACTCCTTGCTATCCATTTTTTCTGCTTCCTTATCCACTGATACCTGGAGAAGAATTTTCCTGGTTTTCCTATTTGACCTATTGAAACACTATCAAATTTTCCTTCTTTATAAACTAACTCAGCCCCGTCCTGCTCATCAACTCCATGTTCCTCATCTCTTAGCCTGTTCCTACCAGCTGCAAACTTCTTTGTCATGATTTTGCCTCTCTCTAGACCCTCTTTCCCAATCCCAAAACTCCCCTCCCTGCCCCTCATATTCCCTGCATTCCCTCTCTGTTCCCTCTCTCTCACTCCTGCACCCCTGGGAGCATCAGCTCCTATGGCATCTTTCCCAGGGGGTTAACTAAGGCAGGACACAAGTAGAATGGTGGTTAACAGTACTTTTCACCATTAAAAAATAAAAATCTAGAAAATAAAACCTAAATTCTTGTGAAGATGGTGCATGCAGCATTGCTAATCAATAGCAAATATTTTTACCCCAAGAAGTTTGGTCATTTTCTGCAGAAAAATCTTCTGCAGTTCTCACGTTCAGAATATGTCAGTGTTTAGTAACACTGCACAGGAATGAATCTGAAATGAAGTTTTAAGGGCTCTCTGAAGATTTTAGCAGTTTCAAGCTAGAATAATTGGATAAATGGAGTTATGAAAGTGAAATGCAGAGTTTATGACTTTGCAGGAGAAAGACATTTTTTAACGTTTAAATATTGATCCTAAGGCCTTCCACATTGCTTTGTTTTCTTTTTAAGTAATTTGTACCTACAAGTTTTATATTCTGCCTCCAAAATATTTCACTGACATTATGTTGCTTTTGTCTGAGCAGGACAAGGTCAGTGTGATGCACAATTATAACTCTGCCCTTTGCCTGAGCTAGGAGACTGAAATGTAAGGATCATGAAATCAGTGTTCAAAGATATTGGATATAACTACACCAGGTAGTTGTTTCAAATTATTGCTCCATTTTTCAGGCACATCATGGACAAATTTATAAGAAAAATAGGGTGTAAGTAGGATGGTTCTCCTACAGTGCTGTGCACAGGCATCCCTGTGATTGATGATCAGTTGCATATCTTTGAATTCCTTCTTTTCCTCTTGCAATCACAGCTGCATCCCAGTGGACACTACAGCTTCTCCAAGACAGCACATTTAGCCAGAAGTTATAAACAGAGCTCAGCAGAAAAGTTTCTTCTAACCTGTGCTTCTGCAAAATTCCTGATTTGTTAAATCAAAAAGAAAAAACAGAGGCACTACATCAAAATATTATGTAAAGCACATACCCCTCAAGATTTAGATTATTTGGCCATGAACACCAGTCTCAAGTGAGAAAGTAGATATTTTAAAAACAGAATTGGAGAGAATCCATCTAAGGAAAAGAGGTCTGTCAGTTAGAATATGGTTGACTAAGTATCATTGATTTCTTTGTAACTTTCTGTTTAAATATCAATAGTTGCCTTTGCTCACAAGTAAAAAACCAAGAGATATATAGATGTCCTAATGCAGATTTTCAGAGTTTATTAAATATGAATGAGAAAGGGAATGTCTAAAAAAAATCTTCTCAAGCATTATAGAAATTAATTTACTAGGATTTACACTGCTATAGCAGTAAAACACTGAAATTAACTGCTGCATGGATTATCCCAGTGTAAGTTCTGAAATGCTAATTCAACTATCGCAACCTCAGCTATCAGAAAATGAAAATTCTTATGGGGTTCAATTTTTTTCTGCTGCTTTCTCCAGCTACTGGTAGACCTGTTATGCATGCTAACAATCAGTCTCTTGTAGGGAGCAAGGCACTTGTATGCAGTGGGCAGGATTTTGTAATATAACTCAAGCGAAGGATCACAAAGTTTCTGAAGTTCCCAACATCCTTCCTCCTTCAGCTTCTGGGGTGGTTCCAGTCAAATTGTCTGCACTCCTTTGGAAGGAGAAGTTGCAGGTTCGAAGCAGGCTGTTCTCAGGGCATGGCGTCAGGGACCATGGCTTGTTAAGAATGGTTAATTGGTGCTGCTGAAGGAGGGACATTCCCTGTGCTGTGGTGAATGTCCTGCAAGGATCCCCAGTGCATGGAGGCCCCAGCTCCACGGCAGTGCCACGCTGTCCCAGCAGCTGGGACCATCGCCCATCCCATCCGCGCACGGCCAGCTGCTGCTGCGTCCCCCGCCAGCCCCGACCCCTGCTCAGCCCAGCAAGGACGAGCTGCTGAGCCAAAGCAGGTCTATTTTTATCCTGGATCCTTTCCAGCCTCATCCACCGCGTGGTCTGGCGATGGCGGTGCTGGCAGCAGCCGCAGCAGGGCAGCTGTGGGGCAGGCCAGTGCCCATCCAGGCCAGCGCCCGCTGCAGCCGCAGCAGGGTGGCTTCGGGGCAGGCCGGTGCCCATCCAGGCCAGCGCTGGCAGCAGGCACAGCAGGGTGGCTTTGGGGCAGGCCTGTGCCCATCCAGGCCAGCGCTGGCAGCAGGCACAGCAGGGGGGCTTTGGGGCAGGCCCGTGCCCATCCCGGCCAGCGCTGGCAGCAGGCACAGCAGGGGGGCTTTGGGGCAGGCCTGTGCCCATCCAGGCCAGCGCTGGCAGCAGGCACAGCAGGGTGGCTTTGGGGCAGGCCTGTGCCCATCCAGGCCAGCGCTGGCAGCAGGCACAGCAGGGTGGCTTTGGGGCAGGCCTGTGCCCATCCAGGCCAGCGCTGGCAGCAGGCACAGCAGGGTGGCTTTGGGGCAGGCCTGTGCCCATCCAGGCCAGCGCCTGCTGCAGCCGCTGCCCAGGGCTGGCGGGAGGCACCGTGGGAATCCTGATCCCCTCCAGGGCTTCCTTGAGCTTCTGCTGCAGCTCCCTCTGCCCCAGAGGTGTTGGCAGCCACCAGCCAGAGGGCAGCTCAGGACTTGGGTAACCACTGCGTGTCCCACACACTCAGCGCTGGCAGCATCAGGCCCCACTCGGCACCGTTCCTGCAGGGAAATGGGAGAGGAAGAGGCCAGAAGCGGAGAATGAAGCTGGTGCTTGTGACTCCTTCCACTGCCAGCTCAAAACTGGTGTCCTGGGCTCCTGCAAGAGCCCATGTCCAGGGCCCTGTGCCGCAGTCCTGGCCTGGCTGAGCTGGCTGCACCAAGGCTGGTGCCAGACCTGCCCTGCTCCTCTGGCTGTGCTGTGCTGGCCCACGGGGGAGGAGACTGCCTGACCAGGACAGAGGAAAACAAGCAGGGACCTTAGACTTAGATATTAGTAACATAATGAAACAGAAAAAGGCCATTTACAGCCTCATTAATTGAAGGGTGTAATTTGAGTACTTTGAAGTGAACCAATAATAATAGGGCTGGTTTATTCCCCTCCCTTTTCTTTTATTCTTACAAACTGAAACTTTTCAGCATTACAAAGAATTTTAGAACTAAATATTTTTGTCCTTATAAATTTGGGGGTTTAATAAATTAACAAATACACTAGAACTACCAGTCTAAAATTCAAACCCACAAAATTTGGGAAACATGTTACTTCAGACATTGCTGTTTTACTGTTCTGTGAATCAATAACTTCAGAGACAACCACACTGAAGCCCATCAGGTCTTTGAACATATGGTACCTGTTTATAGCCAAAAATGAGGAGATGTCATTTGAACAGGGGAAGCAGAAATAATCAACAATAATCCTTAGCAGATTTAGAAGGAAAGCCTGTTGAGCAGTCCACAAATAGGTGGTATTCCACACCTGTACACTCCTATATCTCAGAACATATTTAAAACAGAAACTTTGAGCCTTTAGTTACTTTTATGATGTCATTAATTAAACACGAATTGAGTGTGAATGCCTGCAAGCATTCAGTTGCAGTGTTCCACATTAAGTGGTATCTATTTACAGTTAACAGCAAGCCAAGGGTTTTTGGGATTTTTTGACTGGCTCAGCTACATTTTATTTTTGTAACAAAATGCCAGCTCAAGCTGGAAACATTACAAATAAAAACTAAAGGGCCTGGCTCACTACTCTACTATTTCCAAAATACAGCAAGATAACAGTATGAGCTACATCCCTGCCTTAGCTGCACCTTCATAATATGTATATTTATTCTGGCATTTCTGCAAGGTAAAATGGCTCTCTGTGAGATTCAAAACACACAAGTCTCTAGATGGAGGGTACCTACGGTGATGACTCCACAGCAAAGATCAAACCTTTAAATGAAACTGTCCCACCTCATTCCCTCATGCTCTCACCTCTTCTGAGGTCCACCATGCATCATTAAAGGGAAGTGTTGGTGAAAAGCTGATTTTGCCCTGTGTTTCACTGTGGGAGGCTCCCAGGACAGAAATCACCCCGGGGTGCCCATGGCAGATGGTTTTAAGGGATCATCCTCCAGCTCCTGCAGAGCCCAGCCAGAGCACGATGCAACTCAGCCTCTGCCCTCTGAATTTTAGACCAGGCAGACAACTTCAGCAGATAAACCTCGGAATGGGCAAGGACCAGAGGTGTCTGATGAACACAGGGGATCCACAGGTCTTGGAAAAGCTCCACAGAACAAAGAGTCAATGGAATTCAAGCCCTACACAGCACTTGGCACCTCAGGAAACTGCTCCTAAGCCCACTTCAACAAGAGTTACACAGACAAAGCCAGCATGCAGCTGGAGGACAATACTGTGAATATTCCTTCCACTGCTCTTCACAAGAACTGAAACAAGTAGTGAAAATAAGAAAAATCACAGATGTTTTGATGGCAAGACATCAGGGAGTGTATGACTATTCATTATTTAAGAGTCTCTGTTTTTACATAAGTTTGGCCTGTTTACATTCTTCATCTCAATATTCAGGTATAAAATATCGCTGACAGCAGTTTTTCCAGAAAGGAAATGCAGCTGTTGTATCAGTGGAAAATTACATGGACTAGATTTCACATTTCCATGTGTACTATTCCCCCCTAAAAGTGCTGTTATACCCAATAAAGAAATGAAAACTACTAGACAATTTTTATATAGTAACAGCCATTCAGTTTGAAACTTGGTCTTCAGAATTAGTCTTTTTCCAGTTAATGACAACTATTTTAAAACCAGATAAGGGTTCGAATTTTTATTATTTCCACACAAAAAAATTATGCCAAAACAATATTACCTGAATAGATTTGATTTAAAACCCTAATTTTCTCAAAACTGTGACACGTTTATGCCTATTCAGCCTGAAAAAAAAAAAAAAAGGATCAAAATCCACCAGATAAAAAATGTAATACGTCATCGTTTAACCCCAACTGGCATCTAAGTACCACACTGTCACTCACTCAAACCTGAAGGTTTACAAGGGGTTTTTTTTAGAACTCCTATGAATAGAAGCTGTTAAATGCAAACAACTTCCCATGGAGTTCCCAGACAGATTCATCAGTTAAACATACAGCTCCTTTTTTAAATTTTCCTTTTGCTAGCAAAATATGCTCAAGCCTTACAAAATCTACGTGGAGAAGTGATGTACATTTGTATGTCTTTGAACCTTTGACACTTTCCAAATGAGAAAATATGTATTTAATTTATGTTCTTGATTTTGTGAGATAATTTTTAAGGCCTAAAATAGCAATGGCCCCGATTGACTTCTGCCTGCCAAATCTGTGAATCACTCTCATTGCCAATGATAAAAATAGAAAAAAGAAGAGATTAAAAAAAATCCCATAAAATTCCAACTTGTCTCCCACATGGTACCTCAAGTAGAGGTGTGGGGAAAGAGCCCTTTTCAGGGGTGGTGGTTTAGCCTTACATTCACTGTGACAATCAGTTCCTTTGCTCTAAAACCTGCTCCCTACCACAAAAAATAAAATAATGTGACATAACATGAAAATGAACACAGCATAACCAGCTCTGGCCCTAAATCCAGTTTTCAGTAAGGTGCCATCCGTACATTCTGGCATCTTGTGTGCGTTTCTGCCATGGTCTCTGTTCTGCTACAACTCACTGCTCCTGGAAGCAGAGCCAAGTGCATCCCAAGCAGCCTCACTGATGGCTGGGGGGATTTGTAGCTGATGTCCCACTGGGAAATGGGGTTCACTACATTTCCACTGCAGTTTGGGACACTCTGCCTGGTCATTGCAGCTCTTGGAGAAAAATCTGTGCCCTGGGGAGTAATTCTACCTTCATTCAAGGCATGCATCTTTAGACAGGATGCGTGATTGTGTAGAAGAAGAGCAAATTTCCTTCTCTCAGCTGGAAAATTTGTTGTTCCTAAACTGATTGTCTTGTGGAGACGTTATCCATCCACCTTGGGACATTGCTGCAGGATGAGTGGCGTGTCCCTGCCCGTGCACACGCACTGCTTGGCGCAGTGCTGGGGTTTCCAATCTATCACACTGAGTTTTCTGAACACTAATATCTCTTCCTGGGGTTTTAGTGCCATTCTGCTTCCTCTTGCTGTTCCCACGGGTACCAACATTTTGAAAACTATAGCTGGTTTTCCCAGTTTCTTGTTTGTGAAATCTCTTTTACCTTTATACTTCTTAAAACAAAATCAGCATGGAAATATTTTTCTTTGGAGTCCTTTTCCTGCATTTGTTACTTGTAGGCAAGAGATAATTTATTCAAAACCTTTTTAGATTTCCTCCCTCAGGCAGTCTAGATATATAAAATCAGGAGTCCAGAGTTCTGATTGTGGTGGAGTACAGCTCACAGCAGAACCCACCTGGCAATTCTCAAACGCTTCAAAAACATCCTTACATGTCTCTTCTCTCTTCACCAGATATTAGGTCTGAATTCAAAACCAGTGCCTCCTCTCTTTAAAGCTTATACATGATCCAAGAAAGGGATTTGACGTGCAGCCAGAGAAGCAGATATTTCTATTTCCCTTATGAATTCACAGCTGGCATTTGCCAGCATTCATCTCCTAATGCACACAACAAACAATTTACAGTTTCTGCTGGACATTACAGTGACAAAATCTGCTTGTTCACATCAAGATACTCCAAGCAGTTTCTGTCTAGCCATTTCTTTAATGAAATCCAAATACACAGAGAGGAGACCTGAATGACAGCCCCAGCCTCCGGTGCCGGCAGCAGCTGAGCACAGATCCCTGGTGAGCCCCAGGCTGAGCTCCCGAGGCTCCAACAGAAAGCTCCAGGCTGAATCATGCCCTTGGGGAGCCCCTGGGGTTCTAGCTGTTGTTTAGATTTCAGGAGGCTGAAAGAAGCACAAGGCAAGGGAATATTTGCTGATCAAAGCCAGAATCCTGATCATCTAACTACTCATAAATCTTTTAAATAATAATATTCTCTAAACTGGTTTTGCCCTGAATTCAAAAGGCAGAAGGATTATTTTCCTTTCTAGTGACCCTTGCAGATTCACATCTGGCTGCAATGTGTGTGTGTTGGCCCAGGGTAAATGGTGTTTTGCAGACTAGCCAAAAAGAGAAATTGTTCAAAGTGTCAGGCAACAGGGTTTGATTTGGAGTCAAACAGCACTAGTGGAGAGCAGCTGCCTCAGGAGCAGGGGTGAGCTGCTCCAATAACACTGCCCAAGGATTCCTAACACCCACAAACCTTGCAGCAATAACCATCAAGGAAAACAACAATAAAACAAGGAACTATTGAGCAGGAAAATTCTCACCGTAGCAGTCAAATTGTTGTTTCTACTTCTAAAGGATGAAATAATTTATGGTAACCACCCTCATTGGGTTTGGGCTTTTTAAAATTTCCTTCCTCTGTCCTTTCCCAAGCTTTGTCAGAGCTTCACAACAAAACCTCATTGGGAAACAACAGTAGCTTTTATTTACAGCAGCACTATGCTTTTTCCTGCCACTATTCCACTATTTGGAAAGAATTGTCAGGCTCTGAAGCCACTAGACCATGAAAGAAGAGATAAGCAAGTCCCCATTAACTTTATACAGCCCTAATTTAGAGTGTTTTATTGAAATATTTAACTACATTTAAAAGTCTACATGTTTTTTTAACTGTCAATTGCATTGTAATCCATAAACTCCAAATGGAACAATATATTTCACCTGGTTAATTTCTGAGAAACAGAAATGTTTACTTCTTTCTTTATTTCTCAGTTTAATGACTGCTGTTTCTCTGCTGACTTACATTTCAGTTTGCAATCAAGTGTAGGGTAGTGCATGATTCTCATGTGTGCTAATTCAGTGCAAAATTCAAATGTGGGTTTAAAAGGTCCATGTTGCAGAAGGACAGAGACACAGTCCCTGCTTCTGGGATCCTGCTCATTTAGAAAGCCAAGGGAAGGGAGTAGTGAACGCAGAGAGAAAATCTCATTTACCCAGGGCTGCACAGAATGACAGTAGCAGAGATATAAAAAGGACCCTCTTTTCTGTGACCTTATTTCTTATGGTACAGAGCATTCTCAGATTTTTTTTTAATTCTGTCATAGAAACAAAAAAAAAGTCAGCAGGCAGGGTCTGTAGTTGGTGCATAATGTGTAAAAAGAGACAGATTAAACTCTGCAATCCATAATCTTCCTACCATGGCCTCCAGCAGGGCCCTCAGCTCCCTCCTGCAAAGAACTCAGCTTCTGCAAATATTGGAGGAGCACTTAAGCTACTTTGTCGTTTCCAAAACCATCAATGGCAGGTAACAAATATCACACAGAGTGTGAATAAAATCACAGCACTAAATTAGATCCAAGTCCTACGCTTGCAGAAGTTCCTTGGAAACCTTATTTTGTCCTATAACCTAATTAGCCTTATCCATACAAGGCCAAAAAAGAGAAATTACAGCCCTGTAGCTGTGCCTAACCTATCTGCAGCTCTAGCCCCAAGAGCTCAGTCCAAATACCGCTTCAAATACAAATAAATACAAGTTTGGCAAATGCTACAACCTTTGTATTAAGCACTGGCCACAATTCCTCCCGTGCCCCTCAGCCCCCCTCAGGACCAACGTGGTTTGCTGAACTGCGTCATCTCCTGTGCTCATCTGCCTACAGCTGGAAATGTTTGACTGTTTTCCTCTGTCTGAAACTCTCAGAAATTATTATTATTATTATTAATATTATTAGTCAGCACACACAGGGATCACCAAGGAGGCTGTGCTTTTGAGATGCAGGTTACAGATACAGCTTAACTAAATGAGCTGAATTATATTTAGAGTAGGTGCTTTCCTAAATTCTGTCTGACCCTCTGGAAGCTTGTGCACTCCACTGGTGCAGCTGCTGCAGGTGCTCCTCTGCGAGACAGGCCCTTCATTGCAGAGGATGCACAGGGTTTGCAGCACCGAGGAGCCCAGCAAGCCCTGCAGCTCTCTGTGAGCCAGGATAACTCTGCTCTGCTGCCATCCTTGAGGAGCACACCCGTGCCCACTCTTTGGCAAAGCACTGCAAGGACTTAGGTACAAGTTTGAAAACAGCCATATGTCTCGGGCATGCTTTTGATTCCCTCGTCATCAGTGAACCTAAACAACTTGTCTTGGAAAACAAGATAGTTCTGTGCAAGAAAATCTGTTAAAATAATGATTGAAGCCCTAGGCAAAGACTTTTATAATTGGTACTACAAAGAAACTGAACATTAAAATCCACACTTGGAGGAAAAATATCAGTGGTAAGAAGTAATAAGGTAAAAATAATGACCAGCTCATCAGTTTAAAATAAGCAAGGTTTGGAATTTTGAGCAGTGACTTTAAGGTGAAGTTCATGGATGTATTTCACCTGCATGTGATTCTCCTAAGCAATGTTTATTTTTAATGTTTGTCTGGTGTAGACTGAAAACTGTTAACTGAAATCAAGTCTTTGCAATAGGCAAAACAGAAATCTCAAGTATTTTTGATGTAGAAAGTTCAGTCATACTGAGATGTGACAATCCTTACATCTTTGTGAAACCTTTCCCTCAGATTTATTATCTGAAATGCTTGATGCAGCTTGGCTTAAAATTGTTGGGTTCTCATTCTCAAGGGTTGGATCTTAGCAAAAAAACATTTTACGATACAGTTGACTAATAGGAAATGAATATAGATATAGGCATGCAGATACTCTTTCAGCAATGCCCCCTTCTTCATGACTAGGTGAGGGACTGGCAGATGAGGTCCCTTAGTTTCTGGAGAGGGAAAGATGATTTCATAGATGCAATTTTCCACTTGAAATTCCCACTTAGCTTTAATAAGACTCCTGTGATCTCCTCTGACCTGTGATTCACTCAGGGCCCTTCACATCCCCTTCCCCAGAGCACCTGCCCACCCTGCTCTTCCCCAGCCTGGAGCACTGACAATCACCTGTACCCAAGCCTAGCTCTTTTTATTTACCCTTAACAGAATTGCAAACTAGTTCTTCCACTCTTCAAGCTTCTCCTAAATGTTAAATCTTCTTCATACAGGCTCTCACATTAATATCACCTGCAGATTTAATGAACACTCTGCCTTTGCTGCAGGCTGCTAAAGAGAACCTGAGCAATACCTGGGCAGCCCACTGGGGCACTTGCATGGTACAGCCTTCCCATCCTGGCAATCATTTATAATTGTTCTCTGAGGCTCACTTCACAAGAAGTCTTGACCTCATTTCACTATATTGTTATCAAACTCTATTCCTCTATCTTGCTTACAAGAACTCACAGGACAGACTATCAAAGAACTTTAGATATGTGACATCTCCTGTCTTGTTAGTATAGAAAATTAAATGGATTTGAAGACCCATTGTTCTGGGAATATCTAATGTTGACTTTTACTCAAGTTCTTAGTGACTTTCCTGTGCTTTTCAAGTAGTTAATGTTCCCCTGTTCAAATAAAGTTTTTTGTAAGTATCTGGGGTCACTGCAGAGCTATGTACTGAACCACTTCCCTTTTTATGCTGTGGATTAGAAAACACAGCTGACATGCCCTCCAAAGTCATGAAATACCTGTCCTCAAAAAGAAAAGCTTTGCAGGTGCAGTCTGACACCATCTCCTCCAGTCAGAGATTAATTCTCTGAACTTCCAATACATTATCAATAATGAATCTACTTGTTATTCCTGTTAATTCGCTCCATTCATACCTCTCATATTTTCACACAGTAGTCCTCTTGGTATCCCTTACAATATTAACAATTTTCTAACAGTGAAGAACAGGAAACTAACAAAAGACTTTGTTTCATTTTAATCAAATAAACGTCAGCTTCTAAAACAGGTTGTAGCTAGCTCTGTTAATACAATTCTTGCAATAGTAAAACACTAGGGGTTTGCTATCAAAAAGGAAAAAAAGTCTTATGGTTGCCTGTGCCATTATTTCTTCACTGGGCTGATGCTCTTCACAAGGCAGGATGATGACTTGCATAGGAATGTCTGCTGCTAACAAAGCCAATCCTCCAAGGAGCTGTGGGATAATGCTACAAATCACAATACTCAAGCTGAGTAGATAATACAGCATCACACCAGTATCAGTGGTTTTAGCACCGAGAAAGAGAACATCCAGTTGTCACAGAGGAGAGCACCAGTGGCAACCAGAAGAAAGGAGATCCTCACTTACACAAAGAGCAAATGTGACAAAGTGAAGGCTGAGAAGGTGAGAGCAGCCAGAGGAAAATGCTGTCAGAGGAGCAAAAAACTGCAGTAATTTAGACTGGACACCTGAAATGGGTTTCCAGCAGGATGGCACAGCTTTAGAAATAGTGACAGAGGGAAAAAACAGCTTAGGATGGAGCTTGAGAGATTTGTTACCAGTTAGATGTGTCAAGAATATCTGTAAAAGCTGGTTATAGAAACACCCCTGTCCACACTCCTCACACCCAACTCTCTCTCCTTAGGATATATATTTGGTTTCTGGGGATTTACACTAATTTATACAAGCCCAGGATCCAGAACAGAAAGGACTGTTATGAAGAGCAGGTAGTATTTTTAATTTATGTTGACAACTTAGGCCAAATTTCCACAAACAGAATTTCAGCTCTGTTAACCTCATGGAGATAATAACAAATGCAAATGGTGCTCTTTATCCTGAAATAGTTTCTTGGCATCAGTTGGACATACTAGTTACAACCAAACAGCTAAGTGCCTGAACACCTATTTGCATACCACTTTGCCTAATTTATATCACACTGAATTTAATTAATTTGATGGTTATATCACTTGATAATATTTTTACACTACAGCTACCAATGTATTCTGCCTTTGCTCATTATATTTAACAACTTTTATAAATCATTCAGTACACAAAACCAGCAACTTTACCTCTTCATTACCCAGCGCAGACAGGATTTTACCTTATAACAGAACCAAAAAAACTGCTTCAGAACAGAGGGATGAAGAGGAAGCCATGGCTATACAAACTTCAAGAACAAACTTATTCTTCATGTTAACTGTTTCAGGGGCATTTTCTAAATATATAAAAACAGTTAATAGAGATGAGATAAGATGGGTTTAGATGAAAAATGATGTGACAAAGTTCTTGTATTTAAATCGTGAGTGCACGCAGGGCCTGTACATCCCCTTTGCCAACATGTCACAGGCACACTCTGCTCTTCCCCTTGCTCATTACAACAGCAAAAGTGCAAATATCAACCCTACCATCCTTTTAAATAACACTTTCAACTCCAGTAAAACATAACATCACTGTAGGAATGGGAGGCAGAATATGTAATGTTCTCAAGTATATTTTTCTTTGTGGTACAAGTCATAACAGGAATAAAAGTCCAGTCTTAAGATGCTAAAGGGAGATGAACTAAGAACCTGCATAAACAGAATTTCTTCATAGAATTACTTAACAAATTGCGCAAAATGTTTCTTTGGGACACATCCAATAATAAACAGGAACCTGAGTGAACGAGAGCTCTGAGAGACAATCAACCTCAGCAGATGCATTTCACTGAAATCAGAATTATGCCTTCTTTTTCTGTGAAATGAGAAAAATGTTAAGGCAATAATAAAACTGGAGGAAATAACATTTCTTTCAGCAGCATTCTTCATGCAAAGAGCTAACATTGCACTTCTCAGCTGACGTTTAAAATCAGCTGCAATGCAAGCCTGAAACTTTCTTTCCTTGCCATTTCCAATTACTCTTTCTCAGCAGTAATCAGTGAAGTATAGTCAAAGACTACCAAACACTGCTGGAGATGTTGGTATGATTTAAGTACAAGTAAAGTGCTGATCAGCTTTTGTTTCAGTGCAACTTGAAGGCTGGAAGGATTTGAACAAGGCTGTACTGCTGCCTACAAAGAGTATGAGCTCATTTCTGAAATCCCCAGGTGCCTGGGAGGTGGAAGGGAAGCATCACTTCCAATATCTGGATAAATGCAAGCACAGTGTTCAGGTGTGTCCTGCTCTCCCTGGTGTCAGGTACCAGCCAGTGCCATGAAACACAGCAGATGCAGCCAGAGGTGAGAACTTTGTTTAAAGGAAGAGCTGGAGTTAGAAACATTTGAGCTACAATTCATGGTAAAACACAAATTCAAAGCATCATCATCATCATTTTATGACTAATTTCAGGGGGGTGAAAATAAGTTCTTTGTATATATATGCATATGCGTATTTTTATACATACAAATATACATTTTTGAGGAAAAGAAGATCCTGGGTTTTGCTCAGACCACATTTTAAATACTGCTGAAGGTAAGATAGGCATTATCCCAGGGAAAAAAATTTCTGCTGATAGAATACTGAAAGGCAGACTGTGAATTGCCCATCTTCTCTTCACTTAACTGCTTTGGAGGAACATGGGTGAGTGTCAGCTGAAGGGTCAGTGCTGTTATTTTAGAGAAATATTTTCATATTTATCCTGCCTATTTGCCCAGGAAGCTTTAGATGGCTACATGACATCTCTGTCTCTACATCCACTTCTACCTGACTGCTGGAAGGGTAAATTGGGGCTGCAGCCACACCCAGCCCTGCAGGGAGGGCAACATCCCTGCAACACCTGCATGGTTGGGAAGGACACAGAAAATCTCTGGTCCCTTTGGAGAGGAGTGAGGGGCCCCCCTCAGCCCCACCCTGAGGCTGACCCCGGCTCCACAGCTCCTTTCCAAGGAATATTCCACATTGCCAGGGCAGCTGTTTTTACAGATCTGCTGTTTCTGTAATTTGTCCAGAGTGTGTATGGTAGGTTTTCAATGGGATTTGAGCTGCTAATGCGCTTAGACTCCCTGGAAAATTCCAGTCCAATGTCTTGACATTTACAAAATTGATTTCATGCCATCACTGTTTTAGTGCCCAGGGTGTTGGGGATTTTTTCTCTCTCTTTTTTTTTTTTTCTTCAGGAAAAACATGATAAATGCTAAACTAGCAGAATAATTTTTATGCATTTGCCTCATTACAGTTTGCAGGAGTGGTTGGAGCAGACCCTGCACCCTGCAATGCTGTATCCAAGAGTAACAGAGCCAGGAGCTAAGAGGAATTTTACAGTCTGCAATTAAAACTTCCTAAGTGCTATCAATTCAGTAGGTGAAATTGCTGCTACTAAGCTCATCTCTTTCTACAAAAATTAAATCCATGCTAAGTGAGCATGGCACCTTTATTTTGAAAAACTCATTTACTCTTCTGGATTATTTGTGGAGACTTGTGTACCATGAAAATTGACAGTCATTTGAAGCATTTTATTGAAATAGCCTTTAGAACGTTTAATAGAAATGCACACAGATGTACCCAGCTCAGACTGCACTCTGCTAATTATCAGCTTTTTTCCCACAAAATTGCAGATGGTGGGAACTATCCTTGTGTTTTTCACATTTTGCCTATTTACCCAGGATGCAAACATGATGTAAATAACATAATCTTTTTTTTTTTTTTTTTTTTATTGTGACATTATCACTATCCTTGCAGCACAAGCTTTAATCTACTTTCATTAATTAAGCAAGGGACCAAATTTTCTGCCTAGTAACATGTTTGGAATTCTGTGATCAAAAAAACCATGATGACTTAAAAGATCAGAGGGAAAGCTAATAACTAACACTTCTGCATACAAACACAATTTTAAATTGCCATAGGAAGCCTCTTGTGGTAGGAACCACAAGACTCACTTTGCTCTTTCAGGGATTTACGCATTTGCTTTATTTCTGTCCAAGGCTGATTATTAAATCTTGGCATGTCTGGTCATCAGGGACATTTCTTAGTGGAGGCAAACAAGAAAGGTTTTGGAATTGAATGCCACACGTTGGAGGCAGCCTGAGGATGGGAGCCAGTGTCCACATGAATTTCAATAAACCTCCCTATGAGACAAGCCTTCCTGGGCAGTAACAGCACTCAGAGCTGGGGTTTTTCCTTATAGATATTTAATTGATCAGACTTGCATTGGATGATACCCTTGATGCTGATCCTCAGACTTATTATTTCAAGCAGGTTTAAAAGTAGGTGCATTTTCACTGAAACATTTTACTGAGTTCAAATTGTTTTTAAATAATTGGTATACAAATAATAAGTTATTTTTCAATCACTTCTTTCACATATCAGTGTCCTGATTACCAAGGTGTCAGGTCAGGGTGTTTTCTGTGCATTTACAAAAGTCTCAACTGATGCAATGAGATGACTGACACAAATTCTGAGTTTGCCTTTGCTGATCATCATTTTCTACTTGAAATGCAGTACACTTAAAGCTGTTGAATTTTTTGTTTTGCTATTTACAGACTTCACTGTTACAAATCCTTCAAACCAAAGGTTATTGCTATATATCTTGTACAAAACAGCTTGCTCTTTTATAACAATTAACAAATAAGTGGGATCTGCCAACCTTCTCATCACTTGTTACTTGCCTTGTGCCAGCTGTTACATGGAAATGGTCATTTTTTAATGGCTCTCCAGCACTTTTCCCATGGGATGTAGCCTCACCCTTTATTTGAGCCATAGGCTATGCAAAATTTGTCCTTTCCCAGTAATTGTGTGCCAGAGGTGGTTCTGTAGCTTTGCACCCCCTCTTTAAATTCACTCTCCATGACATTTCCATGTCCTTTACTACAGTTTTCACAGGGAAAATATTCTCCCTGGAACATCGTCTGAAATTTATTTTATTTTATACCTTTTCATTAAAAACTGCTGGTAGACTCAGTATAACATGGTATCCACCCATGACATATGCATCACAGTAGTAATTTGTATTCCAAGAATATCCAGTAATGTCACATTTTTCAGTAGAAAAATTCCAGGGCTAGAGGACATACTCTGTTAAACTACCTGATCAGCTCTTTCTCTTCCTAGACAAATTCCCTTAGTCTGCAGAGCCTCTTTGCAAATTAAATTCAAAACTAACCAATCCTGTTCTGATTTGGGACACACAAGTAAAAATGAAGAAATCTTCACCATTTCCTCTACTCTGCTTTGTCCCCATCAGGAGCCACACGGATACACACAAGGGAAGATGACAACTTCTGACCCACTGACACTAATGTTAAAATCCACTTTTTCACAGGATCTCAGTCTGTAATGCAGAGGTTCTGCAGGACATAAAGTCATTTTGGCAGGACACAGTTTTCTTTTCAAAGTACTTCTTGCATCTTTCTCACTCCCATGCCACTCTCAGCAGAGCATCCCACCACCTCAATTCCATGCTTGTTTGTCCCTTCTCTAGGTTACCTTCATCTGCAAGGGGATTTTATGTGGAAAAGCTTACAAGAGAGAAAAAACCCCACCCAGCCAAATGCCACCTCATCCTACCTCTTCTCACAGTGTCACCTTTGACTTGAACAGTCAGCCTCCCACCTTTCAGGTCTTCTGCACCTCACCACCTCTTTGTGGCTAACTCTGAATTTAGCTGTCTGAAATTACCATGTTTGAAAAGTTTGCCCTAGAGGGAAAATATTTCAGTTCAAGGTAATTCTTTTAATTCCCTTTTGATGCATGTAAATTATTAGAGAAGGGGCATTTAAAATATCATTAATAAAATCACAGAAATATCTTGCAAAAAAAGTAAAACAAAATCCCTTAATTAGATATTAGATTAACAACTCTTAATAAACTTACATAAAGTTAGTCAATCAATACTGTTCTCTCTCAGTATCCCCAGAGCAATTAAAATTCAGTGTTCTGCAAGATCCATTTAATGATTTGGCAAGGTCTATTTTGGAACCATGTGGACAGTATTAGCAGCAGAACAGCCTGTATATGTTGTACAGGATCCCTACTGCAGCAGGTTTGTGAGTCCTTCAAATAAGACAATTCACCAAGAGACCCATCTATTAATCTCAAGTGTTAATTGTGACTACCATCCGTGGCTTTGGGGTCACTCCACATAATTGGCATAATGTGCCCAAGATCATTAGAGTACCCATCAACTGCAGGGTCAGTCTGATGGTGTGGATCTTGTAAGTGTGGCTGTGAAGGCTCAAATATGCACAACTTTGCCTGCAGATACTTTCTCAGAGGTCACAGGACTGAAACGTGTCATTTTTCAATTCCTTACTAAATAGGAAAAAACCATTCACAAGCATCTCTATTTTACCTGCACCCCCAGCAGCTGCTGTTCATATACAGCACTACTATTTAGTATTAAAGTGCTTATGGCAGAATTCAGCAGCCCCACATTGGTCTTTTTTTAAAGCAGGTTTGAAGCATGAAAGCTCGTGAATTTGATGTAAAACCGTAATTAAAAACAAAATAAAAGCTTAAAGTAGTTTTAAGAAAAACCCTTATTCTTGCTAGGATGTGTACTTGCATAGAGTCATTTGCTGTGACTGGGTGACACTAAACATTTTTGGTTTTTTTTTTATAGTCATTTATTTCTAACTACTCAGCAATTATTAAGGAAAAAATAGGCTTTATGTGAAGAGCACCCTACCTGTCAGCTCAGCTCACAGGAAGCCTGTGAAGCTCTGTGGTGCTTTGTGACAAAGGAACACTTAGAAGCCCAAAGTCAAAACCTACACTTTAAAATTTGCTCCTACCTGTCAGAATTAACAGAAATTTCACTGCCTGAAAAAATAATTTGAAAAACAATGAAGGGCAATCCTCAATCTGCCAGTGGGAAAGATCCTGGATGCACAGTTAGTGCTGTCCATGTGCCAGTGCCACTGCAGCTCCTTCAGTTCTGGAGTAGGAAAGGAAGAGTGGAATGGATGAGAACATTTGGTTACCACAGTGAAAATGACACTGAACTGAAAAATCAGGGGAGGAACATACAAATAGTTCATCTTCCTCCTTAATAATATATAGGATTGTTTGGGTTTAGGGCGCTTGTTGGATTTTGTTTTCCCCTTAAACAGCAGAGAGTTGATGGTATCTGAGGGTTTTCTGCAGTTCTGCGTTATTAAATCTGAGGTTGGTGGAGAACCCAAGGTATCCCAGGATTTAATGGCTTCTAGATGGAAGGGAAGAGTCATTGGATATAAACTGGCAGCAAATCATGCTAAAGTATTTCAGCTTTTAGCCTAACCTCAAGAGATAAACACAAATGGCGATTTCTTGATATTTGATGCAAGACAGCAGCCACAAAGTATTTCAGAACTTTTGGTTCTGCAAACTAAGCTGGTAAAACAATCTAGAGAATCACACATAATCATTTTGTGCTTTGTCAGGCTCATTTGAGTACTATTTTCATAAAGGAAGCATTTTCCAAAGGGGCTGTTGTCCTAGTTCTAGAATTAACTGAAAAATGACTTATTTTTGCCTAATGCCTATAGCCTAATTTAAATAGGAACACACTCCACGTCTAACAATTGAGAGCAGGGAATCAAAACATTCAGCAGCATTAGACAGTGAGTCTTATGGCAAAACTAGAAATTATTTCATTGTTTTGAAACCAGAGAAAAACTGTTCCTCTTGTAGGCAGAAACATAATCCAAACTGCCCCTGTAAGGACTGGCTCTGTGGGGCCCTTGGAGCTTTGTCTCTTCAGCTGATTCAAACTCAGAGATCTGTGGGTCCAGCTTCTCTGCTTTCATCTACATTCTCTCCACTCTATCCCTTGAGCAGTGCATCCCTTCATCCCTCACTCTGTGGGATCCATGCAGAGCACTGGGATTTTGTTACTTTGAAAGCTCTATGTTGTCAGTAATATACAGTCTCTCGTCAAGAAATAAACGTACAGAAGGACTTTCCTTAGATCCAACACATCAGACCAAAGAAGATATTTTAAATATCAACGATGTAAGATTGCTGTGCACACAGCTAGAACTCCTTCATCAGAGCAGCAGTACAAAAAATCTAGAAATATAAATACAAAAACTAAATTTGCTGTAGTGTGAGTTGTGCACAGTCATAAAATGTAAACCACAATCCAGACATTATTTTCCACTACATTCAAATCACTCTTACAGACATATAAATTAAACCATATTTTGGAAGCTGCCTAAGAGGAGAGAAGCTTTTTCTCCTGTTTCAGGTAAAAGTGTGATCAATCTCTGCTAGGTATTTTTATATATTCCCCAGCTTTACTCATTCAGAAGAATATGGCCATTTAACCTCAGAAAAGATCTCACAACTTTTTGCCACTACTTCAAACAAATGCTTTAGGACCTGGATGTTTTGCTCTGCTCTGTGCTCAGTGTCTTCTCTAACAGACCCAGGATCTCCACTGAGATCATAAAAGTATGAGGCAAGAACAACATCTCCACCTGAGTGGGTATCTGTACAAGCCATACAAGCAGTAATAATTTATGTGACCTTCTCTGCTGCTGATACTCATAGCTCAGTTCTTGCCCTGCTCTTTCCCTTCTCTGCAGGGAACATCAGAAGTTATTCATCTCCTACAAGTTGTAAAAACCCGTGAGCTTGCCTCAAAAGCATCAGGGGATCTGTGAAAGTTTGTCACAGATTATGTGTCGATGTAGGCACTGTTACTTGGAGGGTACATTATTGATAAAAGCTAAATATTTCATCTTTCTGCACCGTCTCTAAACAAAACTGGCATTTACTTACCAGGAGGCTGAAAGTTCAGCCTTCAATATTATAACAAGGAAACATTTTGGCAATTTCTCTCTAAAGAAAGCAGGTACCAGGCCTCTCTGCAGCTGTAGCCAAGGAAAGTCAGGGTGTTCAGTCCCTCCCCAAGGAGGGGTTTGAGGCTCCAGAGGGGTCCCAGCTGTGCCCTGTGGCAGGCTCCTCACAGAGCCCAAGAGACACCAAGGGGAGGAGGGACAGCTTCAATTCTACATTTCTTGTAGGCCAAGTCCAACCCACCCTATTACCTGCATGCAGGTGTTTCCGAGCGTGTTTGTGCTTTAATTATTCATAGCATCAGCTTCATATTTTATGGATTATTCTGCATCAGTGCTGGTACCTGCCTCATGCA
The DNA here is from genome assembly GCA_013396995.1 of Dicaeum eximium. Taxonomy (NCBI): domain Eukaryota; kingdom Metazoa; phylum Chordata; class Aves; order Passeriformes; family Dicaeidae; genus Dicaeum; species Dicaeum eximium. The sequence continues at coordinate 1,264,256 of VWZP01006690.1, read as the reverse complement.
TTATGCATGCACCTGAATCTGTTCTGATGGGAGGCACAAAAGACACAAAGCATGTCTCTCACCTGTGTGCTTCTGATTAGAAGGGAGCGTTTGTAACCCTGAGCCTGAATTGAATCCCAAATGTGTCCTCCTTTGTCCCATAACTGCACATCCCCTGATGAACAAAATATGTCTTTTTACTCCTCTCTCTCACTCAAACTTTCCTAATTTTACTTTTTAGCCGATGTCAGCTTATAACAAGACAATTTCCCTTATAAAACATACATTTTTCTGAGTGCTAGTTCAGAAAAAAAAATAGCAAATCACAGCAAAGACCACTTTTAAAGTAATATGTCTGAATGAACCAAAGTCATCCAGTCTAAAGCCTCTAAACACAGTACATTGCAGTTTACTCCAGGAGGCATCAAGAAGATGTGGGGTTATACTTTTTCAGTGCACCTGGCTGTTTAAAAGATGTTGCAAATTACTTAGAATTTTGAGGAAAAATCCAAGCAGTTTGTTGTAGGTTTTTTAATTGCTTATTGTTTGTGTCTCACACCTAGTTAGCAATGCTGGATTCCTTTCCTCTCTTTTTCAACATAACTAAATGACAGACTCTTTCTTAGAGGGCTCCAACTTCTAAAAAATCAGACATTTTCCAAGTGTCCCTGGTCAAGGGGGAAATGATTTTGTGGCCCAAGGAACGCTCAGGATGGATGGGGAGCAGTGAAGCAGGGGGATGTGGGCTGGTACTGCTCCCACTCAGGCTGGCACTGGGGCAGGGCTGTGCCACCTCACCTGCCCCCAGAGAACCCCCATCAGCCCAGTGCCACACAGGGGGCTTTTCCTTTTCCCTTGAAATCCAACTTTCCACTCAAATTGCCAATATAGCTCTAGCAAGGGCCAACCCAGGAAAGAGTTCTTCAATCACAGAGAAATATTTTAAGAAAAACGTACCAAAATTATGTAAATAGATTTAAATAGCTTCCCACACCCAGAGCACTGAGTTCTGAGCATGAAGAAGAGCCTGAAGTTAATTATAACCAACTGACAGCAGCTCTGGGTCATACCAAACAATAATCAGTGTCCTGCCTTCAAAACACTGAGTGTTAAACGTGGAGAGAGAACTCTGATTTGGGTGTTATTGCTTTCAGCAGGACTCTTAGCTGTACTGAGGTCCTGACAGGTTTTCTCCACCATCCTAGCTGGTCTCCAGCTGGTGTCTGCAAACCATGAGGAAATTATGCCACTCAACACATCTCAGACACTATTTTTATAATACAATTTAAATAAACTAAACCTTACCTGCCTTCTCTGCTATGTTCCCTTATTTGTCAGGTTGAAATGAATCTCAGCATGGTTTCATCAAATGATAATTTTTTTCCAATCACACTTAGGAAAAAAAAAAAATTAAAAATAAATCTGTGTTTCTACTTATGGAAGCCTTGACTGAAGAGTCTCCCTTTGTGCTGTCACCCTTCTGTTAGCAAATGTGCAGAGCCTTGCTCTGATGGTGGCAGTGGTTTGTATAAGCCTTCACCAAAGACAGATCTGACAGATCTCTGCAAAGCCACACTTTGAGCTCGCTGTTGGCACACCTGAGGACACAGACTGCCCTCCAGCCCTCACTGAACAGCCTCACAATTCCTCCCCCCTGTATTCTGCACTGTCTGGATATCCCCTGCTAGTTTTGACTTTGAGCTGCCAGATCTCGTTGCTATCTGTAATCTTCCCTTCTATCATTTTGGGCTGTGCTTTGTCAGGGTTCCAGACATTCCCCCAAACAAGGCAGCTTTGAGTCTGAAACCCCACAAATGGCCACAGAGTTCTCTCTAGGCCTCCTCGTGTGCAGGAGGTCTGTTGCACAAACAATTTAATAGAAACTTCATAATTTTGACAGGTTTAAAACACATCCATATCTCTTCAGCAAAACTCTCAGATGACTTGGGAAGATTTATGCATAAACTAAAAAGTCAACACATTTAAGTATTTTGTATAGTAGGTTTCAACATTGTTTGCAGGTAGGGAAAGGTTTTTAAGCAGAGACTTTTAAGGAGAACATGACCCCTTCTACATTGCAAAGTCTAGGATCCTGCTAAATAAACCTTCTCCAAGAATACATCAACTGGATATTTTCCCCTGAAATGTTTTAATGGCTGAGAAAGTTGCTATGTGCCAGCAGACAAGAGAATGATGCTGGCAAAAATGGCCCTTAAGGAAACAACTTTTGATGTGTTTCATCTCCCACTTAAACACGAACACTTCCCATAACACAGACACAGAGAGTAAAAGGAGCAAGGGAGACTTGGAATAAATAAATAAATATCTTTGTTCTGAGGAGTTCACCTGGCCCAGTGAGTGCGTGGCCAAACTCAGCAGAACGCTCGTGTGCACAACCTTCTGTAACATATCTGACAGATCTCTGCAAAGCCACACATTTCACAGCAGTGAAATTCAGAAATTTAACTTTTGCTATCCTGTCCAAAAGAAACTCTTCAATAAAAAGGAGGTGTTTTAGGAAAGGTGACTGTGACTCACCCACCACTTAAAAAGGGACATACTGAGAGGGTTTTTAGCAATGCTGATGTGCAGGGAAAGCTTGCACTCCACTTCTTGCTTTTCTAAAATAATCCTCTTCTCTCAGTACCTCATTAGACAGTAGATCTTCATTTATATAATTGTATGAAGTAACAATGGTTTCTGCAGCACCAATTATGACATTTTAATTAGCTGGCCAAATGTTCCCAATCCTGGTTTTTTACCTAATTAGTATATTTTGAGGTTTGAGCAGTATCCTCATTACCATACAAATGTTTCTAATAGTGCAAACTTCAAAAACAGGTTGAAGAGAAAGAAAAGGCTGTTATAGAGCTCAGCAGGTTTAGAATGAATATTTTACTCTTGGTATCAGAAGCATCAGGCACCTGCCTTTCCAGATAACATGAACTGGTTCTCAACCCTTCTGTATCCAACTAAGATAAGGCAAGGAGTAAATATTCTACACTTGGATTTATAGAGCACTTTTTATCTCTAAAGTGCTTTGCAGGCATTAACCACATAATCATTAAATATTGATATTTGCATGATTAATGCTTTGTTGTTACATTATATGAGAAGAAAGATACAAATGTTGGGAGAAGTAATCTGCCTTGGAAGCAAGCCACAAATTTGTGCAAAGCAACTCTGTACCTTGTATTTCAGATATGCTCCTAATAAAAATCTGCAGTTTGGAAGTAGAACTGTGGATGCAGTGATTCTGGTGCAACATCCTCAGCTTCACTTCTCCCTGTATCAGTAATTTGGTTTAAATTAAAACATTATGTGTTGATGGAGCATTTCCCACAACAAGCATTCTTTCAGGATTTATGCAGCACTAAGCCTGATGCATCTCAGGTCAGCATCCTGGTTTGGGAGTTTTATGGCCCCCATCAGCATCACATCTGTAATATTTCCTTTTCTACAGTAAAGGGAAAGGAGAACAACTGCTGGCAAGACATTTTTCTTCTCTCTGAGTTTCAAAATTTTTTGTATGTTCTATTTTGTGACTTTGGACACAATTTTTTTTAGTCCATTGACTACAGAGGAGAGAAATGAACACAAAAAATGTTCATTTTACTAACAAATTTTTTCCTTATCACTTAACAAAGACAAAACTTTTCTGCACCAAATAAGCAAGGGATAAGGAACAGAGCCTCAGCTGTTATAATTTAGAACAACTTTGAGAGAGCTATTCCATTTTACCACAGCTGAGGATAGAGTCCCAGAGGGTCTTGATATTTATTTCTCTGTATCACAGCTCTGCTAGGCCAGAATGGTTTCCATTAATACACTTCCCACAAGAATTACACAGAGGTAACAAAAGAAACCAAAAAAGATACTTTCTAATCGAGTTGACCTGCTTTATTCAGCGTCTTTCCCCTCCTTTTAATGTTTTTCTAAGACTCCTTCAGTGTATGAAGAGCCTATTTAGGCTGATCACAACTTGAAGAGAAGTAACTGAAGATTTTTTTTTTTTAATTTAGCATGTAAAATTCCTTGGAAAGTTTTTTCATTGTCAAATACAAGTGATTGTGCTGGTATTTTTAATACTTGGCCATAAAGAAAATATTTTCCTTCTTCTTCTCAATGACTTTATAGTATCTTCTGACAGTAGGAAGAACTAAAGAATGCAGCAAAGTGAAGAAAGAACACAAATCCACAGCTTATTTAGGTACCAGGTGATTCCTATTAGAAGTGACTAACACTTTTTGCTACACTCAATCTGCAAATAATTGGCTGCCTTGCCCAGCCCAGAGCTTGCCCTTCCCTGGGGAAGCTCAGGGGTGCCTTGGCTTTGGGGCTGTGTACCTGGGCAGCCACAGCCTGCAGGAGGCCCTGCTGCACGAGCAATCCTTGTCATGGCACACTAAAAATGGCTTTTGTATTATTCCTTACATGAACTCCCTTGCTTCCAGTTTTTATGCACCATCCAGATTCCAGCTAGAGGTAATAGACACACTTTTATTTTTATGATGAACCATAAAAATGTGTCACAGCTAGTAGACAGCTAGACAGAGCCACTAAAATAATGCAGCAGAGGGATGGTAGCCAAGCTATACCAGCTCTGTGGCACATTACTCACTATTACAGATACCCTCTGATATCAACACCTCATGCTTTTTTCCTTTTTTCTCTTGGCTTTTAACAGCCAGGATGGCACGAGGCTTATCAGCAAACTGCAAACTTCCTGCACTGCTGCAGAGATGTTTGCTGGGATAAATAGCAGAGGCTTGATGAGCAACCCCAAAAGTCTGCTCTGTGCAGTGAGGAGGCAAGCAGTGAACCTGTCCAGGGAGTCACTGGCTCCAGTGAGCCCTGTCCTGCTTTTCCCAGCATTATGGAGCAGCAAGCATTTCCCAGCATTGTGGAGCTCAAGTTTACCTCAGGCCAGAGCAGAAACCCTGCTCACCCACACCAGGCAGCTGCACAGAATGAGCCCTGGGCTGCACTGGAGGAGCAGCCCAGACACGTAACCTCCTCTGGCACACCACAGACTAATAGCCAGTCTCACTGACCCAAATCAGTGCAGCCTGTTGGATGCATTCTCCCTACCCACGCCTTTCAGGGTGATGGAGTGCTTGAAATGATTTTTTTATATTTATATATTATTGTTGAGCAACCCAGGTTCCTGATGCTCTGCCACTGTACCTGGAAGCCCCGCTCTGGCCAAAGGCTGTGATCTGTACCAGCTCTCCCAGCGTGGTTTGGCTCTGATGGTGCCATTGGGAGCTGGCCTGGATTGTATTTACAAACACTGACACCGGATTTGCATTTCACAAGGAGATTTCTAAGTGCAAACCAAGATCCCAACAGTGGCAAGCTCACTCCACACCCAGGGAGTTCTGAAGGATGCAGAGCAGAGCAGCCCTCCTCTCCCGTGCAATCACCAGCACCAGCCAAACAACTTATTATTAGTTATTATTGTTATTACTATTATTATTATTATTAGTTATTCAGGGTCACAGCACCAATTTCTCGACAAAACATTCATTTTAGCTTGCTACAATCTTGGCACCACCATGGGGTGCTGATGTTGTTTTTGGCCTGATAACAAAGGCCAAGGACAGCTGCAGCACAATTCCTGGTCTCACTGATACCAGCCTGCTGGAATGGGAGATGGAAGGAGATACCCAGGAGCAAACAGCAGAAATCCTATCATATTTTGGAGTCAGTGAGTTGGCAGGACCAGTGTAAACAGATATGTGTATTACCACATAACAATTTAAGGAAAACACAGAATTTGTGAGAGTTTCCTCCACAGAGTTGTGGCAGACTCTCATCCTCACCCCTGGGAGCAGAACTGCTCTGCAGTGTGTTCATGCTGACTCCCTGTGAAGTGCTGCAGCCAACAAAGGTTAGCAGGACCCCCTCTCAATATATTCATGTTGGAAGAGCCTGTAAAAGGAATGTGAATCTGTTTTTAAGGGGAAATTGTGCTCTGCAGCGCTGAAGTGACAGCAATGCCAGACAAAACATGATTATTCTCTAACTTTTGGTGGGACTTTGGAATTTTGTATTGGGTTTGGGGTTTTTTTTAATGCATAGAAAACAAGGTTGAAGAGCAGACTTTGGAACGACTATCTTGAGACAGTTTCCCTTCCCAGAGAGAAGTGTAAGAGGAAAAAGTACCAGATTGTCAAATCTCACTTTTCAGCTATTCATTTATGGCCCAAAGAAGGCATTTCCTCAGAACCCTGCACTGGTCAAGCCTGCAGAACATATTTTTCTAACCCATGTCAGATATACCCAGCGTGTAAATCATCCTCAGTGCACAGAGAATTAAAGAGATAATAGATGGCAGGAGAAGAAGGGCAGTAGTACTGCAAAGTTTAGTTGTACAAGGAATATTATTTTAAATGTGCCTTATTTTAAAGCTAACATACTCTACTTAGAATATGAACTTCCACAGTCTTGTTTTGATCTACAATCATTAGCATCATCATTAAAATTCATTATTTACAAATATGCATGTTCTAAAAGCAAGACATTTTTACACATGAAGGGAAACCAAATATTTTATTATGGCAGAGTGTTTGTATTGGTTATTTATGTCTGGCTTTCTATTACAGCTTTATCCTATTACCACATTTAAGCCCAGTGTGGTTGTAATTTTTGCAGCACAGCACATAATCAGACATCCCAGCTGTGGGAAGCTGTTCCATTGCTGCAGATTTACCCTGTGGCTCTCCACAAAGGCTCAGGAGTGTAATGCCAGGATTTGTTCTACCCAGCTGCTCTGTTTGACAAGGATGAGGCTTGTGTGACGTGAGCTCAGTAGAGAGATTTTAGCAAAAAGATTATTTGTTTATATTTTTTATTATGTCTTGGATTGAAGCATTGCTTGGGGGCTCAAATATTTTAACAATTATTTTCATTTTGGTCACAGCTGTTATGCTTCCTTATGAAGAAATTAAAACTAAATGGTATCTTTTACCTTTTGACATCTCAATAAAAGCCCCATCCACAATTTTCCTAGAAAATATTGGTTGGGGAAAAATAAGCTAATTTCCCTAAAACTATTAAAATCAGTTGACAATTTTACTATCTCCAGTGATTATGTAAAGTTCTTTAAAACAAGTTTTATCTGGACACAACAGATTTAGTATTTTGTCTACTCCCTAATGAGCATTTTAAACAGCATTTCACAATTTGTTGTCCTTTTCAAATTTATAGATTTTTAAATGTTGTTTTTTAGACTTTTTTTTCCCCCAGCTTCTTTGCACTGAGCCTCTACTATAGTGTTTACTCCTTACTGAAAATAAAAAGGAACATCAAATAAAGGTAAAATAAAACCCTAATATTTAACATTTCTCATAAACTGACTCGAGATGAGCACCTCTGACTCAGGCATAGTGAAGCACTACATCATTAGGACCTCATTTTGAGGAACTTTGGTGTTTAATATTTAAATCTCAGTAAAATAAATTATGTTTATATATGCCAGAGCAATTATCCCATCAAACAGAGGTGCTTTCACACAGCTCAAGTATATGTAACAGTGGTAGGCTTTTCATATTTTTAATACAGTTGGAATAATTTATTTTAGTAGCTATTCAACAGGAAAGAAACACTTCATGCTGCCATTTCCAACATCCTTAAAGTATTATTTTTAAAACCATCTAAAGAATTCAAAAGCGGGGGCACAATTCTCTGTTGATTACATTTTATAACTTGTTATAAATTTTTTATAAAAAGGAATTGCTTGCTATTAAATACTCCAGGGTTTAAAAGTTATTTCTATAGAGCTATTTTTAATTTATACACACACACAGACACAAAAATAGCTGTGTTAAAGGACGCAGCAAAGTCACCCAATTGAAAGTTAGCACATGCCAGAATTAGAGAGGCCCGAGAAATATTCCCTCTGTCATTTCTGTGGGCAACTTCTCTGCTGCAAGGAGCACCACAAACCCAGGATACCACTGAGGAGCTGGAAATTGCACCAGAAATGCTGGGGGGACAATAAAGGTTCAGTGGACAACCTTAAATCTCACAGTTTGCAATTTTGGAGGGCAGGATGGCAAATCCATTGGCTCTCAATTTGGAATATTGTGAGAAATGAGTAAACAATCAGATAACACTATTAAAGCTTTATTTCCCCAGCGATTTCCTTCAGTTCAGCTGTCCCCAGTGGCACTGGGGGCTGTCACAGATTTTGGGGGCACAGGAGGGGTATGGGTGGGATGGGAGCTCCCTCCACACTGGGATTGCTGCTCTGCACTGTGTTTTACCCAGCATTGCAGTGTTACTGCTGCTACTTAGCTAAATTGACTTTTAGCTCTTCAGAGAGTTTCATATTCACATACTAATTAGGGTAGATACCATAATTTTCTTGGGGAATACAAGAATATGGAAGAGAAACAGCAACTTGTAAGAGCTCATAACCCAGTTAACTGAAATACACGGGGGAAAGAGCTGTGGCTTTTCTGTAAACCCAGGGGCTTCCACTTTGATATCAAACACCTTCTATGAAAGTCAAAGACATTTGACATAGTTTATAAAAAATTTAAAATTCTTCTCTTCTAGAAAAGAGCTGGGCAACCTCTGTCAGCAGGATGTTTTCTGCACATATTAACTTCACTCCAAAAATTTCTGAGCGAGTTTCCACATTCCACACCAACAGTTCCACACTCGTGCAGAGCGACAAAATGGTCCAGACTGAAAACCAAGTCCATGAAAACCATCTCCAGCTGGATGTCCCCACATGCAGAGCGTGCCAAGACCTGGCACAGCAGGCAGGTTGCAATTAACATGTTCCATGACTGTAATTAGATTAAAATCAACATGAAGGGGAATTCAATTCAGCTGCACATAGTTGAATCCTTAGTAAAGTGCTTAATCACATACTCCACACCAAAGAAGAGCACAGTGCAGTCTTGAGAAAAGAGAAGTCAGACCCTTAATTTGAACACATGCATAAGATTAAGATACTAGAAAATATATCCTTCTTCCCTTGTTTTCCCTTTCCCCCTCTTTTCTTTATTTTTTCTCTTTTTTTTTTCCTGTTGTTTCAACTCTGCTGCTCTAATTCACGGTGTTCTGCAGGAGACAAAAGCCCAGAAGAGCTCAGTTGGCTGGCACCACGCCTGGAACAGCGACATATTGCACATATATTTTTCATACATTTTCAAAAATATCCGTGTGACGGTTTTTGTGCATGAATTACTGTGCGTGTTTGGCAGAGCAGCCTCCCTGCCTTCATCCTGGGCAACCACACAAGGACATCCAGCCCTCAGCTCCTGCTGAAGCTTCCCACAGAAGGAGACTCCTTCAGAAAAGCTTCCCTTGCTCGGAGCAGCTCTGGACTATTCTGGTAACTGTCAGCAAGTGCTTGAAAAGAAGCAGTGGGAATGTGCTACTTTATAATAGAGTAGGGCCCGACATGCAGCAAAAAGCAAAGAGAGATAGCAGGGCACGGCCCAAATCACAGGCAGCACCACCAACCACCCTCCATGGATTCAGAGCTCCTCATCTGAGAATTATCTTACTTCATGCTTATTCCTAATCTGCCTTGAATGATTTGGAACCATTCTTCTGCTAGCATGAAGGAAGATTCTCCTCAAACAATAGCTGCACCTAATCTCTATCCCCCAAACAAAAGATTTTTAAACAAATGAAGTAAAATCCGCTTGGATTTGAAGATGAATTAACTTCACAATGAGCCTGTGCAATTTTCCCTCACAGCTCTGTATTTCTCCTACCTGCACCTGACAGGCTGAATCCAAAGATGCTGCATTTTTGGGCAGTTTCCATGAGCTTTTCCCAGAGCAGCACTGACACATCTCTGCCCTGGGAGCTGCCTAGGCTGGGCTGGCTCCCTGCAGAGCCACTGACCCCTCCTCATGCCTGGCTGAGCACTCATGGCAAGGTGTGAAACTCTCATTATTTCCACACAGCAATTCAGAACTCACATTTTATACCTGCAATTTTGATGTAACGAGTACAAAAAGTAAGTTAAAATCCAGCAGTGAGCACAGGTACTTAGGAATTTTCTAAGACTCAAATTTCTGTTCTTTGAAAGTCTGAAAACACATTTTCCTGGAAAAAGGCTCTCTATATTTTCTTTGTTCAGTTCTCCTTCAATTCACTTCCGATGCCAAAGGTCTACATATAACCCTCTATATTTCATTTAAGAGCCAAGATTGATATAATTTAGGATATTTCACCCAATGGTGAAACTGCAAGAAAACAGTATTGTAGCACAGCCCATGAAGATATAGTGAAGTATAATTTTATCCATGTAATGCCAATGGTGTTTCCTCCAGAATCCAGGATTTTTAATCCATAAATGCATACATTTGAAAATTCTTGTATTAAACTATTAAAAACTGGGGCAATTTCCTTTTTGAAGTTTAGCTTGAGTAATCATTGAGCTGCAGTTCAGCTGCTGTGCAATACCCACAGATGGAAGACAGCAGATCTAAAAATACTGCTCGTGTCTCCTCAGATACCCAGTAATGCATTTTGATTTGTAACCATTGAAATTACCCTTCAAAATCAGCCTATAAGCCCGTACCTCCAGTGTTCTCTGAACATGCAAATCCCTTTCCATTGGTGGCAAATACCTCTACCAGGGTTGCACAGGTTTGGATCAGACAGAAGAGCCCCAGCAGATCCATCCTGAAGTCAAGAGAAGCAACTTACAGCAAAGGAAGTGGCTCTTTCCTGTGCTTATATTTCCTCATACTGAATTTCATCTGCCATTTTATTGTCCAACCACTCAGCTTTATTTGCTGCACCCTCATACAGTGAATAACTTAAGCCTCAGCAGGAAAATTAAAACAACAGAAAAAAAAAGTAATTTTAAAGTGTCTTTTTTGAGACAAGTTTTCCAAAGTGCACATGGGAATGATGGATAACACACAGACTAAGCTACACCTGCTCTATCCAGCAGCAAGGTCAGAGTGTTGAGGAACCCAGCAGGAAATGCTGCTCTGAGTTTTATTCACTGGGGCATCATAGTTAATCCATCAGTTACATCTTCATTTACTTATTTAGCGTGCACCCTTTTTATTTCTTTATTTAATCTTCTGTACACTGATGTTTCCATAGCCACTAAAGGTCAACGTTAATTTTAAAAGCAACATTGAATGAAAACAGCCAAGTGAAATAAAGGAAGGCACTATATCACCTGGACAGCTCTGGATTTTAAACTGTTGGAAATAAAACAATATATTCTTTCCCCACTAAACTAGCACCCTTGGGTTCACTAGACATAACCATAGAGATCATTCTTTTTTATTGTTCTTTTCCCTTTCTGTTTGCAACACTGGCAAGTCTAGGAAAGTGCTTAATAATGAAAAATACAAATTAGTGTTAATGTCATTTTTTTCCCATCTGTCACACACCTCTTTTGAAATGAGCCTGCACTGCAGAGTTTGCAGGATTAGTTTCAGCAGTGTCACACAGGTCTCTGAGCATCCTGCTTTCTAGGAAATGCTGTATTTTTTCTGACTTGGCATGAAGTGGTTGTTAGAGGAATCCACCACACAGCAAAAAGAAGGAAAATTGTGTCCTAGCAAAACAAAATAGATCACAACTTGTGTACAGAGAAGAGTAACTCAAGATGCCATAGAGCTGAAAGACAGATTTCAAGTCTGTGTGTACATATATCTATATATTTATGTATCTGGGCTTACCCCTGCTCAAAACACTGTAGTGAAATAACTGCTGGCATGAGCCAGCAGAATACAAACCAGCCAAATCAGTTCTTGCTAAATGAGACAAGAGACAATCTTTGGTGAGCTCTGAGAAACAGCAGTGGAACCACTGGGCAAGGGATGGGCACAGAGCCAGTCTGCCTCCACACCTTGTTTTGTTCTTTGGGGTTTTTACAACTAGAGGTGAGTGAAAACCTTCTTTGCTCATGGATTTGCAGTGAACACCCTCTGGCCATACAGCTTTTTACACATAATTATCAAGAAGTATCCTAGATAGATTATATTCTCATCCAGATATCACACCATAAATTTAAAGGATAAAAACACTGATTAACTGGACATTCATCCCAATAGATTGAGTATTTATTTTTATTTTTTTAGCACAGGTGCTGCTAATCATGTCGATTTGGGTAGCTCATAGCTAAAAGAAAAGTGGTTTCAAAGAAGAAACCACAGACTTGGAAAATCTAAAGGAAATAAGACAAAAACTGTGAAATGCCTTGTGCTGACAGGTTATTATCATTATTAATGGAAGAATAGAAGAAAAGAGTACATCCTATATCAACCCAGACTATATCTCTATTAGGCATCTACTGTAGGCCTTAAAGATTTAGGACATGACAGAGGAAGACCGAGAGGCATATTGTTCAGAAAAATGTGACAAAAATGAGTGTCTCCACAGCAACTTCCTCAGTTCCTCAAGCCTGTGACAGCACATCCACCTCTGGAAACATGACAGATCACAACAGGGCAGGGCCACTAAAAACATGGGCAGAGATCAGAAACAGACCTTCTATGAATGCTGTAAAAAAATTCTCACAGGTTGGAAATACACTCCTCATTCCCAGGGGGATTTATATTTCTTACTGGTGTCCCAGTATCCAAAGCACCACCTGCTGTAGTGCAGCCAGAGGTAACCCCCTGCTTTTTTCTGAGCACACCTTGGCAGAAAAGCTGACTGGATCTAAGTAAAATCTGTTCTGTTGCTGTGGAATGTGAAAAGATAAAACATCCTCAAAGTGCACCTTAGAACTTTTGCTGACTTCCCTGGGATTTACCTGGCAGAGTAGAGACTTAGTGAATACAACCTGGTTTTTCCCTTCCTGCCTCCATGAACTCTTGTGTGGAGAGCAGATCCCAGGTGCCTTGGGTGTGTGTGTGCCCCATGGAGGGGCAGTGGGGCCACGGCAGTGCCAGCACCCCCTGGGGGCCCCAGGGACCCCTCAGGTTCTCAAAAAGCACTGCTGACACCTCCCGGTCTCTAGTTTGCAGGTACAAGATACAGAAAATTTAAAACAGGTACAGGAAGAATTCACAGCAGTATCTTGGCCCCAGACTGAGCAGCAATCCGTTCGTGCTGGTATCAGAGGTAGGTTCATGCTCATGGTAGAACCATGGTATAATTGAGCCCAGCTCTAACACCTCCAGTCACAAATGCCTGTTGCTCTTTGATCTGAGTAACTCAGTTTCTCCACCTGAGAAAATACAGGGAATATTGACTGAAACTCTCTGGGTACTGCATCCTTCCACCAGGTGCCCACAATGCATCCCTGTGTCAGTGACACCTTCAGAGAAAGGATAAGTTGGCTCTGACAAAAGTATTTCTCTCTTCACCCCCTGCAGGACACCTTATGGAGATGAAGCAGAAGATGACTGGGTGGGAAAGAAAAAAACCCCTTTACCAACAAGAGCAGAGGATCTGCTAAAGTTCAGTATGATAGTTTCAGTGATATGTCTTTGCTCCCCAGAAATTTTGCAATACCTGTCTTTCCATTCTGAGAGACAGAGACATTAATTTTCATGGTCTATTAACAGCCACTTTCATATTAGGCTGATTTCCAAGGCTTGTTATTGCTCTGTGGCTTGCACAATGTATGTTTATATACAGAGATAAGGAGCTGCCACATTTTGTAGTAACTGGTTGGATGATCTTAAATTTTTTTTGTTTGTTTTTCTATAAGGAGGAACATACGGCACTAAGAAAATAAGTGCACCATTAAAAACATCCCATGTATAGTAAAAGCAGTGATGTTAACTAATTCTGACAATTCAGAATCCTATTTGAGCACATATAGCCATAAATGCCCATTTCAAACATTGAGTAGTTCCAGAAGTAAATAAAGCAGATCTCATTTTCTTCTCATAGTCATTTTCACAGATATAATTCTCGTTACTGAACTGAATTCACTCCTGATTTAGAGTGATGTGAGTGAGAATTTGGGTCCCTTATTCTTCCAAGACAAATCTCCTGACTGGGTGGCACTCCACAGTTACTGCTCACACTGAGTACTCTCTGTTAGGAACCTCCATGACTTCACTAGGAGGGACTCCTATTTCAAGCTTAAGATTCAGGCCCTAAATAAAACCTTTTCAATTTTAAAACCAGCAACTGAATCCTAGGAGAGACATGCTGTAACAGATACAGATATATGACTTATACTTTTGGATTATTTTGTGTAGATGTAAATTACATCTAAGGGACCAACACACAGCTCTTCAAAATGCTCTCTTGTCTTCCTTGGTCATGCAGGACTTGTAAGGCTCACTGTGGGCTATGACAAAGTACTTCTGTATCTCCAGGTCAGTTTGAGACTTCTCTCAAATGCTGGTATTGTTAGTTATAGGGCTGAATCAAATGCAGGAGCAGAAGTACCAAACAGACCTCTTAGCTCCCACCACAAGGGATTGTCAGAGAAAAAAAAAACACTAAAAAAAACCAGTTGCATTGGTGTTGGTTTTAAGACATACAGCACACTACGAGAGTCTACATTTCCCAGTGAAATGGAAAGTTCTTTGAATCATGCTTTTGTATTCTGCACAAAAACAATTAGGAAAAAAAAAAGCTGATTATGCCTCTGTCATCTACAGTCAAGAAGCCAGTCCTCTGTGCTAAGAGATACCAGCTGCTCTAGATGTTTTGAACAAGAGCTTCCTGAGAAGCAGAGGAAATGAGACAGGCCCTGCCTGTGAGGGGAAATGCAGAGCTTTTAGTCTCAGGCTCTGTTGCTAAGAGGAACAAATGTTTCTGTCCATGATGCCAAGTATAAAAAAAGTTTGAAAAAATACAAAACCCTAAAATATCCTATTTAAACAGTTTAAATGAATATTTAGTTCTAGATTTACCCTTCAAATTTTCAATTTTTTTTAAATTTAGGAACTTTAAAAATGTGTCAGGAAGTATCTGATACCTGGCTAATGTACCTTAATGGCTCCTGGCCAGGGGAGCTGCTGCTCTTGCTTTTATTAGGATTTGCACTGTCAGGTGAGTCTGGAGCTCTGAAATCAGCCAAGACATGCCAGATTCCTCCACACAGGTAATTATGAAGATGAGAACCACACACAAACTGGGGACTGGTGCATTACTGCATTTCCCTTCCTCCTCTGGAACATTTCTTGTAGGGAAGGGTCACGCAGCTTTCACTTTTCTGCTTCTCATCTTTTATAGGCAGAAACTCAGACAAGGTTTTGTGCAGGAGGAAACTGCTCTGAGATGTATCACACTTGATTTGTTGATGCTGTCATGGAGTTAAATACCCATTTGATGTTGTTTTCATCTGATTTGTTTGTCAAAAATGAAGTGCTATCGTTCTTCTAAAATAATAGTCAATTTAATAGGACACAGTGGTGTGATTAGACTTTCTCTCTTTCTTAAAAAAAAAAAAGAAAAAAGCAATAGCTATGCCTGCATTTACTCACACAGAATTTCAATGGTTCAAACCCTTTTTTCACACACTCAGCATCCAGTGAAGTCCTCAAGGGCAGATCTGTGTTCCAAGGACATATGGAAGTAACCCAAAATTTCCAATTTGGAGGTTTCTGCTTTTCCTTGTGCTTCCTATCTTCTAAAAGAGGAAGCAAAACCCACAAGACTGGAAGAAGGCAATAGTGAGGAGACACAAGTGACCTGAAAGTCCCTTAAGTCCCTTGGTTTATTTCCTTATGCAAATAAATGTAAGGCTTTTTCTGGCTTGTGTTCTGTGAGTCCCCTAGTGCCCACCAATACACTGCTGCAGTAAAACTCTCCTTTCCCACTTCCATCACAGCTGGACATCAAACCTGTGATGTTGTATCCTGTCTCCAACATCACCAGGAGCAGGTTCTGTTTCCTTCAGGTGAGGGGTCCTACAGAGCAGGCTGCACACACTGCCGCACTAATTCCAGTGACAGCAATATCTGTGTGTATTTGGCTCTCCCTGCCATCCATTCTCCCCTCAGCCCAGTGCATTTCTAGATGAAGAACAAAGCGTTGGAGTACTGAGCTTTCTGCTCCTGTGAGCTAAAGTGTTTTGGCTGTGAACCCCAAGCTGACATTTCCCTATATCACACAAATGCTATGTATCTGTCAGGATGGGCACCAGATTGTATTTTGATAGCTACCACGTCAGTGGAATACTCTCAGCCAAAAATATGGATGTCTGGCAGCTTCCTTCTCCTGTGTCCGGCTGACAAAAACATCAGTTTTCATTTATCCCCAAACCTCAAACTTAAGTAATGTATTTCAAAAGCAGAAATAACAGGTTGTTCTGATGACTGAACCAGCACATGAGCAGTTGCTGGACTCTAAAGCAGGCACAGAGAGAGAGCCATTAAATCAGAACAACTGAACAGGACTGGGACTATTCTGTCTGATGAGGGTCTCTCAGGCTGGCTATTTCTTTGTGCTGAGTTGGGTGCAGGCTAATTTAAGGTATTTTCTTAATCTGTTTTATTTAAAACATTAATCCAATAAATGGATTTCAGAGTCACACGCAAATAGGCTACAATTACTATCAAGTTTCTCAAAAGCAAAATTAGGCCAAAGGAAACACAACTTTTTATTATAAAAGGCTCTTACAGCTTCTCACAGAGCAGTAGCTATCACAAAGGCTGGGAAGCTGCTGGTTAGGAGATCTAGACCAAAACCTAAAATGTTACACTGAAGCCTTGAGGTGATGCTGTTTTCCCTGTTGAAGTCCTCTGGTGATGGAGGAATGGTGACTCTTCCTGTAATTTGTCACCATGTGGATAAGGTAATGGCAGCCTCTTGTTCTTTGTTATAACTAAATGCCAAAGGGTTACCATGAGCCATTAGTTATGAAGGTGATCCACTAAAAAATCCAAACCAAACAAACAAACAAAAAACCCCCTCCTTTAGCTTACTTTTGCATTTAGCATTCATTCAACCTTCATTCAGCCTCAGTGCACCTGGTATCCTGAGTAAGGCTACTCCTTGTTAGTTCCCAATATCTCAATTATAGAAAGTTTTATGTTGAGGTACACNATAATGAAAACCAAAGTGCCTTACTAAAGTGGATGCCCTTTCATTATTTATAATGGCTAGAAATTTTATTTTCTGTATCTGGCTGAGATTTTAAGTGATTTAAGAGAAGAAAGCAATGCCAGGTGGAAGCTAATTTTTTAAAATACCAAAAAACACATTTTTTCCTCTTATTTTTCCTGGCCTGAGAAATTATTTACACTAAAATAAATTGAGATAGAAGAGTGGCTATAATGTTAATTTTTCCCTCAGTACTCCTACTTCTGTCTGAAAGTTCAGGAAGCCAAAGCCATCAGGGACCCAGGAATATGAACCCACATATTTAGGAATCTCAGTGCATATTTCATAGAATTATTAAAATAAACATACAGATCAGGGGGGCTTTAGTTACAAAGGAGAATGGGACATGAAACAATAGTATGGTACTAACCCAAAGCAAGCCCATGTCCCCAGTATTTCTGCACATGAATTTCTATGAAAAATGCCTTTTCCTGCAGCAGAGGACAGCAGCCTTTGGACTGCTGGTTCCAGCAGCAGCTCCTGTGCCAGGGCTGCCCCACATGATGACAGACTGGCAGCAGGGCTGGGCAGGCACAGGAGCTGCTGGTGCATACACAGACTCTGCTGGGAAACAAAACCATCCCCAGGGACTCGGGGCAGCAGGAGCTCTTGAGAGGGAACTTCCTCATCATTAAACCCCAGCTAAGCTCACACGAAGCAGCTGCTGCCCTGACAGGCTGCCACCTTTTCCCACCTGTGAGTTAGCCCTGTGTGTGTCCTTCAGCTGGACATGCAGAGCTGCTCCTGTGCAGGTCACAGACACAGCCAAACCCATTTCACACCTCTTACCCTGCCCGGAGAGCAGCGATCCCCGAGCAAAAAAAGCCACTCAGTGCTGACTCATAGCATCCAACACAGCCAGATAAAAAACCAACAAGCTAAAGCTGTATAACCTCATGTCAGCTTAGTGCTGGTAAGGCAGATCAACCTCTTTTCGACTCAGGATCCCTAATCCAAGCCAGCAAGCACAGATGTCATCTAATACGTCAGTGAATCAGACTTTGCAGCTCCTTCCCCGGGAGGCTGACACATGGCACCCCAGGGAAGAGTCTAAAAGAAGTAGCTGTAAACTTTAATACACTGCCACATTCAGTGGCATCTGTGCTCCTGGCTGGGCTTGTTTATTTATTTATTTATTACACCACTCTGATGTCCACAGAACTCCTGTTCAAGGAAATTCTTTTCTTTTAAACTAACCAAACCTAAATAGCACAGCTGCACTCGAAATTGGCAAAATCTGAGTAATTTCAATACTAAAGGTGCTATTTGTTTGTATTCCTACAACTCGGTTTTCTGTTACTTGTTTATCTCAGGAAAGCCAGCACTCAGTTTTTCACAGAGTATTTTATTTGCATTTTCTGGTTTTGACGGCTTTTTGTCATGGATGCAGCACAGTTTAAAACTGAGAATTTCAAGAGCTCTCTGTAGTCAAGGATAATGGATCATTCTCAAATTTAGCAAAGCACAGTTAGAGCCATAACTACTACCACTACTACATTTTTTTCTGCTCTCAATGATGCATCATTAAAGCAGAATGTGTTTCCAGCCCTTTAAAGGCAGAATTTAAAACTTGGCAAAGGCCCCCTTGGGAGTACAGCTCTGGAAAGGCAATATATCTTGTACTGTCCCATTGATCATTGTGATCTTCAGTGGAATTTCACGCAGATGATGTGCATGAAGATCACAGCAATGTTGCAGAGTCTTTTGCTCTTATTCCTCTTAGGCAGCACCTCACAGTCATTCTCTACCACCCCTGTAAACTGAGCAATACTGGAGCATTTCTTTGTCACCTGCAACGAAGCATCTTTGTGCCAGCAGTGACTCCAGTAAAACCTCACAACTCCACATCCAAACTCACAGTGGTTCTGTGTCTCTTGACACCTCTTGTACAGACCTGTGTTCCCAAAGACACGAAGTGACAGTGCTCACTGAACTGCTGCTTCATGAAAGGACAGCTGGCCTCAAGATTACAACATCAATTATTTCTATAGCACCAATAGGATTTCTGAATTCCCTCTAGTACTCTGTGAACAACAGTAATAACAGTGCCATGTGAGGGTTTTTTTAAAATTTTTTACTCCTTTGTTATCTTCCTCCATTATTAAACTCCAAGGTAGCAAACAGAACAAAAACCCATCATCTCTGGCTGTGCCATGAGAAGTGAGCAGGAGAAGAGCATTTCGACTTTATTGACACCTTTCATCACAGCCTGACCCAGTGCACCCAATGCACCCATATTTCATGTACATTTTACAGCACACTGTGCATTTCAGCACATATTCGATCCCAGAAATGTGTGTGTATACACAGCTGAAAGAAGAGGAGCTTTGAAGTTGATGATGAAGACAAAAAGAGACAAAGATTGCATTTCTATGGGGTTCGATTTTTCAAAAACATTTATGGGACAGTCACAGTTTGCAATTCTTTTAGCTAAAGACCATAAAAGATAAATTATGCATTGTTAACTGAGAGTTAACCCACCAAGATTAAATGATTCATCCAAGTCACATAAAGGAAACTGTAGCAAAAGCAAGAAGTGACTTTTGATCTCAATCTGATGCCAAAAGGTCATTTTTACACCTTAGATCCAGAAAGATTTACCAAAACAGGAAGGATTGAGAATGGGGAAAAAAATTAATTACTTTATTTCATATGCTGTAAGAGGTAACGTTGGCCCTGCCATTGCTCTGTATTAAGTAATCATTAAGTGAATAGCTGGAGATGTTTCCAATCTGATAGTAATGCAAAATGTAATATCATTCATAATCTAAGCTGTGAGAAACACCACAAATGTAAAATTAAAAAAAAAAAAATCTAAACCGCCTTCAGTTAATGATAGCTTACAAATTTCATAATATAAACTGAAGTGGTTTTTTCATGGAAAAATCTACACGACGTTGAGAAATATTGTTTAGATTATATTTTCAATTTGAAGAGCAGAGAGGCTTGCAGAGGCAGCTCTGCAAGTGCTTGTCAGACTAACAGGAAACACAAAAGAATAGCAAGTACCATGGGTTTACATTCCTGGTGTTTTCTTACATTAATTAGATGTGAATCTTGTAAATTATTCAGCAATTCTTCAGTAATATGTTATCCTGAAGAAAGTGGCCCTGAAATTAAGTGAGAACACCAGGCATTGCAAACAATTAATATAAAGTGTGCATTGCATGAAAGGTGCTGCTGTTTCCTTGGGGTCTCTGTAGTGAGGGGTTCTCTGATATGGTAACACAGACAGCAGCAAAAGCAAGTGTCAAAATAATCTGCTTAGCAAAACCTTTCCAGGAAATCCAAATAAAAGGCATTCTCCAACTATATGATGGAAATCACATTTTCTAGAAGACATTCATTACCATGGCAATGAGAAGTTTCCTTGCCCACAGTCAGCTCAGCCCTTCCTGTAGGACAAATAAGGAACATCTGCCATCACCCCTCTCCAGGGGAAGGGATGTGAGCAGTCTTAGGGAATTTTTTCCTCCTACCACTCACTCAAACATATGCACACATGGACATAAATATAGAGATACTGCTGTAGGCTCCTCTAGGCAAAGAGCAGCCAGAGAAATACACTGCAGTCCTGACAGTGCTTGGATCACACCTGCAGTGCTCACCTCCCTGAAAAGCTCATCTCCTCCTAGATGGGGATGCCAGGGAAGCAAAGCATTGACTTTAGCCCAGAATTTCAGTGGCTTTTTGGAAAAGGACAGGTAAGTATGTAAAAAACCAAACCTAAAAGCAAAGAACTGTCTAAACCAACACCTGCAAACAGGCTCTTTAGTGAGATGTATGCCTCACCAAGGGGAAAACAGGAACACTGCTGACTGAAAAGGTTCACATTTCAGAATGGTCCTGGAAGAAAAACTGGCATCAGTTCTGCCCACTGAAATTCCACCTGCTGCACAAAGCTAGACAAATGGTAAATTCACAGGGGTGGATTTACATTGCTTAACTTAATGCATCTAACAATAAGTGTCAAAGCTGGAACCTAGTCTGCCTGGGAATCTTGCAGAGAGGAAGAGGTAGGGTTATTGAAAAAATGATTAAAAGTAATACAGTGACTTATATTCCTACCTGGAGGTGGTCAGCCCCAGAGCTTTTTTCCTTTAACTGCACAGTTTTCACCTCCCACGTTATTCAGCATGCACTTATGTTTACCACTTGCCAAAATCAATATTCCTCAATTTGGAGGTAGCTGCCTGTTTTCTTAAACAAGTTATGTGCTTCCCTTGATATGAAACCAATTGTTCATGCCACCAAATCCAGCAGAAGTCTCAAGGCACTGAATTTCTACAAATTTTGCCAAAGCACAAGACTGGGTGGAGGAGAGAGCCCCCATTGCATCAGATGCTGAGCCATGAGCAGCAGCCTTTCCAGGACATGAGGGAGCCACACACAAACTCCAGCTCCTAAGCAAACTCATAGGATGCCAGGGGCTGCCTTTGAAACAAAACCCACTGCAACCAACAGAGCTCAAATCTTCTTCCACAAAGAGAAGAAATAAACCTCACATCAAACCTGGATGCTTTATCTTATAGCTTCTTTTTTATTTCCTCCTATGCAATGAATTCTGCCTTTCAGTTATCTGGGATTATTTATTTCAAAAGGTGCTGCATGTCTGAAGTCACACGGTCCAATGAGAATGTCAATGCTATTTCCAAGAATTTAGTGACCATAGACTTACTTGACAATAAAATGTCTCCCAGCTAACCTTAAAACTTGGAAGGAGAGTTGATTGAGCTGTGATTTATTTTATACGGCAGTTCATCTTAAAAAAAAGGGAAAAGGGCAAAGTTAGGTTAAAACAATTGAAAACATAGCAATATTTTCAATAGTATTTATTAGGTGAAGAAAAGAAAAGCTTTATTTGGCTCTAAACTAAAAATGTTTGTTAGGCTTCAAAGAGAAGTATTTCTGGTTATGTCTTTGTGTTGTGAAGAAGGATGGGACAAAAAGCTTCAAATTTGTTTCATTATTTATTCATATTTTACTGAAAAATGCCATTTCTGAAGTGACAGTCAAAACCCAGGTTTAAAAGGTATGAAAATAAAGATTTCCGCTTTCTTGAAATGAAATATTTAATTGTCATGTGTTCAGAAGAGGAGAGGCTCACTTTCATTCACCTGACCCTGGCTAGTACTCAGCCCAAAGCCGTGCAGGTTGCTACATTTTCTTTTTAAAAAAAAAAAAAAATTGGAACAAAACCATCTCCTCTTTAACATTCTATGGAACGAGCCAACAGTGCAGTAATGTAGCTGAACAAATTGAAGACATTTTCTTAGGAGATTCAATTCTCAGTTAATATCTCCTCTCTGAACACTGCCTATACTCAAGAAGCAGTCAAGGCCAAAGAATACCGTGGTGGTGTTTAGTTCCTTCTGCCTTTGAGCTGCACTTCCCTGGCTCCCTTGGCAGGACATCTGCCCACTTCTTCCATGAAGACATCGTGTCTCAGGAAGGACAGAGAAAAACCCTTTGCCATCCCAAAGGGGTCTGTGTCTGGTATCCAGAACTGTTGTTTCACTATTAAATCCCAGATTAAATGCAAGTTATCAGCTGCCACAGGGGTTTTCTTTTTTTTCCCAACCTGTGCCTTCCTGGAGCATGGCAGGAGTACAGAACTCCTGTGGCCCTGCACTCCTAGGAGCTGTAAAAGAACTTGATGATGCTCAGATTTAAGAGCTCAGAGCTCTCTAAAGTTGCAGGCTTCTTCAGCTCCACAAAGCTGTAAATATTTTTGCCCCTGATTTCTACAGCAGCTCCTTACCACGTTCACTCCTGCCAGGATTCCTCAGCCCATTGCTCTCTGAGGATGGATGAATGAAAGAGCTTTCTGCTACTTTTCAAAGTTATCCTCCTGAGTGAAAGCAAATTTGCTTCTCTTCCTCTGACATTTCAATAGCTTGAGTTGAATCTGAAAAGCCTCTGAAAAATCAGTTCATTTCAATTACTCACCCAAAAGACTGGAAACATTTTGAGGATTATCCCAAACCATGGGGTTTAGCTTTTCTTCCCAGTCTTCAAGACTTTTTTCTCCAAAACAACTCCCTTTCCATCTCACCTGTTTTCTTTCATCCCAGCTGTGCAACAAACAAATCTACAGCTTCCTCCACTCCTAAGTTTCATATTCACTTCCAGAACGAGCCTTGGTACTCTGCTTTTTGTGTTTAATACAATTTCCTGTGCTCTGCCACAGAGGGAAGCAATATTGGTAAAACCTCTAAGCAGATAGAATTTGATTTTTCAGCCACCTCTACAAAAGCCTGACCAAAACAATTATTGTAACAATAATGCAAATCAAAAAAACTGCATTGAATTATTTACCTGCTGTTACATGGCAAACGTGGCTTGTTTCCTTTAACTAAAGACTGACAAAATGAGGTTTTTCTGTCACTATTCTGAAGGTGATGACCTGGATCAGGAAGCATGAACACCCCCAAATGAAAAGCTTTCATCATTCTTTTACTTAGAGGAAAAGGAAGCCAAAGACAAAAAGAGCAGGGTTTGGAGATGTTATTCAGGGTAAAGATATGAATCTGGTTTCTTCATGGCTCAGTTTGAATATCCTGGGCTCTAAGCTAGCATCTGTTCCAAGAGCTTCCTACTGTCAACTGATATGTTTCCACAAAAAGTTTTCATTTTGATGAATTTCTGAGGAGACAGTTCTGCTGAAAGCAGAGTTTGTGTTCATCTCCATGGTAATTCATGTTTCTGGTTTCCTTGCTGGCACTTTTTGTGTATCCAACAGTAGAACCACAGTTACAGAAACTATTCCATCTGACCCCAAAGCTGGGATGCTCCTGAGCTACCATTTGCTCTTCAAAAGTCAGAGTTCTTCACTAGAAGAGTCTGAGGAGGTTTAGCTAAAAAGCTTCCAAATGCAGGGAGATAGTCCTAGAGAATGTCCAGAAAATCTGGCAAAGTGACTACAAGGCACTGTTCTGTCCCTTCAGCTTTGCATGCTGGTTCAGAACCTCCTGGAACTCCTTTCAAGCAAATTACACACTGAAAAAAACCCCTGCATTTAGAAGGTTTATAAGTAGATATTAATCAACATGTCATCTACTAATGATGATTCACTGATTTCAAAACAGAAAAAAATACTGTCTGCACGTCTAAAGGATATTTCCAAGAGCCCTGGATGAAGGGAATAATTTTCACTATTACTATATATTCACTGCCCAAAACTAAACCAAAAGTTTGGTGATAGAGTAGCAAATAAAAAATATAAAAGGTAAGAAATAATACAACCCAGGGAAATAGACATCCATCCCAGAAGTTCTACCTAAACAAAACCCCTAAAATTATATTAAGATGTTTACAACTAGGACAAGAATGTAATGCATCCACACATTAAATCAACTTAATGAGTGCAGAGCAAACGATCTCGCTAAGCTTCATACCAGGCAGGACTGAGATTTGAAATGAGTAGCAAATAGCCGCAGTTTTTGCTTTCAGCAGTTCTCTTTCCCTCCCTCTGAACATTCCTCTTCTAAACAAAAAACTCTAAATTCTTCTGACTGGGAGATCACACATCACAGCCAGTCAATAGAAATGTTTGCTTTCCCCGTTATCTTCCCTTCTACAAAGTGCAGAGCCAGAACGCTGAATTCAGTTATGAAAATAAATGCATTTATTCTTAATGTGTGACTAAAGCATAAAGGAGTTTAATACCAGACACCAGCAAAATATACAGTGAGGGTTTAGTCATGCACTTTGATACACATGAATCAAAAAGGCTCTTTCTACAGGCTATTACAACATGCTGAGTGGTGGGAAGTTGTCAAACCTTTAAACACAGAATCAAGGCCCCAAAACAAAACAGACACAGAAATGATAGGAGAGTAAGAAAAGATGCAAGATATTTGCAGCAGAATCAAACAGAAATTGCCTCTATTTTAGCACAAATATATAGCAATACTCAAAGGAAAAAAAAAATAGAAGAAAAAGAAAAAAAGAAAGGCCTGGCTGTTATTCTTCTGGTCCACTGTACTGTAAAAAAGACACTGACACACCACTCAAATCTCTAATTTTTTTTTTTAAATGCATTCTGGCTAAGACTAATGCTAGCAGAAAGACTACTTAGAGCAAGACTGGAGGCCCAGCATTATGACATTCTTGCACAGCTAACGAGCAACAGCAATCTACAAACTGGATCACTATTGGTTTTCACTCCAAGAATGGTACCCAGGGGGTGCAGGCTGGTAGGTTAAATAAAGGGAATGTCATTTCCTTCCTCTAGGTAAGAGTGGTGATGACTCCATGCAGCATTTCTTATTTAAATTGTATACAACTTGCATGTGTAAGGGATTTTGAAAGTAGGCCAGTAACAAACATTAAAGCATTAGGTTCACTTATTATACCTGATAACTGAACTGGCAGTAAACAGTACTGTACAGACAATTAAAGGCATACAGGTTACAGGAGCATTTGGGAGAAACTGAGATTACATTTTAATTTTATTAAGATTTTGTGAACACCAGCTTTATCAAGGGGACCATTTTGTGCATTTCTTGTGCCTGGGCCAGATAAGGAAACAAACACCACGATCAGAGCGAGTACAGTGTAGATTTCACAGGAACATCTGAATTGCAGTGTGTTTCACTCAGCATTAGAGTTAATAACACAAGAGCTGCACTTCCCACGACACAGATGTATAAACCCCTGGGTCGTGATTGCCATCTCTGAAAGCCAGGACCAGCCTGAGCCAGGCACGGAGCTGAGCCCAGGACACACAGACCTGTGCCATCGCTGTGTGACACCGACCGAGACCCTGGTGACTGCACAGACTGTGGCTCTCCTGTCCCCATTCCCGGGGAGCAGCCCCCAGGGCAGGGCTGTCACAAAGCAGCCCCAGCAGAAGCCAGCAGCGCTGGGAAATCAGGTTCTGTCACTCCTCAGGGAAGGCCTGAACTCCAGGGCTTGTAAGTGGCAGCCCTGATGGCAGGAGGGCGAGTGTCACTGGTGCCCTGAGAATGCTGGCCTAGAACAGAGACTAGACAGAGTTAAAGAATAAAGTAGGGATTTTTTAAAAGGCCTCAATAGATCCACCTTGGGCAGCACAAGAGCCCAGCCAGGGCTGCACCCAAGATGAACCAAAATGGGCACAAAATGGACACCGGGCACGGGCTCTGGCACTTTTATCAGTTCTGCTCCATTTGCATCTTGGAGTTCATTGTCCAATTCCAGCTTTAGCCCATCAAGTCCCATCCTTCTTATTTTTGTCTCTTCAGCCCACGTTGTTTGTGCTCTTGGGCCTGAGATTTGGATCGGTCCTTGGGTCCCCAGCTAGAGAAGGAATTGTTTTGTGTCCCTACTCTGTGCAGAGAGCTTACTATTCCTTAATATGAAGCTTAGACATACACACTAAAGCAGCACAGAATCTGAAAAATATCAAAGCTAAAACCTGAGGCATGATCAGGACAGCTCTGACCTGCAGGGCAGCCAGCACTCTCCTGGGCAGAGGCACCCACATCCCTTCAGAGCCACAGGAGTGTCACACAGGGGAGCAACCAAAATCCATCACACCCAGAGCAAGGCCAGAGTGTGATTAATATGGGAAAGGAACCACTTACACTTGTCATTTGGGGAATCAGATATTTGCACCAGGCATATTCAAAGACATGGCACTGCCTGACCACCACAAACAGGAGGATGCTTTTCACATCCACACGTCTGAGAGGGATGTTGGTACACTCTGCATGTTACTCCAATTTAACCTGTTAGATTTGTCTGAGGAGATGTGTGTTCCAAGGAAATCACACAGGGAACAGCCCATGCCTGTCCCACTGAGCTAATAAAAATAGGTTTCTGATTCCGTGACCATATTTTTTCCATTCAAGCTCTTTCAGGTTTTGTGGCAAAATAATGTGACATCTTTTTGGAAAAAAACAGGCAATAATAAGAAAGTGACACTCTCAATATCCCATGAAGCACAAAATATCAGAAGCCAATAAACTCATAATACTTCATAGTCCCACACACTGCCTATCCCCCTTATCCTGCACTTCTCACTTCAAAGCAGCTTAAAATACCTCCCTGACTGAAAATAATTTCCAGACTTTGCACAGAGATTATTTCACCCATCAGTAAAAGGCAGTCATTTCTGAAGTACCATTTAACAGAGCACAGCAGCCTGGAACAAAAGGTGAAGAATAACTTATTTAAATGAAATGTGGGAGGAAATCTAGAAAGGTAGAACTTTCCTTTCAAAATTAGCTTAGGATATTCAGTTTAAAAAAATTCTGCACATTGTGGAAATTACAACAAGTCATTGAAAGAACAAGATGTGAGATGTTTCATGAGTTGATCAGTCCCTCTCCCTCCACCATCCTGATATAGCAACTGCACATTAACTCCATGCTGGAGGCTTTTAGCTGGAAAGCCACCAGCTGCAGCAAAAAGCATTCCTTGGTGACCCCTCATCCAACACTGAGGAGGTTAATTCAAACAGCCTGGGGAAATCAGGCAAAGGCAAGGCAAAGTCCAACAAGCCTGTCATCTGTATGGCAGTTCTGGAGCAAATTAAAGATTTCCCCACCCGAGCACAAGCTTGCTGACCTGAAGCAAAGCCCCGTGGTTTCTTTTTGGGAAGCTATTTGTCATGTTGAAGTGTGTCCTGGATTCTGCCATGTCCTTCTCAGCGTAGGTGTGGGAGCACACTGTGGACAGCTGTCTGGCCTGGGAACCCTTCCCATAATGAGCACACTCACTGCACACAACTGTTCCAGCACCTGGGGCCATCCCTGCCTTCCCTGCACCCAGCTGAGAGGTTTCTGCTGAGGGATAGAGCTCCCAGGGTGTGGAGGGGCTTTGCTGGCTGTCCCACTGCATGCAGACCTTCCTGCTGAAGGCACTCTGGGCCAGACCCAGGGCTGGTGTCACAGCCTCTGAGCCCTCCCCAGCCCTGCTAATGCAGAAACCACCACGGGCCAGCAGAGAGGAGGGCACAGAGCCCATGGGCACTGCAGGCTCTCAGGGAGGCAGTCCCATTGCCTCTCAGGAGGAGAAAAGCCATGAAGGTCAAGGCACCTTCTGCCTGCAGGCCAGCACTGGGAATGAGCACACTGAGAGGTTCTGATAGGAAATTTTATCACATTAAAGAACAGAGACACAAGTTTTGGACATTACAGTTAACTGCACAAAGCTGATCCTACACAAGAAGCAAATACAAACTGCAAATGGACAATCACCTGACATGGAGACAACACACTGGCACTTTTATTTTTCTCTATAAGTCTCTGCATTCTCAGTATTTGAATGGCAAAGTGAAGGAAGAGAAAGCTCTTCCTTGCAGTGGCAGTTTCTATGGCACCCAGACAACTGTCCATGCTGTCATTTTAGGATTCTCTGCCTCCCTTCTGTTCCGTGGGGGTTTGTGGGGTGCTGAGGAGTTGCAGGGTGCAGAGGTGGGCGATTGCTGTCAGCTTGCACAGCTTCCCCCAGCCAGCAGCAGGGAGGGGGCTGCTTGGGATTTTATCCTGTGAAAGATGGAGCTCCTTCAGGGGCAATTTTAGGGCAGAGTGAAAGACAGTTTAAATTATTACTCTCTTAACAGGAATACATGTCTTTCTTGAAGATGTTCACAGATATCCAATTTAGAAATATTTTTTCTACCAAAAAAACCCAAACCCCAGAGCAATATCATTCTGCTCAGTCAATAACTCTTTGCTTATCCTGGATATTCCCAAAGATAATTACCCTTGGAAAAAAAAATGTCATTTATCGAGGTTTTCCCCTCCCAACTAATTTATCCTGACTGCTTTTGCAATGAAATTAAAATCTCTTCTTTATTTAGGGTTTAAAATAATCTGTTGCCTGAAACCAGCCATCAGAAATCCACATTATAATTTTGCTTGAAGAGTAAAGAGGACTAGATAAAGAGAGATAAGTCCCTTCTATGAGATACAATTATCTTTCATAGCTTAAAAAGAAAGGAACAATGGTGTAAGAAATCATACACTATAAATGATTAAATACTGCAACATGAAAATCAGCCTGTAACAAAAACCCACTCCAGAGAATATTCCTGAATACCAAGATCATCACTTTTTCACATGATCAGAATTCAGAACTTGTGCGTTCCTCCACACCAGGTGTTAACTATCCTATGTAAAGCTGATAATGTTTCTATCTTGCAGCAATAACAAAAGATGGATCACTTCCTTGGCAGCCTCAGGAAGGAACTACAATCCCAACTTATAATGCTGCAAGTTAATTTCATTACTTTCATCCCTGGAATACAATATTATTTTATATTAACACTGCTTGCCTTGTGTTAATGAAATCTCAAGTACAGCTTACATGTAGACTTCAAATATGAGTGATTCACAGATAGAATATTTTGTCCATGGTGCTGTGTATCTATTGCAGGCTCACTATATAAATATATTTACTGTATATCCAAAGGCTCACTATTGATTATATAAGGAATTCTAAGTGGTCCAAGTGCTTTCCTTCCTCATTTTTTGTAAGTGAAAGGCAAAACATTAAGAAAACTTCTTAAAATAGTATCTATAATGTGGCCTTTGGTGGATTGCTGAAAGTTAGGAAATAAATAAATAAATACAGCAACATTAAATAAAACCCTAAATAACAACCAGAAAATGGATTTCTATGTTTTTCTTAAAAGCAGATCTGCCCACAGCTCCAAATCACTGCGTTGTTTGTACACAACCAAAACCAAACAGCCACGAGCTTGTGCCTGTGTCTCCACCAGCTGCACAGAGCCCTCAGCATTTTCACTTGATTTTCTTTCCACTCCATATTTGGGCCTTGAGCTCATTACAAATGCAATCCTCCAGTCCCTGAGCATCTCCACCACCCTTCTCCCCCGTTCTTGGGGTGGCACTCAAGGGTCTGTGCTGCCATCAGCCAGGGCTTTGCTGTGGGAGCCAGATGGCCCCTCCTGTTAGCCCATGCTGGTGTCACACATGATTCAACACAGAGCCAATAATTAGACCAGCACCTTCTGCTTTCTGCCTGCAGTTCTTGCTGTGGGAGAGACACAGGCAGCTTATATAATCTTTGGGCCGTCTCCCTAGAGGGTGTCCCTAGGGAGAAACTGCCAGCCTGCACACAGACACCAGCAGCCTCTTCATGCTCAGAACAACAGCACAAATTCCTACCAGCAAAGGAATTGGTGCAATCACTTCAATCAGGTCATCTCCACTTTAAATACAGAGGCAAACTTCATAACAAATCCACTCCCTGACCTGCCATTGCCTTTGGCCCCTTCCAGCCATCGTTTATTTTCTTGCAAGGGCACTGCTGTGGATTCTTTGCATATCTTCCTGAAGACTGAAAATTATTTTGAAAAACACTTTGAAAAGGCAGCCTCTCTTGAAAGAAGTATTTCTTTTCTCTCAGTAAAACTGCTACTAAATATAAGCAATGCTGTCTTTGAAAACCTACAGAGAGCTGGGAAATGAGACACGATTCCTTAAATATAGCTTCCTATTTCTGAAGTGTACCTTTACCTAATACGTCCATAATGGCTAGAAAAGAATAGGACTGTGTAGGCATTTGAGCAGTGCTACAAATGGGGAGGAGGAGGTGTTGCTTGCCTAGATTATTTCTAATAATTAAAAGGTTTTCATGCAGCCTTTAACCTGCTAGAAATTGTATAATATATATTAAATCTCCTTCTTGCAGATCTTCATAATCTGTCCAATGAAGGTAATGCTATTATCAACTGTCATTGGAGAGTTAATGATTAATTTTATAATTTCATGGATATTTTTTGAAAGATTATCCCTCACAAAGATGATCACTACTTCCTTCTAACACCATTTATCTTAGTTCCTTCTTTAAATTGCAGATTCTCCCAGGAGCAGAGCTTAATTCTGTTGGCCATACCCCACTATGAACAATTACTGTCTCAGAATTTCATTCCTAGGACTTCATACATCAAATTCAGACACACAGGATACTGATAATAAACACAGAGGTTTTAAAAACTCGGGCTTTTAAAAATAATAATCATGGCTAAATGCTTTGGTTTTCTTTTTGCTGTTTGAGGGTATTTTTTCCTTTAGTTTTCCTGTTCAGAGTTGCTTTGATTCCTAAGCTCAATAGCTCAATTTAGGTCAGTTCTAACTACTTCTGCTGTGCTACATTACCCTATCTGTTAAAGCACTTCCACAATTACTGAAGTAGTTCACTCAATACTCAGCAGCTCTCTAGATGAGACACTAATTTTAGAATTAATTACCAGGTGGGGTTCCACAGAGTGCAGGACAGGGTGTCTGGGGTGATCCCAGGGGTGCCTTGTCTCACCCATCTGGGACTCACCATGGCTTTGTCACCCTCTCCCATTTATAACCTAGTCCATCTTGAAGACAACTCAGCTCATCACATCCAAACCCACCCATCAGCTCCTGCATGCATCCCTTTTTTCAAAAAGGCCTGGCAGAAAACAAGATTTCCCTGAAGCACCAAAGCCACCTCTCTCTTACTCCCTCCATCCTCTCTCGATCTCAAGCCTTGCTGCATTCAGTGCAGTGATTTTCCTGAACTGCCTCATATAACCCTTCACAGAAAAGTGATGGACTGCATTTTCTAATTTATTTTTCCTCAATGTTATGGGCATGCAAAGTTTGACCACAGACTCAATTTACAAAGCAACTTCTGCAAACGGTACTGTCGCTTTTCCTCCCCTGCCCAAGCAAAACATCCAAGGCATTGAAACATATTGCCAATTATAAGACTGCTTACAAAAGCCATATTAATGTGTTCTGAAGCAAATTCCAGATAACATCTGTGGTGGATTATGTAAAAAGCAGCCCTCGTTTTCTCTTTAGCTATACAAGCAAATTCACCTGCTGTTCCCTGTAAAGCAATGAAATTCTTAATGATAAACAAAAACTCACAAGTTGAGACAAGATGTTTCATTACCGTGGTGATAACATGGTCCATGTTATTAGAATTTCAGCTTCTATCTACATCCCATGAAGGAACAAATTACTAGAAATTAAACAGCTCCACCATGGTCTGTGGAGAAACAGTAACCTACAAGGACCAGCAGAAAAAGTTTAGCTCTTTTTCTCAGTGAAAGACACAAAACCAGAGCTTGCTGTGTCAGCCCTATGGTGTTTTATCACAGACGACCTGCTTAGATAATATGTACTTGGTTCAGCTGGTAATGCTCAATCTCCCCAGACTCACAGGTGCCTTATTTCAGCATTGAAGTTCTGTCTAAAGAGTTTGGGTGTGGTTTTTAGCACATTGACTTGCCCACTTGGCTAGGACAAACTGGATTCCAGGATATGAATACCTAGCACATATTGTGTGCAGCTTCTTCATCTTTCCCCTCAATTGCCAGACTCAATGAGTGAAATGCCTCAAAGAAAATTTGGAAACTACATTTCTGTTCTAGACATCAACTTTTGTCAGTTGGCTGTTCTTTGTTTCAGGAGAAAGCCATTCCATTTAACCCAAGGTACACATATTCCAAAATGACTTTTTATTTTTGCACTTGCTTTATATCAGCAGATTCCAGAAGGAATTGTGGGATGATAAAAGATCTGTTTCTGCCAAATAGAAACAGCCAAGTCCCACACTGTGTGCTACCTTCCAGACTAATTCTTTCTACAACTTTGATTTAGGTTTGGTAAGACACCAGTTCCCTTCTCATGGGCCTTGCCATGAAAAAGCCAAGCTCCCTGTTACTGCATCACATAACCAACTTCAAAGACTTAAGAAGCAATACATGGTGTTCAAACCACTGCACCAGTTTCCTAGTGTTAACCATGGGGCAGTCACAGCATTTCACACAGAAACATCATCCTTTTCCATCCACTCACTGCAACATTCCCCTTGCCTACCTGCCCTTACACAGTGCTGAGCCACCTTCCTGCTTCCAGCCTGTTTCATTCTTGGTGCCACCACAGGAGGTTTGCAATGATGTGAGGCAGCTTTGGGGAGCAGCAGGAGCTGAGCTCTGCACCAGCTGAGCCCTTTAAATTGGGGCAGGGCCTCAGTGCCCCACACAGCTCAGTCAGGAGGATGAGGAGCAGCTTTCTCTACCCCAGGAGAGAAACCATCAGCTGAATCTGCTCAAAGCTGATTTGGGGAGATATTCCCTGAGCCCCCAGCCTGGGGCAGGGGTGAGCAGTGCTGCTGCAGAGTGCCTGGCTGGCACAGACCTGGCACAGCCCCCTGGGCACACACACCTCAGCACAAAGCCTTTTAACCCTCTCCACTCCGCTCTGATTCTCTTCTGTGTGAGCATGAGCAGGTCAGGCACACACTGAGGAATTCCCTCCCATTCAACAGGCAAATTTTGAGTGATTCAAACTTGGGACAAAACTCTGCTCAGCCTGCCTGATGACTTTTCTAGCAGGGACAAAATTTCTCCAAGCTATTTTATTTTTATGTACTTTCTTAATTTCTTTGTGCTTTCTTTTATTGGTAGTTTCTTCTTGATAAAAGATGAGCAGCAAATATATTTTCCCATTTCATTCTATAAATATTTTAGTCATATGGGTGTATATATCAATAACAAAAGTATACAATAGAAACTGTCTTTGGTTTATTTATTAGCATTTACCAATGCTTTGCAAACCCATACTCAGAATATGATTGCAGGTTGTTTCCTTTATCATTTTCAATGACATTGACTCTATATTCAACTTAAATCATATTCATACTCACATCACAGCCTGATTTATTTATGATGTATCAATTTACAGGCACAGGAGAGTAGTACAAAGTTAAACAAAAATGTCCAGAAAACTGAAAGTGCTTGAGCTGAAAATGACAAGATAAGTACTGGCCACAAAAAACACAATAGAAATAGTGTGAAGAAAAGAAATGGGGAGAAAACAGAAGGAAACAAGAAAGATCAGCTGATCAAAATACTCTGCTGCTAAGTTTGCATTGGTCACCTTGAAAAGGTGTCTTTTAAGGTGAGGTAGCTCTACAGAAAGGGGCCATGAGCTGAAAAGACACAGAATAAATGCAAATTCAGATGTATCCTTGAAATTATTGAGAATTGCCACAACCTCTTTATCCCCAAAGGTCAAAGATTATGTGAGATTATTCAATAACCTTAATTTTACAAGCTATTTCTAAGATCCAGATGAATACATGCACTTTTCTAACCATTCAATTTAAGAATTTCAGATTTTAAAAGCTGATTTAATTTCATTTCAATTCGCATACACATTTGAAACAGTATTCAGAAATATCCCATAGAGGCACATGAATATGGACACTGCAGGAGTTGGAACTGGAATTTATCTACCCCTCTACAGAATCAGGGCATGATCTTGATCAGGAGACCTCCATCTTCAAATTTGTACAAATTTGTACAATTTGTACAAATTTGGGATTTTGGTGTCTCCAGAGAACGGTGACCTGTTTGTTCTAATACACAATTAATTTTAGGCTTACATGAAAATATAACCTTCTTTAATTAGAGGGTCATTGCACAAACAAATTTCTTAAAGTTGTGATTAGTTAAAATGTTGTGATGATAATTACTGTATATAGATAACTTGTGAATATGCTTCTGAATAGAATCTGCAGTTTCTGATTGGACCCTTGGCCCTTTTGCTTCCCCTAATTTTAAGGTTCACAAATTAAATTCCTTCTCAGTTACTCTGAAGTGAATATGAAGTAACTCCTGAAATAATCTTTTAGGTACTGAAATCTTGTTCCTGTATCAGGTAGAGACAACTATATCCAAGATGACAGCAGAATGCCTGTAATTGCTAAAGCAAAAAAGCCTAAATTTTTAGATGTGAAACATCAAATGATACAAAATCTGAAGCCCAGCTGCGTTTCAGAGAGTCCTTTCAGAAACTTTTAGCTCTGAAATTACAAATATAAACTTGGATGCTGGAAATGATATAACTACACCAGGTTTTCTTTTATAGATTTTTTAATAAGAAAAATCTCATGAGGATAAGCCAAATGATCCTTATTTAAAATAATTCCTCCAAAAAACATGAGTTTTAAAATTCACCTGTGCAAACTGTGTCATCTGCTTCACACTCAAACTCTTGGACCAAAACTCCCACTATTGACAAACCCCAGATGAAACCATAGGAACCTGTCAGCAAAGGACAAGTGATGAGTGATGACACCAGGAAAGTGTAGATCAAAACTATTTCCATAGATAAACATTACAGCTCTTGTACACAGATAAATGATGCCAAGCATTAATTACTATGATACATTAATATTTTTCTCACCTTCATCATAGAGATATTAAAATTAAAGTCAATTTTTGGCAATAGAGTTGATAATGACTGATGTCAAGTTGCCACGAAAAAGCTGACAACCATTCAAGCAATGCACTTTATGGAATATGCTCCATCAAAGTTGATGCAAAGCTTTCCAGGGAGTCAAATAGTGAATAGTCAATGTAGAGCTACATGAACCTGACTTATTCTTGCTCAGTTCAGGCACAAAGACTGACTTTAAGACTAAGGGACTTGTCTGCTCCCTTAGTCTTAAAAATAGTGTAAGAGTCAGGAGAAATCAGAAAATGTTCTCCTAAAAATGTGATATTTCTACATGGTGTATCCACATCCAGTGCTGCATGCACCACAAATATTTGCTTAGCAGAAGTGGGGAAAAAATTTTAGTATGCATTTGAAATTAGAGCATGCTTCAGTATCCAAATAGTATCTGACATTAAAGAGGTTTCTTTAGCTAACATTTTCCATACAGTACCAGTTAGAACTCCAGCCTAAGAAATTCTTCCATACCTGTTTTATGCCAAGCATGCTTCTCTTATGCAAACTAATAAATAATCACGAGGCAGAAAGAGTAAAAAATCATCAGCAGTTCACAGCACTGTTTTGAGGTTCTGCAGTGACCATCACAGAGAGGAACAGGAAGTTTGCAAGTGAAGGGAAAAAGAAATAATATTTGGTAGCATTACCAGGTGTCCCATACCAATTGTAATAATGTCTTAATTCCTTCTTGCCTGTGAACAGCCTGGCTCCGTGCCAACCTCAGCATTCCTTTGCTCCACTTAGTCATTGAAATAACTTGATCTTGGATGTTTCTGGGCAGCAACAAAACACAAAAGTGTATTTTGGGAATCCTGAGATGCAATCAGTGTCTCTGCTGCACTGACCTGTCTCACAGGAATGTCTCCTGCTGGCCAAGCAGCAGGATCCACGCACCCAACCATGCAGGCTGCTACTGCAACAAACCTGAGAGTTTCTTTTCCAGTTTCCTCATCAATAGAAATATCTAATTGCTAATCAATGAGCCAGGTCAGCATCACACAACAACTCAACCCCCTCTGGCAGTCACTGTCTCAGCAGGCCCCTTTCTAAGCAGCTCTCACAGAGTCACACACAGATTTTCACTGCACCATGGCAAAGGCTTCCTCAATTCAGTCATTGTTTGCTCTCACTATGGACTTTTTTCCTTTTTAAAAGCAGAATATCGGTCTTCCTCATTTCTGAACTGAGGCTGCTCCTGGCATTGACAATGCTCTGACCCATGCTGCTTCCCCCTGAAGATTTCCATGCCAGTCATGTTCAAATCTGTATCTGTACATCCATCTTCACGGCACTTGTTAACAGCTCAGGGAAAAAGCGATTTTTATTCTGCATTTGATTGATGTTGCAAGGTTCAGGATGAAAACAGATGATAAGAACCGATTGTAGAGTGGACAAAGATTCTCCCTCAGCTACTTTTTTCCTGAATATGAAGAATACCAACATTCACAAACCATAAAAAGGACCTATGTCTGCTGAAACCTACCCAAGGACTATAGAGGATATGCAGCACCTCAAAAACCATCTACAGTGATATCACCTGCAAAGGCACTCACCCTTTTCAAAATGCTACACATCCCCTGCATTAAGAATCAGACAGGATCTGAAAACAGCAGTAGCAGTTTTAAATGGGAATAATTTAATTTTAAGTGTTTGGTGGAGCTTTGCTCCTTTTCTTGTTACAAAATCTAAAAACCATCCTAATGTGAAAAGCACTACTGGAATATGGTCAGGATTTCCCCTTAAGCCTCCATGAATTACAGATCTTTAGCCTAGAAATATCTCCATTATACTATCAATGCTGATCACCACATATTTCTGTTACTTCTCACTGTCCTACCCTCTCCTCACAGAGTCTAGAGGTACTGCTCCACTCCTCTGGGAGAGGATGGCTTTGCTGCCAAAATGTACTTAGTTGATGAGCTCTGAGTGCTTCACTGCAGCCAGCAAAGCCACACCTTTGTGGGGGTATATACTTAAATAAAATAAATATATAAAGCATATTAAATATATCAAATATATCAAATTATTTTTTCCCACTCATTTAAAAATATCCACTTAACCATTTTGCAAAGCTGAGACTAGTGTTAAAAAAAATTAATCCTTTCTAATATCACCCAATAATCTACAATTCCAGATATGTCCATCATGAAACAAGCAATAATACTCCCTCTTACACGAGCTCAAAGTGAGAAGGAAATTTAGGAATAAATATTTAGCGTTTCTTTGTTTAGTTTGATGATCTCCTGGAAGTGAGTGATGGAGAATGAGCAGTTCTTTGCAGAGGGGTGGGCTGAGATGGAGGCACCTCACTGGCCAGGTCCCACAGTGATACATGACAGAGCTCTGGCCCTGCAATTCTGCTGCTTGCACCTTTCTAGAACTCTCTATTGTCTCCAGTCAACTCTGCTCAGGAGACTCCTGAACATTCCTGCAGGGGAGGGTGACTCAAGGAAACATCAGCTTGTGTTTTGTCTTTCTTAGCCGCTCCTGCCCAGCAGGATCCTCCAAATGCTGTGGCTGTCACTCCAAGCACGTGTCCTTAACCAAGCAGGGTTAGCATGGCCCAATCATTTCTCCTAAAAAAGGATTTTAATTCACTGAAAGACAACTGCTTTGTACATCTGATCATGCTCCTCAGTCTGAAAGTGGAATAAAAATGCGGATTACTTCAACCCTCTGAGTCATCCCCTGTGAAGAGCTGCTGCAACATCAGAAATGTTGGGCCTCGAGGCCACCTTAACAGGACTGTGGTTGTTCAGTTTGTGCTTACAGTGACAGGAACTGCCTGACACCAGGCACTGCCAGCACATCAGCAACCTGCAAGTATTTCAGACCCCCTAGGGATCTGTCTACCAGCTCAACTTCCCTGGAAAGGCTTTTCAGTTTCATTTTTATTAAATAAGCCCAACTAACTTAGTTAAGGGACTATTTCTTTTATTTCTCTTGACCCTTTCTATGTCTCTGCTTTTAAAATAAATCAACAAGCTGAAGAGATTTTATGAAATAGATCTGCCCAAGGGTAATGCCAGAAGGCATACAGATTTTCAATAGCCTTCAACAAGTCTCAACAATCCATCTTTGAAGCTAAATTTGCAGAAATTTACCACTCTGATTCAAACTTAAAATCATTAATTTTACAGTCTGGAGTGGTTAATATCCAAATCTATTCTGACCACTTACAAGGAACAGACTGTAGAACTTCAACCAGTGATGTCTGCTTGTCTTTCTTACAGCTTTTCTTTTTTACTTTAGTTGTACTTTACAAGCAACATAGGATAAATCCACCATATCTTTAAATGAATTGGTTTAATGGTGAATTTCCTTCCCTGACAAAATATTTTTTAAAATGTTCAGCTTTTTGTGGCTATCATTGAACTTTTACCCTGTGTTTTACTACATATGAAACACAATCTTGAGCAGGCAAGCAACATTCAAAATAATTACGTTGACCTATATAAAAACCTCTGCAATTTAAGTTTGGATTCCAGAGACCTTCTTAGATATATGCTAAAATCTATAAAGAAATTTACTGAGGAAAAAAAACCCCCACTTTTTCTTTTAATCTGTCAGGTTTTTGGTGTCTTAGTCACTAAAAGCTGTGATAAAAGCTCTGTGCTATGCTGACAGAAATAATAGCTCTATTGCAACTATACCACTATGTCGTGAAACCCAGAGTGATGCAGAGAATGAGAAAACAAAGCAAAAAAAGGCACTGAACACCCCCCCAGGGCAGACCCCATGAACAGAGTGAGGAGCAAGAAGGGAGTGAAGCAGCTCAGGAATTTCCCCAGCACTCCTGGGAAGCAGGGGCAGGGACATGCCCTGCTCTGGACAGGGCCTGGCTGGCACCAGGCTGGGAAGTGTCCCCTGCTGCAGGGACATTTGCTGAGGATGTGCAGGCAGCCAGCTCCTGGGGCAAGGCACCACGCTCTGACCCAGTGCTCTGACTCCACTGC
The DNA here is from genome assembly GCA_013396995.1 of Dicaeum eximium. Lineage (NCBI taxonomy): Eukaryota > Metazoa > Chordata > Aves > Passeriformes > Dicaeidae > Dicaeum > Dicaeum eximium. The sequence continues at coordinate 1,225,066 of VWZP01006690.1, read as the reverse complement.
ACCTTGGCTAACAGCCCTGCTGAAATGTGCTGTTCTTTTCTTGGGCATGGATACAATTCTGACTATTTATATTGATGTTAACTTATTAGTATCAACATATGTCAATATTATCTCACATGGGCTTCCATCTCGAAAGATCAGCTGAATAAAGGGCAACTTAATAGTACTAGTAATCTTCAGACAGATGCAGCTTGTTAAGAAAAACCATCTGCAGCAATCTGCTCCAAAGGGTTTTTCTGTTTACTAAAAATATTTTTGAAAATATTTGCACAGAGATAAAGAAAAACAAAGGCCAGACAGCATTAATAATCCCTCTTTCTTTTCCAAAACATTTTTTTTTTCATTTTGAGCTTAATATACAAATATGGACAACAACTGTTCAGCCACTGCCAATACCACTCCCTCTCAGTCTGACCAATGTTAACTCCTTTGTCCCCCTGTGCTTCCTTCCCTCCTATTTTCTTGATTTCCACCCAGAACCCTGGGAGCATAGTCTGTCTTTCCATCCTGTGCTGGGACACAGCATGACAGGGCATCCCATCTCTTCTGTGAGGTACAGCACAGGTGTACCAAACTAGGAAACTTTGTGAAGTAAAAGCAATGATGAACAGATGTACACTGGAGCCATTTCCAATCCAGGGACCCAGGTGAATGCCAGGTTTCCCTGTTTGTGGAGGTCTGGAATAAGCTGACACAGGGAGAAATCCTGGAACATGTAGCACCTAACAACTGCAGGTAGCTCAGCTGAAGCAGCTCTTCCAACAGTTTCAAAGGATGGAGAAACCCCATTCTTGCATTGAACTAAGTCATCACAGTCCCCATACTGATTTACAGTCTCTTAACAATTGGTTTGTTCCTGCTTTGCAGAAGCAATACCTGCATAAGCTTCTGTCTGAAAATTGGCATGGCCCTGATAGTGAGGAGCAATCCAAACATGAACCCAAATCCCTGAAGAAATCTCCCAAGATGCTCACATTGAAACCTTTGACCTCCACACCCCTACCAAAGTGCTCAAGGTAGAAGGTGAAGATGGGAATCAAGGCACCAGCAGTTCCACACTTAAGCACACTTCACTGATCTCTGTGGAACTTGAAAACTTGAACTCTTCCCTAAGAAATGCTGCAAACATCTTCCAGTCAAGCCCTAATTTACCACTGGCAAAGAGGACACAGGTCTCTCACATCCCCAGACTGTTTGGAGTGGGAGAGCAGTCTAATTTTTAAGCAAATAGAGTAAGAGCAGAGGCTGACACTACTACAATACTCATTAAAGACATTTAATTTTATTCAAGGGCATCCAGACCATGTGATCAAAGAATATGCACTGTTCTGGTGAGGGAATCAAAAATCTTCAATAACCAGGGTTTTTTTTCTCTAATTTTTGATATTTAATTTCTGCCTTTGGTTAGATTTTACTGTAACTTTGATTTCTCCATTTCAGAAACAGGGATAATTCTCATTACCAAGAAGAGCTTTCACAGTAATTGCTTTGGAGCATCTGGGGGGAAAAGAAAATAAAAGAGAGAAGTGTTATTTTTGATAATATTGGCTCAATTTGTCAGTGTTGGCAGATGACTGGAAGTGCAGCCACATTAGTGGAGTAGTTTCTTTTTCTTTAATAATGTGTTCACATTTGCCAAATGAAGAGCCTCAGTTTCTTCCAGATGACAGAAAGTCTTAGCAAAATCAATAAGAAATTCCTACTTAAAAGAATCTGTGCACCTAGTATCATTTTTTTACATAATTGCTTCATTTCAGAAAGGCACAAGCAGGCTGATAGAAGATCCATACATCAGAATTTATTCATGGCCAAACACTTTTGTTAGTTTTTCATACATTATTGCAGTGGAGCATTTGAAAGCAGAGCTGAAGGTGTGTTGAGTTTATACATCTACATTTATACATGAGGCCATTCCTCACTGACAAGTTAATGACTGTCCTTTGCCATAAACTTCTTCAAGCTACTGCATGAGCAGCCAATATCAGACAGTGTGATGCAAAAGCCAAATTACTTGGTGCAGTTTTCAGCTAAAATGTATAAACAGTCATGGTAATTAAAGAGACTATTAAAAAGATGGATAATTTAGAAGCCTATTTTCTTAATACCTCTCTCTCCTTTGGCCTAGATTAGCCCCTGAAAAGGAAGCTCAAGAATAAGGAAATAAGAAGAAGGAAAAACAGTGGGAGGTCTGTGTTGATTTAAAACCAAAAAAAAAAAGTTGTGAACTTTTGAGCTTCAACCCCCCTAGAAGTCAGGATTATTCTTCACTTCTTTTACATGAATCTGCTTTTGCAAGTGGTGTTTTTATTTCTCCTTCTTTCAATATGGGCATTTTAACACTGTGCTGAGACCATATTGCTGCCATAAGAATGTCCACAGAAGAAAAATGACTCATACATCCATTCAAAATGATTTAGCCATGGTTTCTAGAGGGGAAAAAAAAAGAAAAAAGCTCACCCAACTATTTTCTCCAACTATTTGCTGTAACAATGAAATACTGACAAATATTTGTGTTATCAGAGTTTAGTTTCATGCTGGTGTTCCAGTGAACTACTCACAAACATAAGAATTTAGCTATAAGAACACATTTCTGCCACAGAAATTGTGTCCTTTTCAAGAACTTCCCTCGACAGAATGACATAACATCTCTGAACAATATCACTTTGCCAGCTAGAAGCTGTGGCAGGTGTGGCTTTATTCAAACCTGTGCTTTATTTAAACAGTAAATGAACAAGCATTAAATATTTTTCATTGATCAAGGTAGCCAGCCAAGATCTGAACAAGAAAATACTAAAATTATAATGACTTAGTTAACAATATCCATAAAATATATAAAGTTAATTTGCTTGCCATCAAATCACTGGGATTAATTAATATGCCAAAGTTTATCAACAGACAGTTCAGTTGCAGAGTCAGAAAAATGCCTGTGGCAAACACTGGACCCCATTCTGCTCCATAAAAATTGTATCTCAGCAAGGTAAGAGTATAAATTAGGCTACTTCTAAAATTTTGTCACAAAGTTTAGCTGATATAGTCATCCTAAGAGACAAAAGTCAAATCTCTTTTGGAACCAAACTTTTAGAAGTTAATTGGAGTTTTTTCCCAACAAAAAATAGCAAATTAACACACCCTGCTTGTGCCTTCCACTGGTTGTCAGAGAAAGAGCTCTTGGATGTTTCCTTCTTGTGAACATTATGCATTAGAGCTTCTTTCAAGGGAGCAGGAAAATAGAAACAAACAGATATCAGCAGGAGGGGGACAGAGGGGCAAAAGAGGAACAGACTCAAGATTTTCTACAAATTGAATCATGGTGCAGGAATTCAGGTCATGCTTTGCATTAACATGCAAAGATCAAGCCCAGCTGGCTGCTGGCAATGGCAGAGACACCTGAACCCTGTGGGCAGGTGGAGCACAGGGTGTGGGGTGTAGCACAAGCCACCAGCCAGCAGAGAGAGGCTGGAACAGCAGCTGGAACACCTGCACACCCTGAGGCCATGGGTATTTTTAGCACACAAAGCAAGGAGTCACTTCAGATTACAGACAACTGTGCAAAATAAGCCACAAATTGCTTGAGTAGAACTGTGCATTCCAGGGGACTGGTGCTAAATGGGGACCACAGCTCTGGAGCTGGCAGGCAGGGGGTGCCTAGGAAAGATCTTCAAAACACAGAGCACATTCTCATCCCTTACATGCAAGGCAGCAGAAACACACTGATGAAATTTCCTCCCTGAACTCTGTACTCAAACACTGAATCTTCTGTGACAGTAGAAGAACCTGAAGTTCAGATATTCCTCACATAGTCTGGTACTTAATACACTCTAAATGAGGGTTGCTCACTCTAAGGATCATTTCTGTATGATGCACCCTGACACACTAATCCATTACTGAGAATACAATTTCAGTGGCATGGACAAATGACCTGCATACAGTCATTTACTTTTGAAATAGTGCAGGGGATTTTCACAAGCTCAGTTGATCAAGACAGCACCCAGCAAACGTATGCAGGTGTCAGTGGGCATCATGGACACCTTAGGAATACACTTCCATGAACCACCTCATTGCCTCTCTTCAGAGGCAGCCTGGTTCTCTTCCCATGGAGAACTTGTTCCTCAGTAAAACAAATAAACTGCAATGATTAGCTGAGAAAATCCTATTCTAAATGACCACTCATTATTAATTACATCTTACTTGAATATTAAATTCTGGTGGCCTTAAAACAGGAGACCAAGACACAACTTAGCCCAGCAATTAGGCTTCCTTCCTCTTTAAAACCTTCTTTGCACACACTCACAGAATGGCAGAACAAGCACTATGGCAAAGAACAAAACTGAGATGGATCTCATGAAACCCATCAAAATAACCCTTCAGAGGTTTGCAACTACATAACACCAACTCCCCTCACCCACTTGTTCTCTTTGCCACCAACATCCTTTCCTGGAAAAAAACCTGAAAGTGCTTAAATTGATAATTCCTGATACCTTCTAAGATATTGATAACCTCACAAGTTTCAGGATAATACAGTATTTTATTCAGACAAAAACCAAATTACTTTCTTTGTTACCAGTATTTCTTAAAGGGCTCTTACTCTTCTTAGCCCTTATTTGGCCAGAGAAAAAAAAACAAAAACCAAAAACCAGAAATAATTCAGAAATTGCCCAAGGGAGAATATTAAGAAAAAATCATTAAAGAGATATTTTGTTTTCTCTGTTAATAAGCCTCATCTTGGCCATGCTGTACAAGTTCTTCCCTCAGATTCTCATTAGGAAAAGAACTCATTAGAAGAACTTCTCATTAGAGAAGTTTTGCATTAGCCTTTATGCATTTCCACGTGGTGGAAGCTCTCTTGTTCCTCAAGAAGGTGGGAAGGCCTAAGAGGCTCTTCCCCAGAACTCCCATGTGGGAGAAGGTTACAGCCAGAAAGCTGGGCTAAAGCTCATTCCTGTCACTGAGGAACTGCTGAACTTGGATCATTTTTTAACCCTGGATTGAATTTAAGGACATGAGCTATGTCGACAACAGTGCAGGGAGGGAAATTCTACCCCTGCCATTGAAAGGCAGAGCCCATCATCCTTCTCCAGGTGTTTCTGTGGTAGGCTGGGAACAAGGAGGTTCCAGCAGGAATTCACTCAGATCTGTAGCCTTGGGTGGCTTCGGGGCTGTGCCAAGGGCTACAGAAGGATGCAGTGCAGAAATCAGGTGGGGGTTGGTCTCTTTTTCCAAGCAGCAACCGACAGAACTAGAGGACACAGTCTCAAGCTGCGTCAAGGGAAATTTAGGTTAGATATTAGGAAAAAAGTTCTTTACAGAAAGAGTGATCAGGTACTGGAATAGCCTGCCCGGGGAGGTGGTGGAGTCACCATCCCTGGATGTGTTTAAAAAAAGACTGGATGAGGCACTGGATGCCATGGTTTAGTTGAGGTGTTGGGGCTGGGTTGGACTCGATGATCTTAAAGGTCCCTTCCAACCTTGCAATTCTGTGAAATGCAGAGATGCTGTTAAGGTGCTGAAACATCTACATTTTCTCCACCAGCAGCCCTGAGAGAAGAGCCCCACAAGGTGCAGGAGGCAGGAAATGCATCCCCGTGCTCCCACCTCAGCTGGGACTGCGCAGCCCACGCCGGTCAGTGCTGCACAGCCAGTTCTGGGTGCACAGCCCAGCCTCGCCCAAACCCCACCACACCCGGCTCTGCTACACAAAAAATCCCTGCAGCTCTGCTGCCATCTTTCCTGGTACCAGAACCTCTGTCGTGGCAAAAAAAGATCAGTAAAACCAAATAAATTAAATACAAAGCTGCCCTAATTAACTGGCTTAGTGGGCATAATGTCAAATCTGAGGAATTCCTTGATTTTTTTATGGGTTGATTCAGGTGTCTCGCCTTTTAGGGTTGGAGGCACAGGCTAGCAAAATCTCATGCAAATGGTTTGGAACAAAAAGATTTGGTGAGAAAAAAATTTAGTAAATTAATGAGCCTTCCTAACCAGAGACAAAAATAAATATATCAGAGTTATCATTAAATAATTGAGAATTTTTTAAAGTTATGAAGATATAATGGGAAAAATATTTTATCCCAAGCCAAAGTTATTCAGTTTTCACTTTGATTTATTTATGCAGCAGCACTTTGGGGTATGGTAAAATTACAGAGCAACAGTCTTCTGAAATTTGACAAATTTGTCATGTGAACAGATGGGCTGTAAGAACAGAAGCTCTGAACTAGGATTAAGGATGATTTGGTCTTGAAGGATTCCATTTACCTGCTAGTTACAGCTAAAACAGCCAGATATAAACTTAGATTGTTATCCATCTATTATAAATCATTCTATTGATGATGTGCCTTGGTCAGAAAAACTACATATATCTCTCCTTGTAAACCTTCCCCCACTCTTCTGATTCTTTGAAAAAATTATGCTGGACATCAGGTAGGGGAATTAATACTGGCTGACCAGAAAAATGAATGTCTTCCCCTCTTGGCATTTCAGACATCACATTGAGTTATGTTGCTTAAATCTAATCATAGCAGGCTACCTTGTACCCTGCTGTTCCACCTGATGCAATAAATCACCAAGTCCTGTTAAAATCAACCCATGCCCAGCTGCAGCATTGCTATTGTACCCCACTGGTTTGTAGCATGTTTAAGAGATCCAGCACAAAACTCAAGCTGCAGCAGACCACTCATTTCATGGGTTTTAAAATAGGATTTAAGGAATGGTAGAAGCCAAAGGATGTATTCATGTACTTCTTCATCCACATCAACACGAGGCTGCTGCACCCAGTGTGAGACAAGGTTGTCTTTATATGCCAGTAGCCATTTCCCTGTTTGGTTTTCCAAGGGTTTTCTGTTGAAAATAAAATGTCTGATAGATGTGTGTGTGTGTGTGTGTGTGTGTGTCCACAGATGTTATTTCAAGCCTAGAAATCTCCAAGTACTAGAATGACTTAGAAAAAAAAAAAGTTGGCATTTCACAGCAAGCCTAACCAATAATAACTTTGGACTGAAGTGTCAAAAAAAAAAAAAACCCACCCACAAAACCTCAATTAGTCGGCGACCACAGCTTCCATAAATAAATCTCCAAACCCAGGCAAGGTAATAAAATTCTAACTGGCAATAGGAATTACTAATAAGAAAAATGAATCAAATACTAATCTGGTATAGTACTTCATTAATTACATCTTCAACTTGCAGAGCACAATTTGCAGGAAATACTGTGCAGTTATGTAAAGTAATTTACACAAAGACTGATTGTCACAATCCATTTGTTTGGCTCATAATTTTCTTCTCCACTCTGCCTTAGTCACTCATTAACTCTAACAATTTCCAAACATTAATCTACTGTCGTTTTCAAAGAATATTTGTACACCTTGGGGTACACAGACACTGAAGACTAAATGGTCACCACAAATCAACCTCACTGTATGTCAGTGAAAGTGAATAAAACCTAATTCCAGGCTTCCTGCCGCCTGCCATTGAGAATTTTCCCCTAAAAAAAAAAAAGTAAACAAAAATTAGCAGGCCAGCCATTAGAGTCCTAATTCTTGAGCAGGTGAATGCACTTGCAACCTTACTACACTCACAGGAATTGCAAGTTATCAAGAAGAAAAATTAAAAGAAGATCTACTTCTGCCCTTCATTAATCAGGTTCAACTAACTTTACCAAATTTAAACAGGAATGATTCAAGTTGCAGAAATTCAGTACACCTTTAGATAGGTATCATTGCAAGGAGATACTTTTACACCTGCTCTTTTGCAACTCACAGTGTTAATATGGTGTAATGTCACTGACATCTATAATTCCCATTTTAATCACACAGGACCCCAAAACTGTATTACATGTGGCACTAGACAGAGTTGAGTGTATTCCCAATTACACCTGAAGATTGACAAAGATGTATGTACTGCTCATTACAAAAATACATTACTCATCCAAATCCGTCGTGGGATGATGCATGAGCAATTCATTGGTAAGGTGTGTCAAAACTGTCCCTGTTCAGAGTTCCTCTCTAAATTTAGATTCCACAGCACTTCAGTTTAAAAGAAATACTAAATCAGTGATGAGATGTGGAACATTATTATTTTAGATAAAAACAAGAGGTTGTCTGGGGATTCTAATTAGTTCAATAAGCTATGAATGAGTATAACTAACTTTGAATACAAAGAATAATTTTGCATTCCTGTTCCACTAATTAAGACATACCTTCAGTTGTTGCTGAACTGAAGAGTCCTGTTAACTGTAACTAATAAGCCTAGGCTAGTTTTGATGACAATTGAGACCAGATAAACACATTAGAACTTTTTTCTATATTGAAAACAGTAAAGCTTTAGCTTCACAGTCTTGCCTCCAGCAATGCTTTACATAACTGCATTTTATAAAATGTCATCAGCTCTTTCAGTGCCTAAGGACCTACCATGAAGGAATGCCACAGTTCTATGTATGTCACACATATTCTGAATACCTGCCAAAACAGGAGCATCCAAAACGTGGCTGACTGAAAGAAGGGTTCAATTGTTCTTCCTACAACTTAACCCCCAACAAAAGAGTTTGCAAAAAAAAATTTAACTAGATTCAGATTTTGAAATGGACCTCAGTTTTGCCTTTGGATGTGTGCTGCAGATCTTGCATAAACTTGCATTTACAGCTGAATGCCAAGGAATTGTATTGTTCCTTAAACCAATGTATGAACAAGCATCCTCTTCCTTCTGCCTACATGCCCTACATGCCTAATTAAATATTCCTATTCAACGAGGAAATTGTGTAAATTCAGGACTTCTATTGCCATGAAAGCGGGCTAAGTATATTTTACTTGCTAGGTACTTGTATTCTGTAAGGTGGTAAAATTCCTGACACATCCAGAGTCTATGGGACAGATAATCAGAAATTCCCTAAAGGCACCAGGTCCCACAGAGCAGCTCTAGCATGGGACTGCAGACATTCAGCATCAAATTGGTTTTGTCCTAAGCTTCTAGGTTTCCTGCTGTAGAACAGGAACCTTGGCAGTCTTGGAATCCCCAGCTCAAAACAGAGCTCTCATTACTTTTCCCTATTTGTAAGGGTAGTTTGGCTGTCCTTGTTAGGTTGAGAACACAGCAAATTCTAAAATATCTGACTTAGTCCCTTCAAAACAGATATTTTTCTTCTGGAAGAGGCATTATTGAACACCTTTGGAGGCTAAGTTTATTATAGCTTCCATAGTTTATTATATTCAAAATATTATTATTTTGAAGTATTTCACACAAATANCCTTTGGAGGCTAAGTTTATTATAACATTTTGAAGTATTTCACACAAATTAAAATATAAATACAAATTGGAGGAAAGTTTTAACTATAAATTGGAATTTTGGTGAAAATATGTAATGCTCAATTAATAATTGCACCCTGATAACACTGTGCAGGAGGTCATGCAGGCAAACAGAGGTATTACAATTCCCTATTGCCAGTAGAGTGCAGAGGAAGAAGAAAGAACAGGGAAATTATATCTGAGAAAGGAGCCAGAAAAGCATATTTACATGGGCTTTCATCTCTGGCAGAAAACATGGTGATGTGGGAATTCACCTTAGCAATCTTATCATTAGCTCACAGCCTGCCTAAGATACACAGCAGAAAAAACAGGCATACAGCTTGGAGAGAAAAAACCATCTTGTTTCACTAAGATCTATGTATTGCCAAAGGACAGTGACATTAAAAAAGCAGGAGGATGGCCAAGAGCAGCCCCTGTAGCAAGTTTATGGCAAGCACTTGCAGGTGTGTGAGCTCTAGAGAAAGCCAGCAAGGAGCATCTGTTGCTTTGATTTTGTATTAGGCACTTTCCAGCAAGCCAAATGAATCTGAAAGCCAATGCAAATCACAGCAACTCTGTGTTTTTTCTCTTGGAAAAAAAAAAAAAAATTGTAGCAGGTCAGATAACTCAGCCAGTTGGGAATAAAACTGAGAATTATGTCAGGGAATAAAAAAAAAATAACTTCTCTGATCCTAAATAATACTCTCCAAATGCAGTTTATAAAAGACAATGAATAAAGCACATCTACAGTGCTCTATCCAAAGTGCTTCTGAGGTTAGGTGCCTCATGAATCCAGCACACAAATGCATGTAGGGAGCTCTTTATTCTCCCCCTAATTTTTTTTCTTACTTTCTTCATATAACAGAACTGAGCACACAGTGTTGAGGCCCAGAATGTTGCTTTCTTTAACCATTTTATTTACAAAGCTGCATATCCACTCAATAGCAGCAGTCATTGCCTTTCACCTCACAGGGTGGAGATCAAATCAGGTCCTATTTCATGTCTCAAACTCATTCAAAAAGTGCCTGAAAAACCCTCCAGTTTCCTTCCTACTCCAGATTAGTTCCACCAGTACAAAGAGCACTCAAGACCCACGGTGGTGGGAAATGACAAATCATTGGTGGTATAGGAGTCAAATATTGAAAGCTATTCCTAAGACCAGATAGGAGAACATCTGGTGAGCGAATGTGCTGCTGTTGTGCATTTCCCAGGGCTGGGAGACAGACCAGGGAGGACATTTGGTGAGAGGAATGAGTGGTGAAAATTGCACAGCATTGCAGGGCAGAGAGATCTGCACAAAGGCCAAAAGGCCCTCGGCTGCTCAGCTCTGCCAGCCACTCCTGCCAGTACTGTTGGGTTTTACAACTCCATCAGAAAACACATAAAGAAGATTTTTTTGAAAGGAAACGGGGAGGGGAGGGGATAAACAGCCCAAGCCTATGGCATGCATAAATTGCCTGAGTCACACATTTAAGTTGTAATAAATATGAAAAAATTTCCCATTAAACTAAGAGTGGAAATGAACTAAATGAATACTCGTGCCAGAGGACAATATGTCCATTGCCAAAGGCAAAAAAGCAGTTGATGAATGACAACTACAGCAGACAAGATATAAATCCCCATTTTCCATTCCAAATATTTTTAACAAATTAGTCGTGTCATCAGAAGCAGAGATACCTGTGCTTCCATCCTGGCTGATCTACATCAAGAGCAGATGACATTAGACACAACTGAGTAGGATTCAAACTTCACATTATGTACAGTCAGGAAACTGAAATGTTACTGATTTAGGTACCATGTCCTGCTCAGCATTCTCTCTTGCCTACTGATGCCCTTTGCAAAGGATCCTGAGCAATTTTTACCCCTTACATATGCTTCCATGGCTTTATTATTCTTTTAATTCTCTCATTTGCTAGCACAAGATAGGAACAAAACTTTTACACCTTGATCAACTTTCTAGACCCCGTGAACCAAATACAAGAGTGAAATAATTGCCAGGTGAAACAAGAGGCTGTTCCTTTCAGTTCCAGCCTCTCCTGCAAACCACACACTCCTGAAAAGAAGTTAATCTGCCTTTAAGGAGCAGCCTTTTTGTTGTGAAATAATCAGGTTTGAGCTTGTAGCTCTGGGTTTCTCTTCTGGATGCCAGTGGCTGTGCTTGGCAGAAATGAAAGCCTGAAGCCTTGATCTTGAAATAAATGCAAGTTGGTAGCAAAGCTTCCCTCAGTTTAAGGAATACAGCCCTCCTCTAGCTGACTTGCTCAAACCATCAATCACTCCCTGGTTTCTACGTCTGTGGGAGGAACTTTGCAGATTGGCCTCTCTGACCCTTTCCATATCATATTTCAATGTGTTGTATAGCCTGTCTTATCCAATAGGAATATTTGCTTAACTTGAAATATATTCCCCAAGATAGCATTATCTAAAGGAAATTTTATTTTCTTAATTGAAAAAGATAAAAGGGAGCTTAGGTGTGTGTGTCTCTAACATATCCTACATCCCCCCAAAGACAAAATGTTGCATCCAGATTAAGTGGGTTATAACTTCCAGGCTCCATTTATCTAATGTGTTATGGGAGATAATTCCCCATTCTCTGAATTGTTGTGCAGTAATATAAACTTAGTTTTCAGAAAAATTCCCCCTGATTACTAAAGCCATTCGAGCTGTCTATGATATCAATGGTACTAATCACATTTCCCCTCCATGGCCCTTCCTCTCTTTTCCCTCTAAAATCCAGAGATGCTTCTATATCAACATTAAATGAACTTGTTTGCTGCCTAGAAGCCAAATTAAATGGGCTCTTTTATACTCAGCACTCACAGAATAGGGAGAAATAAGAATAAATGAGAGCCATTAATTAAATCTCACAGGGAACCACATTGCTGCAAATGGAAAACAAAAACTATTTTTCCCGTAACTATTATTTTATGCTAAATGCATCATAATTGCTATTCAAGACCAGATTAAGAGTTTGTTTTTCCAACATGCACTTTCTTTTTATTTGTGATCAGACTGCAGGCTGAGTCTGACTCTTTCTGTTCAAACCTAGTACCAGTTTCCAGAGCCCTGGCTGTGCCTGTGGTGCTGCTGTGATTGCAGAGACCCAACAGCAAGGCTGACTGCTGTGTGCTGGTGACTTGGGGTCCTTCTGTGCTCCCTCCCAAATTCCTCACCCCATGCTGAGCTCAGGATAAGGAGGGCAGAGCCTCTCTGCAGCTGTGGCACATGGGGACCCCATGCCTTGCATGTCTTTGGGCTCCCAGACAGAGCCTGCAACTCCTAAAGACTTTTTTAGGCCTGGCCATAGAAAGATCCTTTCCTTGCTAAAAGCCCTTCAAGTAAAAATGTTTTTAATTTATCTAATTTCAAGGCTCCCCATCTCTAATTTACAAAGGTTAGTTTTGTTCCCATTTCTAATTTACAAAGGTGAATTTTGTTTCAAAAAAGTCCAGGATTTTTGTCTCCATTTAGGTTTCTGTCCCAGTGCATTTTCTCTCCCCATAAATTGGTCAGAGAGAACATCCTAAACATCTTAAAAAACCATCCCTTGTGTGAAACAGCTTTTTTCTTTTTTAATGAAGGCATAAATCTATAAAGTTCCAAGTGCATCTTCCTGCATTTTGTTATATTACACATATATGAAAGCCTTTCTAAGCTTGCAAGCCTTTTATGACATTAATTTCAGCTGACTGTATAAAACCAAGCACATGACACCCTGGAAAGCGCCAGGAACCACAAATTCTGAAACCACAGCCCGTATTAAGAGCTAAATAGATGTTTTTCAGCTTGCTCTGGGGCAGTGTAATCACTCCTGCTCCCTGTGCTGGTTAACACTTTATAATCAACTCCCCACACAAAGGCTGGCACCACTGTGACCCCACCACTCTCCAGACAGAAGCTGCAGCTCCCTGCTCACCAGTGCTTCGCATTTCAGGGAGATCACCAACCAGCCTTGTAATTCTCCTAATCCCTGAAAGGCTCAAGTCAAACTCAAATAAGAAAGGATCTTGATTACAGGGAGGATCCAGGATCTCCAGTCTCAAATTTGAGAGCAGGAAACCAGCAGAGGACATGCAATCCCTCCTAGTTGTAATCACAGGGAATTCACAGGCTGGCAGTGCTGTGCGTGTCCCGGCAGCTGCACAGATGTTATTTCTAAACTGCGAGTTGTTAAGCTGTATGATCCTGTCCTCCACAGCAAATGGGCTTCAAAGCCAAGTTCTAACAGATGACAGCTTAAATGAGAGGAAAGAAAATCTCCCACTTAATACAGAGCAGAAAGAGACCTCGCAGTTTTACGGTGACAATAACCGACAAGCACAGGACAACCTGTAACGCCTGGAAAATCACACCCAGAAATTTGTGACAGGCAGAGAAACCCAGCACGTGTGCATGCCCCCAGCTGTGCCCATCTAAAGACAGAGCTCTCCTTCTGTACACACTCTCAAATACCAGAAGCTGCTAACACTGTGTATTCATGTGCACACAGAGGTATGAATGCCACACCTTATATGATTTAAGGGCTTTCCCCATAATTCAGATGGTTTCTGCCCTCTCAGCAGCCAGAGGACAGGCTTTCCTGGTTTGGGTTGACTTAGGTATTGCAACCCAGAAGTTGCTTCTATACCTCTTGTTCAACAGCCCCTGATACACTTAAACATGGATTTCTCTAATCCACTGTGAATCCATGTGTATTTGCCTTCACAGCTCTCTACACTCAGTAGTTCCATGATTTTTGATTTTGCATTAAATGGAGAAATACTTTTTTTTGCTTTAAGCCTTCTACTGTTGTTCTCAGTTCAATTCACCACTCCTGCTTATAGAGGCAACTAAAATTTACACAGATACACAATCTTTTCAAAGACCTATTCAAAACTCTGTTTAGAATCCCTTTGTTTTACCCACACATGAAAACCACTCCATCTCTTTCATTTTACTTCTACTTCTATTTCTGTTTTGTGAGGTGATGAGAATCAGAAAAATGTGTTTCATTCCACATGTGAACCTACGTCTGTATGAATGATTCAAAAAGAAACAATGAAACTTGTGTTCAAGTTCACATAATCATTTCTAAGACTGCATTTACATTTACATTTTGACTACCAAGCAGCTCAGGATTGATATATTCACAGAATTACCAATATTTCAAAGTCTCTGTGTGTACAGCTCATCATTATGCAGGCATTGATGCGTTATGATTTCTCCATCATGCATTACATCTACATTTAGCCCAAGGATCTAAAACCAGAGACTCAGTATTGTGAGGTTTACATTATAATAAGAACTCTTATGATTCAGTCAGTGACAGTGAGGCCACAGGTTGTCCTAAACATCCCTTTTCCTCTTACAATAATAAGGAATAAGGAAAGGGTTGATCATGGCATACAAGAACAAATAACCTTCCACAGCCATTTTCTCTACAGGTCCACAGAGGAATCTCTAAATCTAGCAAAGCAGTGTTTTACATGACAACATCAATTCTAACAATACTCAGCTGGCCAAAAAGAAAATCATTCCAGTCAATCTCAGCATGAAAAAATAAAATCCTGTATTCCCTGAGCTCTCTTTTAACCAAATTATACCAATAATATTTAATTAATATACTCAAGCCTTTTAACACTTCATAATTTAACGAAAGAAGTGACTTTTCAATAGTTTGATCTAAATTTTGTTACTAAAACACCAAAAAAAAGGGGGATATATAATAATATAACAGCTTAGCCAAATACAAAGGCTAAGTTGGTTTTTGGGATTTGGGGGTTTTTTAATGTGCACTATATTCTCTCTGCCAATTGAAAATCAAAGTAATTCTAATAACTTACTGATTTCAGGGTTATTTCTGCTGAGACCTGTTGGTTTTAACCCTTGTGATGTGATTCCGAGGGATGGTAAGCAGCATTTCTTAACACCAACACTTCTCATAACCAATGGTGCACAAAATTTTGCATTTACCATATGGTAATTCAAACATTCTCAAACATCACCAAAAGGTCACACAAAATTATATTGTAATGCATTCCAATCTTCCCAGTGAGCCTGCCATTTAAGGAGAAGTTTTGGTTTTGGGGTTGTTGTAGGATTGGCAGCTCGTGGCAGTGCAGCTCCCAGTACCCAAATCGCCAGAGGAGCCAGGATTGGCTGCTCCAGAGCCCAACCCACCTCAGCCCAGAGCAGATTTCCTTTAGGATGGATGGAAGCAGCATCAGGCCAAGGCTACCCCATGCAAAATTAAGAAATATGAACTGGTTGCTGCTGAACACAATGTGAATGTAGAGCCATAAAGTCTAATTAAAGTCTGATTTACTTTGCTAGAATTATTTCATTCTCTTAAAATTATCAGCGTTTTTTTATTCTTATAGCATTTAATTATAGCTTAAATATTTCTCCAAGCCAAGAAAACTGCCACTTGCATGTTGAAAATGTTGAAATGAGATGCTCTCAGCAGTTGAAGTCTGTTTCTTAAAGCTTTTTCTACACACACAAAAAAAAGGATCGAATCAGCCCTTTCCCACACGATTCCGGTTTTGACAAATTGGCATTTCTAGATGAAGCATGTTCTTCTAAAACATCCTGTTCACTTATATTTAAATACATAAAAGATGTGAGCAGTGAAATTATGTGATGAAGTATATTTTAGCAGGGTCTCAAATCATGAAATATTGAACATGGCTACAAGAGCCTTATTCACACACTCCAAGGAAACAATCCTGACCCAGCTGTGAGGAGATATCAGTCACAAAAAGTACCTGTGTTGCAAGTAAAATAATTTTCATGTCATTGCTTCTCTCAGAGAGGTGTTCAGAATATTCAACTGCTATTCCAAGTAAAACAGGGGCAAAATAGTGTTTTAAACTTGGTACTGTGAAGCTTGGTGCTGCCATTTTAGCATGGTATATTCATTTTTTACAGATATTTTAGATCTTATCATAGCACAATTGGCATTACACTGGTAATTGCACTTTCATTTTTTGGATGTGAATTCTTTCCCCAATATCCATTACTGGAGACTATCATAAACTGATCATATCCATGAGGCTTCACTAGAATAATGACCACTGAATAAGCTGAAATTTTAACTCATAATCATTCCTAATTTTTTTAGAAATTCATGATAGAAAACATAATTCAGTTTTGTAAATATTCATAATTTGTTACCCTTCACTTAGTTCAATAATCATCTTATGAATTAATTTATTTTACAAATTCCCTTAATTTTGAACCATATTATTTGACAGTAAGCATAAGAAACTGTATCAGGCCTCTGCACATTGATGAAAAGATCCAAAAATGAGAAAAATAAGGAAATGAGAAGTGCAGAGCTTAAAATGTACAATTAAAACAATCATTTAGTGACCTGTTATGTGACTAAAATACTGGGAGATAGATAAAAATATTCACTACCAAAAAAATAAAACAAAAAAAACCCAGCTAATATTCTCAACCATGTCTCAGGTAATGGGCAGTAAATAGACTTCAACACAGTTGTTACAACAATCAATTTTTTTAAATAAAGTCATGGTAAAAATGTAAACTGTAGCTGCAGCTGTCTAGAGACAAGTCAATGGTTTGAAACCTAGAGTAAAAAATTTTCTTAAGATTTTTTAAGATTCGAAGAAAATCAATCAGCAAGAAGAATTCAAGCCCTATGCTGTAGATGCAGTAATATAACAGGTTATAATCAAGGAATAAAAATCGAAATAGAGAAGACACAATCCCCTCAGTTTAATATGAGGAGCATGGAAAATTCATAGAACTTTACTGCACTTAAACTAAATAAATCACTTCTTGGTTGCTTCTAGACAGCTCCTGAACACAGCCCACAGCTGATCTGACCTGTTCTCTCAAAATACTCTTCTCCAATTTTCAGACAATAGGAAGAAATCCCAACACTTCTGCATTCCTGAGAAATGTTATTGATTTGCAATTGCAAACTGATAAACCACGTGTTGCAGAGGTCACAGCAACAAGCAGAAATAAGGAGTAAACGATACACAGGACTGGCCTCTGGTTTCAAGGATGAGCTCACAGGAGGTGTCAGATAGAAACATTTTTCTCCTATTTGCCCTTCTTTGCTGTTGATTGTACTATAGATAAATTCTTCCTGTAATTACTCAAGCAGTGCTGCCTGTGTGAGTGGTCAGGGAAGTTGCATGGTATCTTTTCAATCCACTTTTTACAGCACTTACTTGTTTTGTTGGGCTTTTTCCCCGCTGTATTTGTGACTGAGATTCAGACTGTGGTGGTAAAACTACTAATGCTGATGACTGAGGTCAGGCCAAGATATCTTTACTGAGATTCCCTTCACCTCAAAGCTAATGCTCTGTGGTTGTTGCCAGCTCCTTGCTAAGCCAGTACCAGTCCAGGCTCCACCAACAGCCACCCCTCTATATTGCCCATATTATTTACTGTCATATTTACTGGGTTTATTGTCCATATTAATTACTGCTTTAGCTTGATTCCCAAAATAGTGGCAGTTAAGGATGATAATTTTCAGCATTCTACCCTCCCCAGGGACGGACACCTACTAAACTACCAAAGGCTACTAAGATAAACTACTAAAGACTACTAAAGATAGACTACTGAGATAAACTACTCATGAGTTTACATCAATTCTTCTGTGATGTAGGAGTGTATATCTAACTGAAGACAGGGGTTTAAAATTGCCATTAAAAAGGGTTTTGTAAAGTGCTTACAGGCCAGGATGAATAAATGTACATTGCAGTCTGTGAGAAAGAGGAGAAAAACAGGCTATAAAATATAACAATGAAAACAGTTATATTCATGGATTCAAATATTTGTCTGCATGTCCAATTTACTGATTTTATGAGCTTCTGTACACCTGTAAAATAAGTTTGACCTTGTTCTAGCCCTCACATTATGGTAGCTTGTATTTGATCAATCATTCTTTTCACATGAATAATTTACTTCCAGTAATGGCACATTATTCTGAAAAATACAACCACAGAGGTCTCTTCTGTACTGAAATATCACAACAACTAATGTTTAGAAAGCAAACTTATTTTTACCTATTATTGTTTTCAAAATTAGCAAAAGATAACAATAGATCTAAATTCAGAATTCTTTCTCAAAACCACTTTCATACTAAGTGCAAAAATATCTAATGTTTAAGGAATTTTTTAAAAAGGTACTTATATGTATAAATATTCGTGGCACAGATCTGAAAAGAAAAGCTGGGTGAATCAGCAATATTCTAGTTTGCTGGACAGCCAGAAAACAATAAAACACAAAGCCAATTTATTGTAGATCACCCTGATCCAAACAGCACTTGACACAGAATAAAACAGTAAGTTACTTCCCAGTAAGCTCTTTCAACATTTAATTAAGGATGGAGACCAAAATACATAAAAACTAAGAATCAAAATACTTAGGAGACTTCTGTCAATAAAAGGAAAATCAATAGAGTAATCTTTTAAGATCTTTAAAGCATAAAACACTGGAGTTTTCTTATTCTTTCTTAAATTCTGCTAAAGATCAGCAAAACACAAGATTTCAGTGGGCATTGCCTGAATTTCTTCATTCACCCACTTGCCTGCCTTTCAAAGGAGCCACCTCATGGATTTCTTCAGAACCATTGTGCTGCCATTCAGCAAAGTGCTCAGGCCTTCCTTCAGCCATTCTGCACCAAAATGTTCAAACGTGCCCCAAAGATACATTTCTGCCTCAGAGCACATCAAACATCCTGCCCTTTGCAGGTCTAGTGGCACCCAAGAGCATTTAGCAGCAGGCTGAGCAGGAGCAGACACCTCTTCGTGCCACATCCACGTGTCCTGCCGCCACAGGAACAGCAGTGGGCTTTGAAGGACCTCAGGACCCTTAGAGCCCTCCAAGGGGTGGTCAGAGCCATCTCTGAGCTCCACAGCAGCAGGCAGCAAGGTGGAGAATGAATATGAACAAATGCTTCAGGATAACAGTGGGAATGAAACAAACAGTACCACAGTAAATACACAAAACCCCTGCAGTGCTTCATCCAGCCTCTGCAAAGGACAACAGACTTTAAATGAGTTCTCGTATCTAATTGGCACAGCCTGCAGATAGTGCAGGGAAAACACTTCTAAATATATTCATCATTGATTGTATTGGGAAAAAAAAAGAAGAGATCCAGTAAATTACAACTTTTACACGTGGGTTTATTTTTCCATAAATAATGTCCAGCATTCTTAATGTGTTTCTAACTGCATTAATAATGTATTCCAAATCACCTCACACACAAAATCACCAGATTATTACTTTGACCTATGACTCTGCAAACACCAGGACTGAACTGTCTGGGGACCAGAGGAACAAACCCCAACCCCAAAGGCCTCTCCCCCAGCCCTGCCCCACAGTCTCTCAAAGACAACTCCTGAGCTCCACGTCCATCCAACCTGCTCCTTCATGGCTCCTGCTCCTCCTCCTCCTCCCCTGCCCTGCCTGCTTTTCCACGGCAGTGCTCCAGCCACCTGAGCTGGCCAGCCTGCTCTCTGTGACTCCAGGGATGCTTCTCATGTTTGTGCAGGCACACACAATGAGCATCTCTCTGCCTTGTTATTCCTGAGGTTTCCTGACAGGTTATTCCTGTCCCTGTCACAACATGCTCTCAGTCCTGTGCACTGCTGTCTCACCCTGGGGCTCAGCCTCTTTGCCCAGCCACCCAGTGAAGGACAAGAGGTCATGGTCTTGGGCTGGGCCAGAGGAGGTTTAGGTTGGACATTAGGAAGATCTTCTTCACAGACAGGGTGATTAGACATTGGAAGGGGCTGCCCAGGGAGGTGATGGAGTCACCATCCCTGCAGGTGTTCAGGGAAGGACTGCATGTGGCACTCAGTGCCATGGTCTGGATGACAAAGTGGTGTTTGGTCACAGGTGGGATTCACTGATCTCAGAGGTCTTTTCCAACCTAATTGATTCTGTGATTCCCTGTGGCATCCCTCATAGCACTCCAAGTTCCAATCCCTCCTCAGCAGCTGGCACCCAGCTGGAAAAGGGGGCATTGCCCCCATTTTTTCCAGGTGGATCCCATCAGGAGGAGACCCGTCCAGAGCTCCTGCCCAGGCCCCTCCAGCCTTGCCACTGACACTCATGGGGACAAAGGGTGGGGAACAGCCCCAGGCCAGACAAGAAGCATCTCCCCAATGCCCTCAGCCCTCAGCACCCAGAGCCCACAGCTCTGACAGACCGAGGGGCCCATCCCTGGCAGCGCCGGACAATTCCCAGGGAAATGCAGGGAAAGCTCCTTCTCATCCCCATTATCTCAGCAGTGCCATGCCAGGCTCGGAGAAGCCCTTGACTTAGGCAGGAGGTGGATATTGAAGGCCTTGCAAGACCAGCCTCGTCTCGCTACAGAATGTTTTTGAAGGGCTCGTGACATCTCCAGGTTCCCATTTGCAGAGGTATTTCCAGCATCGCTGTGTGGCTGCCCTCAGGAGCCCTCCCCGGCCCAGGACAGATCTTTGTCACCAGCTGGAAAAGCCAGCAGTATATCAGTCCAGAGATTTTTATTGATACAAATCCACTTCCAACGTAATTTATCTGGATCAAATTTTGCCATGTCAATTTGTAAACTTAATTAACTGTGGTCTCAATAAAAGCCCAGATTACTAACATAATGATTAATTAGATCCTTTTAAGTAATGCAATGGTTGAATTAGCTAAATAAAAATAGTGGAGAAACTGGCAATATAACACACCACTGATGGATGGAGGTTCGTCCCACAAAAGCAAATGCAAGAAGTATTATGAATTAGCACAATATAAATAACTACAATATTAATCATTGTGTGGAAGCACATAAGTTACACACAGCTCCTTCTCATATAAAAGCCTAGTGATTGCAATGTCCTACCCCAGAGAAAAGGGAAGCTTTAGCCTCTCCATATGATGTCAAAATGTAAGAATTAAACTTTTAATCTTAGACAAAGAATCAGGTCCTACTAGCCTATATTTCTGACATGAGCTATTATGTAGATGAAGATAATTCACTTCTCCCCCCCCCCACCCATATTTATGTGGGAGTAGCAGACTTTTAACTAACCAGCATTGCACATCAATACCAATTTATACTGTAATTTTTTTAAGCTGTTCTGAAATTGAGTTATTTTTATCTGAATCCTGAATTATTACTTATTTATGCATTTTTAAAGTATGTTAATACATGAACACACATAAAGAACAGCAATTCCAAGCATTCTGTTCACCATCAGAAGCTGTGGGACTCAATCCCTGCCCATTACAGCAGAGGCTGTAACAGGCTCTTCCTTTCAAGAGTTTGGTACACCAAAGCAGATTTCTGTGAACTCATATCTGAAAAAAATTTATTCTACCCTCTTCTCGGAAAGCATTTTAAAAGCATTGACTATTTTTACAAAGTTATTAGAAGAGTTTCTACTCCTTGGTCGGAATTTCACAGGTGCATTAGGACTCCAGTTTACAAAAGTCAGGACAAATCCTCTAAATGTTAAATACTTTGGAGTATTTAACCAAGCCATTGTATAGCTTAACGTTTATAGGCCACACTACAGTGGCAAATTGGTGTGAGAGAGAACAGTTCTTTAGGTCTGCAAGCAATTGGTAGTAACCAAATGGATTTAGAACTATTCTATTTCTGCAAATGCCTTGCAGGTGTTATTATTCATTTGTCCCTCTTTTCCCTTCCACCCTCTCTTTTCTCAGCTTGGTTACTTTGGACTAGAAGCTTTTCTGATATGGGTACAATTAAACAAAGTGTTGACTCCTAGCAAAATAAGACTTCAGACTGGCTTAAATTTTCTTAACAGCAAGCATAATACCAATCAGAAGATAAAAACAAGCAATTACTTTCTACAGGCAGGTAAGGCAAGTAATCTCCTTCATTATTTCCTTATTTTCTACCACCATTCCTTAGACTAAAAAGATTTAGAGGATGGATATTTCTCATGAGGTTGATCTACAGTGCTGTCTTTTTTGAAGGAAGTTGTAGCACTTGTTTTTGTTCTAACCCAACCACAGCCACACGTGAGCCACAGTGGGGTGAATCTGATTCCAGAATTTGGGGCTACTCACTGTCACAAGCATTGCTCCTTTTACTAACCAGTACTGAAATTTACTGGTGTTATTGTTACAGCAGAACCGTGTCAAATAAGTTTAGTTCTGTTTAATTGTTTCCCATGTACATTTAAATCTGGAATGGTTGTGATAACAGCTAATAAATTGTGAGATAGAATTTCATAGGTAGAGCCTAAAGTTAGCATGGTCAAAAATGTGTGAAAAAGACTGACAAAAAAGGAAAAAAAATCACCCGAGAACCTCACAAATCTTTAAATATTTAAAATTGCAGAGCTTTTTAGGAACAAAAAGAAAGTAAAACTATGCATGCTACCTATTTTCTTTTATTCTCATGACAAAAACAGAGCTGCAACTGAGGAGCTGACTAAGTCGATCACTTGCAATGAGTCACAATTAAATGGAGGCTGCCAGACTCAATTAACGTATCAGTTTAGTACAGATATCATTCTGTCAAACTGAAGGAAGAACTGGTTTTTTCAGGTCCCAGGAGTTTATTGCTTCTTGCTTGTGAAAAAAGCATACTGATGCCAGCCTTTCCAACTCATATTGCCACTGTCTAGTAAACCAAAAGCCTAAAAACACTCTAAAAAATACATTGGCCAAAAATTGGCATAATAAAATATTGGCACACCTGTTCAAAGTTACCTCAATGTACTTTAAGGTCTAATTAGCACGGATTGTGTCTGTTCTGATGCAGTGGGGGTTTTGTGTGTTTTTAAAGCAGCTGTGGTAAACAAATTAAGATTTATGTAATGTATCGGACTGGCTCTTGAAGATGAGTATCTAAGTGGGTTTTATTAAATTTAATAGGCATTGAACTAAGAGCTGAATTCCTTTAGAGGCAACCATAGGAGGTTTTTTCCTCCTCCACCCTAGGTTTGGCCTCACAGTGAGACAAGGGGCTGCTGGGCAGACAGGGCAAGAGCCCTGGAATGTCCTTCCCTGAAGGAGCTGAGCTCCAGCAGAGCCCTGGGGAAGGGGTCAGAGCCACGACTGTGCCAGCTCCAGGCAGTGGCAACTGGAGGAGCCCCAGCACTGGCTGTTGTGGGGCTGACCTCCAACCAAAGGCTCAGCTCAGGGCTGATTTCCAACGAGTGATTCCCAGACCAGTCATCCAGGCAGGAGCCCTGTACTTTGCCAAACAAAGGAAAGCTCCTCCAAAATGTTGGAATCCACCTGTTATTTCCACCTAGAAAAGATACTGCTCCATTTTCATGCATCACTTTAAAATCTACAGCAGCCTGAGCACACTTATTCTCCTGAAATGCAGGGGTGGAAGTCCCTCCCTCTCCTAACCTCTTTTTTATTCCAACAAGCATTTTACAGAATCTCAAGAGTACCCCATCTAAATAAAGGAGGAACTGCCAAACAATCAAGTCCCAGCACACAGAGAAGACAAACTTGCACTCATAATTCACCCCATCAAGCATTTGATTCCACGCTCAGTCAGTTTTGTGTCAAGGACAAGAGAAAAATAAAGGCAGCATTACCTTCTCTCCCAGGAAGGGGTGTGACAGGACTCTAAAGAAGCAGCAAAGCTGGCTGCTGCCATTATTTATTGACTTCCTTGAAAGTGCAGTTGAATCCCCTTTCAGGCAGGCACACACCTGTAATCAATTGATAATTTAGCCACTAACAGAACAGTTTCAGTAAACCTGGCACAACCCCTACTCCTGAAATGCAACAGCTTGTGCTGCAAACTTCAAACGAAAACTCCGCCACAAAAATGATGATAGGATTTTCCTCTTTTTTTCTTTGAATTTTGTTTTGGTTTTTTTGTTTCTTTTTGACTGGAGAAGAAATAAGGGCTGTAGCTAACAGCATTGCTGTGTTTACCCCTTGTGGCAAAGAGTGTGTGCCTTCTGCCAACATTTGAGCCCAAGCTATTAAAATCAGCCCTAGCTTAGCACAGATGTTTCCCTGGTTGCTTTCTGGACAATCAACTTCACTACCTGTGTGCAAGAGCCTTTCCCAAACAGGAACTGGCCTGTTTCATATGGGAGCAGACATGAATTGCAAAGGTTTAATGCATTTGTGTTCATTGTTGAAATAAAATCTGGGTAAAAACCCCACCAAAACTCATGAATAAAAATATTTTAAGCATTCTTTGAAATCATTCTACATTGCTAGTTTGTATTTATTAAACATCAGATACTTTCAGTATACAGTCCTCAAACATATTAGCCCAAGGGAATTTCTTAATATCTAGAATACTCCTTACTTCTCATTAGGAAACAGATGAGCAATTCAGAACATTCTGATATTGCCCTGTCACAGCTGGGAAAAGATTTTTACATTAATTATTCAAATTTTATGGCACTGTCTGCAGTATTTTCTGCTTTGCTACAACAACAGAATTAAAGGACAAAGGAAAAACTATTCTTTCCAACAGAATTTCATTCCAGACCACACTTTAAACTCAAATGCTATGCATTCATGAAAGGATAATAAAAATCTTTGATAACCCCATGGAAATATGCCCTGAAGGAGTGAAACTTAGAAGACATGGATAGGTCGTCTAAAGGAATTTCTTCATGTTTGAAACTAGAGAAATGTTGACACCTGCAAGCATACTGAAAATACACATTATCCAGTGATGGATTCACAAAAATACTTAGGCAGACCAGGGAACCAGGGCCAGAAGCTGGGACTAAGCAGCCTCAAGATTGTCCTTCTACTTTTCTAACAATTTCTTTAGCAAGCTAAACGTGCAATCTTAGCTGAGTGGTCACAAATGTACCCTTATCTCACTAGCCTTGCACCTGAGACTGTCAGATTCTTTTTAGAAGCTTTAGTTTCTAAGTCCTTTCTAAACGGCACAAAAATTTGCAAAAAAAAAAAAAAAAGAGAAAAAAATAGGTGCTAAGTTGTGTGTTGCTCAGATAATATGGGAACATTGATAAAAGAATACCTGTGCATGTTTAATGTAATTTTTTCTTTTCCCTCTTCTGAGAGCACAGCACAGAGAGTTTCACTGCTTTTCCCTTTTATTTTGAAAAAGAAAAAAAGAAACAATACATAAATGCTTAGAAAATGAGAAAGTAAAGCCTCTTTTTCTCTGGTAGAATAATGTCTCAGCATTTTCTACCAGTAAATATTCACCTGAGACCCTGCACACAGTAGCCACACACAGTATATGACCTTACAAGTGGGCACACACAAAGCACTGCAGGAATGACTGGAAATGTGAACAGGACCTGCTGTGCCTACTCACAAGCGCTAATTCAGTGTCATATTAACTATAACCAAAATTATTATGCTTTCCAATTTTCTTCTGGTCTCCTACAATCATTCATACAACCAGAAGGCAACAACACCAGTAGCCAAACCCACTGCATGTGCTCCACACACTGAAGCCTTTTTCAGGCTCACAGAAATGCAGCAAATAGTGAAAAGATCCACCAACTGAATTACACTAAGTCATTTAAGCAACATACACAGCTGGAAATTAAGAAGCATATGAGGATATTGCACTTTTTCAGGTTGAGAGTCCATTTAGCTCAGTCTCCTGCCTTCAGCAGTGGCCACAACAAACCTTGATGCACTTGCAGCTTCAAGTGCTTCCTTCACAGTGGCTGGAATTTATTAAAATAAAGCCATGACATTTTAGACAGTTTATAGAAATTCAATTTTCTGGGCCTGACCACAGAAAGGGGGATGCTCTATAAAACAGCAATGTGCAGCTGGCAGCACATCCATCAGTGTCACTCACTTCACTCTCTCTCAGGCCTTGGCCAGTGTGCAAGAGCCCAGCACAAGCAGCCCAGGTGCAGCTCAGGTGTGCAGCAGGGCTGCTCTGCCCCTCCTGCAGGCCTCAGCAAGTGCTGCTGACAAAGAAAATAATTTAATTTAATTTGGAAAAAACAAGGACTCTCTCTGAGAATTTTGTCTTCCTGGAATAAAGGAAATTTATTATCTGGGTAGAGCCCAAAGCCAGTAGGACCTTGCTATCCAGATCTTCCATCACAGTCCAATGCACCATGGGGTAATCATTAGCCATTTCAGTTTGAAGTGTATATGAAAATTTTATTTCTTGCCAGACAGCAAACATACAAGACATCAGTACAGAAATTTATTCAAAGAAAGTTTAACTTTTAAACAATACTTATTTTATTCCTGAGTCTTCTGTTGGGAAACCTTGACAGGTATAAATAATTTTTGGCCCATAGTGAATTCCAGGTTAAGTTTATAGCATGAAATAATTTTTCCTGGAAGTTACTGGTAACAGAGTTACAGCTTGCTAGTTAATATGCAATTTTAGTAGCATTCATATTTTAACAGTAGCACTACTAATTTTGAAGGCACATAGCAATAAATTTCAGTAAAATGACTGACTGCTGCAAGGAAGTGAACAGTGTACCATTAAGAACAGGTGCACTGGTTTGAAAGTGTTCTCATAATAAAAAAACTAAAGTTTCAACTAAGAAGAGTAGGCAGGTTTTCAAGTGCAGACCCCTATTGCATGTGAGGTTCACCAGGGAAGGAAACAAACAGATACAACTCATGGAATCAAAAGAGTTAATCAGAGAATATTTGCATATATCATCAAAAGGCATTTGCAAATGTATGTAACAAGTTACTTTTCTTTTTCACTCGTTCTTCAGCTTGTCCTGCCACATGAGGCAATGAAATTCAGCCAAAAGCCTGTCTGTACCATCATTGACATTCCCATTTGGTCAGGTGCCATAACAATCAGGTTATTATGTAAATCAGGTGTTCAAGTGGCATTTAGAACGATCAGCATTTTGCCATCATATATTTCAGTTTTATCTTGAAATGTGTTCCATTTTTTTTCACTGGCAAACTGGAAATACTTCAAACTAATTTCTTCTAAAGCATGTAGAATGGCATAAACCCAAACACATATTAGTCAGTTTACAAGAGGCTCAATGCCAAGCCTTACTGACAGGTATGAAATGGGCAATTGTCTCTTCAGCCAGAAGGTTTTTAGAAGTAAAAGACCTACACATGCAGGGGTTCCTTGGAGGTGTCAGGCCTGTAGAAGTCAAGAGTTTGAGACTTCTGCAGCTATAAATAGCAATGAACTCAAATGCAGAGCTTTACTTCCCTCCACCCATTGACTATAAAAATTCTTTACCATTTCTGGAAGAAGGAAATTCAAATCTGAGTGCAACATCAAGTGCTGTTAACATATAGTAATAATAAAATATAATTTCCCTTGAAGACTTTCTCTTCTTCCCTACTCCCAACATCTCGATAGGCAAATATGAATAAAATCAAGTTTGAAAAAAAGGACAAGAGAAAAAAAAGACATTGAAAAGCCTGGTAAAGTGGTTTAGCAATTTAGCACAGTCTGTCTATATTATTATGAGCAAGTAACCAGAAATAGTCTGTTTTCTCCTAATCTTCACTGATTCCTAAGGCTTTTCTACATGGTCACATCAAAGAGAATTAACACTTAAATACATTTGTGTGATAATAATAATTCCCACACAATTCACACCATCTTTTGATCAGGATTATCTCAAGAATTATAGACAACATGGCATACATGAAACTCTTCAGACCCTCAACATCATTCTGTGTAATTGTTTGCTTACCCAATTGCCGTGAAAAATCATGTCAGCTGGAAATAGCACTGATAAAAATATCTTAAATCTGATTTAATAAAAAGACATTCTTCCACTAGAGTAAGACTGGAACATTAATAAATAATTCCAGGGATAACACCACTGAAATAAAATGCTGTGGGCTTCTTTTGGCACATGGCAAGCTGTTAGATTACAGTGAACCATCTATAGACACTACAACCTCCACTATTCTAACAAGCTATGGAGAAACTTCTTCACATTTTTATGCTGTTGGTCTTCACCATATCTTTAGAATATGATTAATTGTATAGTTTTGTGTACAGGTGAAGCACTGCAGCCTAGTGACTGCAGCATAGGACCAAAACTTCAATGATGGTCTCATTTCTGCTCTTTGATGCATTTGCTGGGTGACCTTAAGAAAATTCTTTGCAGTCGTTTGCAACAGGGATTTTTTAGTATGTCTTATAAAAGAGTTTGGGTTGAGGAGGTCTGGCTAAGGGCTCAAAGATTGCCATTGTGAGGTGCACGTGGCATCAGCAATGGGCAGGTTTTGTAGTGCCAGGACAAAGTGTGACCTTCTGGCTGGAGACAGACTGGGAATAGAGAATCTCTGTTGTTCCATGCTGTAACTATGCTTGCTGTCCACAGAAAAATCTAAGCAAAAATAAGGTGCTCTTCCAATTCATAAATGTACAGTTATTCTACTCTGCCCACACACATTCTCATATTCTGCAAGCACAGGGCAAACGTCCTGAAGAAAAGTTTCGGCTTTTGAGTGCTCACTTTCCTGCAGAGCTTCCAGATCCAGGGCCTTGGGAGGCTTATGCTCCAAGTACTTGCTCTGAGCCCTGCCCTGGCTGTGGACACCACGGATCCAGCCAGGCCTGTAAAAGATTCCCTGTCACAGGGGACAGGCAGCACCTCTCCCTCAGTGCCACCTTCCCTGCAGAGCACAGCCAGAGTCACTCTGGGGTGCTGCCTTGTGCCCATGAAGCAAACCTGGGCATCTCAGCACTGCTCAGCCGCACAGATTTCAGTTCCTACCTCGACAGAAAGCACAGGGACAAATCCAATCCCAGCTCCACTGTCCCCTGCACCAGAAACACCCAGCAGCTCCACAGTCCCCGTGTGCCGGGGCAGGGTGAGCCCAGCTCAGGGCCTTGCTCAGGGCAGCATCAGGAGCTGGCTGCATTTGCTGTGGAGTTGGCACCACTGGAGAACGACAAACGATTGTATAAAAAGTGCCAACGAGAATCCCATTGGAACACGTGGAGCAATGCTGACACACAGCTCTCAAGGAGCTGGAGCACACCGCATCCCACAGCAATGGGACACCCATCCTGTCACTCCCTGCACCACAGGCAGACAATTCCATGGCTCTGCAGCCTGACACCAACTGCTGAAGTTCTCCAGAGGTAGAATGGAGCACTGCTGTTAAAAGACAAGTTAAGGAACAGACATATTTAAGATTCTCCTTTAATTTTTCCTCTGAAAATCCATAATAAACTAGCAAAGGATTAAGATTTGGTGATTAGCACCTGAATGACAACAAGGCTTTTTTTTGTACCAAACAAAGATAGAGTATCATGGGTAATTTATAGTGGGTAATTAAGATAATGAATACTTGAGAGTCTATCAAATAAATAGTCCCTAAAAGTATCATCAAATAGGGGGATGATTACAGACAGAACTAAAGAGGACCAAAACAGAAACAACATACCTGTTTTAGACACATATTTTAAAAAGGCATGAATCTGATCACTTAAACAGTCATCTAAGTTCATCTTTGATTAAGACCCGTACTTCTACGTTTGTCTACATGGGCATGAAAGTAACTGATAAAATTATACCAATGTCACCACCTGTGTGAACACGTTTTAGACGCTTTTTTGCTTGGCCTGTCTTGAACCAAATTGTATCATTGGACGAAGAACAGTCTCCTCTAGTGCTTCAGCCGTGGAGAGGGGAGCAGGTGGAAGGCTCCCATCAGAGGAGTTAGCCTGATTTTCTATCCTCATTGAAGCTCAAAGGTAATATTCCACCTTTCAGTACAGCAACAGCAGAGAGGGCAAGCATGGACTAAAGTTGCCAATAGCAGGTATCAGCAGGAGTATGAAACACGTCTAAGAAGTGTGTCCTGCCACAGAGCTGTTGTGTGCTGTAGTTAACACTGAGCCAACGCTGTTGTGTTTCCTGTGTCCTCCATCTGAGCAGGAGTTCCTTACTCAGCACCTGTAAGGCTTTAACACCCAGCATGGCACTGACTCATCCCTCTCGATCCCTCTGCGTGCCTTGGACTCCAAAATGAAGCTGCAGCAGTGCTGAGCTCTTCTGCCCAGCTCAGCAAGCCCAAACATTATTGCTTTTTATAGTGCTCTTCAGCCAAGTTATGATTATTTCTTAGCACATCTTGAAAAGAGGGTCACTCTTCCTCCATACAGCCTGAAGGGAAAACACAGCTGCAGGAGATTAAAGAGCCAACTGCATGACCAGGACCCATCCTTGCACCTGGGTCAAGGAGAGGCAGGTCCCCAAGCCACTGTGGCCACATTCCCAAGTTCAGGAGGATAAAAATAATCAGTGATGTGGGCTTTGCAAAGCTGCAGGATGTCCCCCGTGGTAGGAATGTATTTGGGAGTTTGGAGGTGATAACAGCTGAAGGTGGCAAGTTGTTCCAGCTAGTCTATTCCTCCTGCTAAATCAGAAAGTTGAAAAGGACAGGCTACACTGAAATCTCCCTAATGAAAAGCTAAATGCTCATAATATGAATAAAAGCCTGCTTCACCAGGAGAGTCTTTATGTCCTGATTACTGAGAAAGCATTAATTGCATTGGTTTTCACAGGCAAGGTGGAACTTTAATATATAATGAAGAATGTACCAAACATCAGAAGAGAACTCTAAGGGACAGAATGTCCCCTTGCATGTGGATGCTGTGCCCTCCTGGGGAACTGACTCCTTTGGAGAGGCTGCCCCGTGTTAGAAACAGCCTGGGGGACATATATTGTTTGGAAGGGGGTTTATATTGTTTGGAAATCAATCTTTGGATTGATTGTAGTTTCATGCAGTCTGGTTTCCTTTCTTCACTTACCTTCATGCCTCAGTTTTATGTAATTTCTCAGCTTTATGTCCAGCCTTTGGTTTGGTTGTGACTGGTGGTTTGGAAGGTTTCATGCATGGAATTCCACCTCTGCTTTATTAAAATCCTAAATTCGATGGGAAAATATTCACTAAGCCTCTAAGAACATAATCCTGGTTTTTCATTGCAAGTGTTGATTGATCAGAAAATTAGTGCTCCTCACAATTTTTTCCCTGCACTCCTGTGGTTTTAAAGGTCTGATTTAAAATTTTGCTTGCCTGTTTGAAAGCATAATGAAGTCTATAATTATCCATTTTCTTCCAGGCAGTTCTCAAGTGTTGATGGATCTTCATTATTACTTTCCTTAGAAATACAGGAGAAAATCCTTCTGGTATCTTAGAAAAATACCTTCTTCTTTCCTTACATAAGCACGAGCAATAATGCTCAAAGTAATTTATTTCTGTGGAAAAAAAATCATATGCTAGGAAAATAATTTAATAAGCTAAACAATTAATCACTATCACAACCCTCCCAATATTCTTTTCCAGCTGCTAATTAATATATTGCTGAACATACTTCAATTTGTTTCTGGAAAGAGTCCTGCAGGCTCCACTATTTGCAGCCAGCAGCAATCCTGTCCTTCAAATGTTCATCTCGACACAACAAGTGGAAATGTGATTTCTGGTCTCTTATCCCTTTCTGTGCTCAATGCTGGGCAGCACTGGGAATCTGATCCCCAGAACTTTCTGGCACTGAAATCCTCCAGTTGAATCAAAGACAAAGCTGTCAAACATAAGTTGTCTTAAGGAAAAAAAAAAAAGAAAAAAAGAAAAAAAGATGATACTTTACTTTCTTCTTTAAGAGAAAGCATAAAGTAGCCTAAAGTAAGAAATATTCCTATAATTTGATGTTACGCTGCATATAAAGGCACCTGTAATTGTAATTTTGAGAAAATAATAATATAAAATGGACCCCACGTGAAAGCTCTGCTCAGGTGAAATATCTGTAATCCAATAGGATCAAGAAGAAATCAGCAGTTTGCATTTTGGAAAAAAAGAATCCATGAGGATTTATATGACACTCATATTTCAACATCATCTTCATGAATCATCCCAGCATTAAATTTTCGCTATTTTTCCTGCAAAGTGTGGAAAGCACTTCTTAGTTAAACAGCAGATTTTTTTTCTTTGTTTAACAACAAATAAATTAGGAGGAAGCTTTTGTTTTCCACTGGCTTGACAATTATGTCACTGTTTTGCTGGAAATAAGAGCAGTTGGCATTTTCTTCATGCCAATATATGCGTGTGTGAGTTGAATTGTCTCTGAACTACAAGCAATAACAAGATAGTCCTTGTACCAGAAAGCAATTCATGATTAGTCCTTGTACCAGAAAGCAATTAATGATTGCTCTGCAGCCAGGTTCTTCCCAGGGGTGGGAGCCCCTATCATAGAGCCATGTGGCAGCTGCAGCTTCTGCACAATGGAAAATCATCTCTGGTAACTGCTTAGCCCCTTTAAGGAGAAGAGACCTGCCCTCTTTGAAATAAACCACCTCAATTTATTAAAAAGAACCCTCTTTTAGCTATATGGGAAAAAAAATCAATATAAAGGGTGCAATCAAAAGATTGTAAATCGATTATTTGATCTTCCTACTCTTGTAAAGGATTTGAGGGCTAAGACAACTTAGCATTCTCATGCAAATTACTTTTCTGGCAGCTTTCTCTGTCTATTAGACTCCAAAACTTTCTGTGAATTTGGATTTACAAGATCGGCACAGAACTAAATTTTCCAAGAAGAGCAAAACCTATTGAGGTGCCGCAGAAAACCATTGCAAACACCCAAGCGTGCAACCATCATCTCCTACCTCTTCAGCAGTGTCACTTAGTTACATAAACATGCCATGCACACTGAATTTCACATCCCCAGTGCCACTTGAAGAAAGCCATAACATTTCCCAGCCAAATATATACACGACTCCAATATGCATATACATATAACTCCTGTACACAGCTAATGAGATGCAATTATTCACAGCTGATAAGACTCTTGTTCTAAAGCCCTCTACATGAAAGCAAGAAAAATTTGAGTTGCAGAGAGACTTTTCCCTTTCATCAGTACTGTCAATTATAATTCCAACATTATGTAAGAAACAGGAGAAATCAGCTCTGATCTGGCTAAAGGTTAATAAATGCAGCAGTTCAAGGAACTAGAGCAGAAGAATACTAATGGCTCCTGTACCTGGAATGCAGCTTCCCTCTTCATCCTAATTAACTTCCCCCCCATCAGAGCATTCACTATGCATTTGTGCCCAATGCATTTATGAAATAATGCAGGTCTTGGGCTTCAATAAGTCAAGTATAAGTCAAACAGAGGAAAGAGGGTGTTAAAAAAGGCTGATCTTGTTATCATTACTTATTTGGCATAAAAATAATATTGACAGCTCTTCTGCTTTTCCATCCCCATTAGAAAAACCCAACACACCACCATTATTTTTCTCCGGATTAACTTATAAATATGTTTGCTAATTTTCCTGTGTTAATATTTTCAGGTTTTCCTGTAAGTATTCTAACTTCTTGTCATGCAAAAGCAGGTAACAAAAGATCTGCAGCAATGCTGCGTTTTTTGTGAAACCGTATTTTCAACAAAACAAGCAAAAAAACCCAACTCAATCAGAATTCTGTGGCAAGAGATTTCCTGGCACTGCAGCAGTCAGGAATGCACACTGTACATTAAATGTCTGACGGGAAAGGAGACGGAGAGATCCAAGGAGTGATGAGCTGCTCATCTCTCACAGTGCCCTCAGCCCGTGCAACAAATTACATGCAAGACATGCAGAGGATGAAACCCAGCTCCTTTTGCTGTCAGAGAGTCCTCCCTGGGATCACCAGTGCCACGGAGCTGATGTGACACTTAATCAACCACCTGCTTTTTGTCAGGGTAGTACCTCATCACAGAGTGGCAAAATAAACTCATCAGGGAAGTTCAGACATTTCTCTCATGAAATCTGCCACATCATTTCCTCATTCTTATTTTGGGTCTTTAGCTCTACAAATATTGTCTCTCCAGAGCAAATCCAGCTATTTTGGCTGACCACCAGCTCTGGGAGACACAGTCTCCATCATCAGCTGGATATTTAATGACCTAGTGATTTGTGGAACACATGCAGGGGTAGAAACATTACTGGTATAATCAAAAGTGGTTAAGGTTAAAAACAGCAGATGAGGTGTCAGAGGGAAAAGTCAGTGGAAAGAGTCTGTAAACTGCTCGTCTCCCAGCACTGTCAGAGTGTGTGGGATGGTGCCCTTCAAGCCTTACAGCTCTGGCAGGCAGGAGCTCTCCCTGCCTGCCCTCCTGCTTGCTGGGGCTGCCCCACACTGGGCACTGACCTGACCAAGGCAGGGCTGACCAAGGTGGCTGAGGCATCACCTTCCAGCCTTTCAACCCCATCTAAAATGCACACAGTAAGGGTAGGACTCTCACTGTCTTGGTCTCCTTTCTTTTCCCAGGACAGGGAATCCATTCATGCAGCAGCAGGAGGGGGATTTTTTTGAAGATAAAAGAGAGCACTGACTGCTGCTGGAAGGAAATCACGCAGAGCCAGCCTGCAGCAGCAGCTGGGGCAGCTGCCAGCGTCCCCAGCTGCTCTCAGACCAAAGTCCTTCTCCTCAGGACTCAGGAGCTGCCTCCTCCTGTGTAGATGCTCCTGCCAGCACAAAAGCTGATTCCACAGGCAGAGGTACACAAAAAGCAGAATTCAGTGAATCCCAGGCATATTTACTTCCCTCTAAGGCTATGACAGGAGGTCTGAAAGTGAGGCAATAAACAGGATCCTGGCTAAGGGAAATGCAGCCCTTCACCCAGTTCATAGATACTGGTATGGATCTCATGAGCAAACAAATATTTACCTCTTAAGTAATTGTTTTTATATATTTGCAATATGGAAACAAACAGCTGTGGGTAGGGACTACTCAGGAGAAACTTCTGCCTGTTGTGAGGACATACTAAATGTTCTTGCCTTACAAATGGTTGTGTTAAACATCTGGAAAGGTTTATCTGGTTAGCATGTGAGATATAAAGCTTTAACTCTACATACCTGGTGTTCCTGGGACATTTGGCCAAAGTGCTGTGTAGATCCCAACTTTAGCAGTGGCTGAGGTCAGAGCCCAGACCAGTCCCACACCATCTGGAGCACACAGAGGTGTTTCAAACATGCACTAAAAATATTTCCCTCTGCTTCTTGATTGAAAAGAACCAAACACCTCCTGCCTATATTTACCTGATGATGTCAGCTCATGACCTGGCCTATCCAGCAGCTTCTCTGTACCTGAGGTCCTCAGTTGTTATTCCTTTGTACCTACTTCCAGGCATGTGGTGAGACAAAATCACACACAAAAGTTTACTCCTTGCTGTGAAATTAGTCACTGCTATCCTCGGCACAGATTCTTCCCTGCATCATAATGTTTCATGCAAAGGAAAGATTAATTAAATTTTGTGGAACTGTGGCTCAGGTATCTCACTAGGGACTTGTTTGCTTGTTTTTATCTAAACTTGTATTAGTTTTCATTAAGCTGCAGGTTCTAGCCACTTTTCCCTTCTTGCACTCAGCATATCAACTTAGATGCTTCAAGGATTGCAAACAATGCAAGGTAATTAGCCCAAGAGTGGAGTTACTCTTCCAGGAGCAACTTTTTCCTCTTGCAAAAGGAAACCAGAAGCCCTGTGAGCTCTGAGGAGGAGGGCCAGGCTGTGAAATTCCACTTGGAGGCACATATTCAGTCTCCAGAGTCAGTACAACATGCATCCCTCTGAGTGAGAAATCCCACCTCTCCCGTGGGAGAAAATTTTCACCACTTCCCAAAGTGGTGAAAATTACACATACCACCACTTGCATGCTTTAGAAGGCACAAGCTGTGTAGACACTTTTTCATGCAGCTGGATGCAGTCAGCAGCAGTTGGGCTCTGTTTGATACCAGAGTGTCTTTTCATGCTGAGAAAAACTGGGCAGCTGGTGCTCATGGCTGTGACTCCTCTGTGGCCACCTGAGGCTAGCACCCATCACCCTGACAAAAAACCTCCCTTGCCTGACCCACTGCTTGGGGTACTGGCATATACCCCTGTACTGCTGACCAGTGACCTCAGTGACTCTAACTCACTAGGATAAGAAATATCAGAGGAAAAGTAAAAAATAGCCTGAGTACGGCCCATCTGGTTCATGCCAGAGTGCTTCTGTACATGGGCAGGTCAAACAGAAAATCTCTTCAGTCAAAACACTGTAGAAATACAACTGTTCAGTCATGAGCATGACAGACCCACTACATTGCTCTTACAAACTTGATTGAATGTCTCAGAGCCCTTCAGGCTTTTACCACAGCTTGAGGTCTGCTGGCAGATGCATTTTCCATCCAGAGGACAGGCCACAGTCCCAGACATGGCCCTTTGCACAAGCAGCTCTCCACCTTGCAAGTGCAGGGCAAAAAAGGCAGGGAAAGGCCTGGTTAAAAGAAATAAATAGTTTATTTCATTTTGCCTCCTTTGTGAAGCCCTTTACCATCATACCCAGTTCCCTGATGGAGTGCACAAGGGTTTGTGCAGGAAGAGCAGGAGCTGAATTTCCCTGGATCAGAAAGGAGCCCCTCATCCTGCTGCTGCTGTCTTTCAGGGTCACCCAACCCCCAGGCTCCAAGGACACGCTGTCTACCTGACTTTCTCCACTGTCTCTGAATTCTGTCCTTCCAGTTTCATCCTTCTTCTGTTTTGGGCACAATAACCTACCACAGGAGTGAGTCTATGACTCCTTCCCTTTTAGGACAGTCCATCCACCTCTTTCCATGCACTCAGGCCAGCCTCCCCAGGCAGGCCCCAGGAGTTCCTACCATGGCCAACTGGACAACTCCAAAACGTGTCCTGAGTCCCAGAGCTGCCTGAAAGGTTTTAGCTGGGAAGGCCTGGCCAGGGGGCAAGGGTTGGAAGGAAGGGTCATAAATGAGGGCTTTGGTTTAGCAGGAACTTCTATCAACCTGCCTTTTGGTGGATGGGTTTATGTTACCTAACATAACTGAGCAGATGGCTTTCAGGATGAGAAATCCATCAAATCTACCTGGTGATATGTAGGGAGCAAAGATTAATGAGAGCAAGAAATATTATTTATAAAAGCAAAACAAGGAGTGTGTAATACCAGAGAACAACAGAGGAATGCATTTCCAGGATAGGGTGTTAGTGCAGAGTTGTTATGAAAAATGATTAAAAGTTGATAGAAAAGACAGGTTGCACAAAACTGATGTTATCAGGTTCAATTTCATTTTAGTCCTTCAAGGTATGGAATCAGAGTTATTGTAACAGCCACTCAATAGTCTCAATAGTTTTTCCTGCCTGAATGTTTATTATTCAGCTTTTCAGATTAAGGCAAGAATAGTGAGCAGGTGATGTTAAAGTACCAGGTTATGAGCACATTTGTCATAGGTTATAAAAACTGCATTTGCCAAGCTTCAAGTTGCCACATTGCAGGGAAAGGAAATTAGAGAGTGGAAATCCATTTGCAGCTGCACTTTATTCCAGAAGAAGTCATGTGGGAAAATACAAGGATTTTAAAATGTCTAGTACATGGTACACTCAACAGATAAGACATCCACACTGGGGAAGACTGATTTTCAAAGTTTCTCAGGCTGACACAGGAGTGAGAGGGGTCCTCAGTACCTACCTGTGCAATACACTCACTTCTGCTCTCACAACACTGCACACACCATCTGAACATAAATCTGACAAGGCCTTTCAAACCCACCACTTACTACTTACCCTGGCACGGTCTGAACTGAAAGTTCTGGTTCCCTGTGCAACCTGTCCTTTTTTTTTTTTTTTTTTTTTTTTTTTAACGAGATCTGAGTTTAGTGTTAGAAGAATGTAGCTCATTGTTCACAGCTCAAGTGATGTATTTCTGCACCAGCACCTGCGTAGACACTTTCTCTGATAGGTATGAAAGGGCATAACATCAAGGATGGCTGAACAAAAACCCATTCTTCTGACACTCAACTGCAACTAGGACAACCTGGTGCCACCAGGACAGTCACAGCTGAGGGCTGTGTCCCCTTCACAGGGCTGGAATTCAGTGTCAGGTCACCTGTGCACAAATCCCAGGGGGGTCCTGCACTCCCACCCTCCGCTTTCCTCCAGGTCTCCATTTCATTAGTTCTTGCTGGAGTTGTAACAAAACAGAAAAATGTATTTGAAAATGGGTGCAAACATAAAGGGCTGTGACATACCTGAAGCAGCTCTGGCAGAGTCCAGTACATACACACAGCTCCTAAAAACATATGCTGCTGTCTCTGTCTGTCAGGACACACCACAGTGCTTATTTCTAACATATCACAGGAGAAAAGGTACTGGGAAAAATGAAAAAAATTTAAAAAGAAAAAAAATTGGAAAGAAAAAACAGTATAATTAATTATAAATCTTGTTCCTTAAAAAATTCCAAAACACCACATTCAATTTTATTAAGGGCTAATGTTCCTGCTGACTATGAAATTTGATACATATCTTTTTCTTCCTCCTGTACCTCTGAGGATGCCTTGTGTTGAACAACTTACTCAGGCCTCATTGTCTTTTACTTGAAATTCTCTTCCACAGAACTGGAAAGGTTGAAGAGAGGTTCCAAAATCATTGGGCTACACTATGCCAGCTTCATTAATGTAATGAAACTTCAAAGTAGAGAATTTATTCCATCTGTAGCAATTAAAATGTAAATAAATACAGGAAGTAAAATAAACCAACCAAATATTTGGGGGCATTATATCACTTTTGGGAAGTGTAACACTTACACCAGCACATTAGGGAATGGAAAACTGGCTCCCTCACACTCAGGAGATTCATTTGAATCAGATGGCAACACTGTTGAATTCAATAGCACATAGCAGGACAGAACTGCACCTCCCAGTGCTCAGCCCCTAAATCAAGATTGCTGTCCTGAATATTCTGCTGCATCGCTTATTCAAAATATAAAATTTTTATTCAGCAGTTGGAACCTTTTACCAACATAAGGAGGGATTTCTTCTCCTTGTTATATGGGCTGGATACTATTTTCCTTATTTAATGGAGAAATGTGAGTGGGGCATTGCTACATTTGATGCAGCTGCCCTGTGGCTGTTCCATCCCATCCCCAACACTCTCTCTCTCACTCTGCCTCTTTCTGCACTGGCAAACAAGCCTCAATTGCAAATACAGCTTCTCACTCACAGTTTCAGTTCTCCTGAAGCAGAGTTTTTTCTGGGCATTTTTTTTCCTTTGAAACAGCCATTTGGTATTTTATTTTCTGCCAGTGGATGGGCTCTTGATGTACTGAGTTAGGCAGTGACAGTGTCCCTCCTGTTCCTCCCTCTCACCTGCCAGTTTAACAAAGGGCTCTATGGACAGGTGTGGTGGGGTTTGGGCACAGTCTGTGCAGGGAAGGCAATTAAAAGACATCACAATATTAAAATAGGACTGTCACCATCTTATATCCACAAAGAGATCTTTAGTTTGGTTGGTACACCATTAAAATGCAGGCCCTTAATGAAGATGCAGCTCCAGCACAAAGATAATTTTTGGAATATGAATCAACTCTTCTGATTAAATCTCCAAAACCATAACTCCATGACTTCTCTTTTTATAACCTACTTCATTAAAAAATATTTTGATCACGCCTGCAATAGTTCAAATTCTTTCATTAAGTCCTCTTTTTCTGTCATTTTTCTCATGTTGAAGTTCTTGAGAGGAAACAAAGCTGCTTTCTCCAGAAGGTTTTTCCTTTGTGCCCCTTGTAAGGATGACAGAACAATAACATTCAGGACAGCTGCTCTGCACTGTACACAACCAACCAGCCAGCAAAAACAGTGAAAAATGAAGCCAAAAAAGGAAACACTTTCATATTCATGACTCCCTGAGGGCATTTCAGTGAGTTCACAGGGGTCACACGAACAGCAAATGTCACAAGTGTGTCCACTGAAAATATCATGTGGAAAATTCTTTAAAAACATGATCTAACAACATAACTTATATAAGGTTAAAAGAAAAAGAAGTTTCTGTGTAAGCTCAGGACAAAGCATTCCACAAAGGTCAAAAAACCCAGCATTTTCCTTGAGTTGTTAATAATTTCATGGCCACAGCTTTAAAAGCAGTACTTTGTGTGCTCACACTGCAAATGTGCCTCCACAGAATGAGGACCAACATGGTGTCAGTCAGTCCTGTCAAGGATTTACAGTTTGCCTTGCAGGTAATTGTGGAATAAGACTATTTTGGAGGCTTACCTTCATTGTTATACTTCATCCTAAATATTGGTGGCTCACTGACATTCTCTGCTTGCTTACACCTCCCTGTCCTTTAGGCTCCTGCTGACAAAGGGACAGATGTGGTGAGGTTATGCCAATAGACTGCAGGTTAGGAGAAAAATCAGTAATTTAGTATTAGTAACTATTTTATTGCTGCAAAGCCAGTGATTGTCTGCCAAGGCCTTAGTGCCTGCTCCATATGAGATAATGGCAAGAGACACTAAATCCAGCAAAGGCCTCACTTACAAACTGAAGAGGCTGGAGGGAAACCAAGGCTCACCAAATCCCATGACGTGGTAATGGCAGGCCAGCATTAGAAACCACCCTGAGATTCCCAGTCCAGCAATCTGCTTTGACCCCTACTAAGAATGAAGCAGGACTTTCACAGAATCCTGTTCCAAGGTTTTCCATCTTCTCCAGGCCATGGCAATCACACAACACGGGCTGTCCTTGGTGCACGGCGCTACCGGGGGCTCTTTGCCACACACTGGCAAGGTTTCTCTGGCCTTAACGACCACTGAGTCATCCACTGCCCTAAAATGATTCATATTATTGCTGCTAAAATCAGCAAATGAGGGTCTGTGATCAGAGCAGTGCAGTCACACTGGAGAGGATTGAGGAGCTGTTTGTTTAAAACACGCACACACGCACGAGTGCGCACACGCAAACACGGCGCTGCAACAGAGGCAGCCCTGACTTGGTGACAGCCCCATGCCTGGTCTGCTCAAGCCCTGCAGCGCCTGCTGAAGACTAAGAATCCAGAACCAAGCTTTCCCAGCACAATGAAGCCAGTGGGAGCACTTTGCAATTAGGAGGATGGTAATTGGTCTTTGTGCACATGAGCGCAGCTGTTCGTGCACGGGCTGCCGAGCCACAGCCACTGCTGGCACACGGGCTGCAGCTCACTGGAGCTCATTTGTACTGCATTCCTCTTGGGCTGCCTATGTGTAAATAACTACCTCAGCTTTCTGTCTAAAATCACGGGCTTTTGTTGTTCCAGCACTGAGGCTCTACAGTTATAGAATTACAAAATTATTACGGCTGGAAAAAGCTTCCAAGGTCATCGAGTCCAGCTGTCAAACCCATGTGAAGCTGTAGCCCACAGACAGCAAGGGGGTGCAAGCATCATGCTGCAGATAACCTCACATCCTACTTTCCCTCCCAGCCTCAGGAAGAAGAAAGGTTTCCAGAGAAATATGCAGAACCAGCTGGGGAATACACTGACGTGAGCAACAAGCTGGCAACTCTGGTTCTTATACACTCGAATGTACCCACCCACTGCTCTGAGAAATATGTAAAATACCATGATTAAATAGGGCTATTATCACCATTGCCTCAATTTCTCTCTATAAAACTGGTTCTGCTACGTGCATCCAGCTCCCTCAAAAAATAAATTCGTTATTTATTTAGATTGCAGTGTGAAAGAATTGACGACACATCCATTTTCTCAAGGTATCAATATTTAATAACTTTCTTGATCACCTAAACTGTGGGTTTCTCATTCTCTGACTTCAAAGCATTTCATGGTCTAACTCAGTACATCACATTACATAATCGACCTTTTTAAAATGCTAAACATTATTTCAGGAAGTCCTCAGCATACAGGATGCAATACCACAACATGCAGGCATTCAGGCCACAGAGGTAGGTAAATCTGTCCAGCATCCTTTACAACACACAACTCATAGCACTAGCCCTGGTCTGTAAATATCCTCTCATTTCTTTGCTATTCCAAGCTCAACAAATTTGAAGGACATCTGAAATGGCCTGTCAGACTCAAATATTTAGGAAAAATGTATGTTAGTGTTTAGAAATGTCATAAAAATAAACACACACAAGGAGAAATAGTTCAACTTATCCAAATGTTTTGAGTACAAAACCAACATTTGAGAAAGAAGGTTATGGATGCCATTATGCTCTGAATACTGGAATCATCTCACTGCAGAGTGGCAGTTGAGAAATAAACAAAATGTAAGTTTTCATAAAGACAGAAATAGAAAAGAACATGGAGATTACAATGCCTGTAAGACACGGAAATGTGCTGACCATGCAGGTCTGGCTCAAGGTGCAGCTCACACTTCCACGATCTCACAGGGACAGAAATAAAGAAAACTGCTAGGAGTAGATGGAAGGAATGGGAATAAGAAGGAAGGTGATAAGATCACAGCTGTTTAGTTCAGAGAAGTACAAATATAATTAAGGTCACATTGGCTGCTCCCATTTGCTGAGATAATAGTGCATCCATGGAAAAGAACAGCAGTGAGTTTAAAGGTGAGGAAAAGAGGACCTGAATATCATTTCAGCATTTCAACTTAAACTAAAAATCTGAATGGACTAACAATTTGAGATTTGATGTTTCATTAAAAATAAATTATTTTCTAGGTTGGTTAAGAACTACTGCTAAGAAGTTCTTACTGGTGAGAAGCATATTCAAAGAGATTTACATGATTTTTTTGCAGGATACTTAGAGCTGTCTAGTCCTATTTGAAAGTTTCCCCCATAGCAAAAACCCTCAGCATCCTCCCCACCCCTATTTTTAAACATAAGCTCTTCACACACATTTACATATAAAATAAAAAGGGTAACAGGAATTAACATCCTCTGCAGCTTTCAAAGCCCATATTGGGAAACACTCACTGTGGCCAAATCAATGCAACAGCAGTTTTGTTCTTAGAGGAAAATCAGCTATTCTAGTCATCCTCACTCCTACTACTTTTATCTTCTCCAAGGTATACAAATGGTTCTTCTTTTATAACTGCAGAAAAAGGACTTAGAGACAATTCAGTTACCAGGAGAATTATGCAATTTTCATAAGAGAAATTGCACATTTCTCTTGCTGGGAAAGAGGAGGGTAAAATGAGCATTGTGCTATTGTGATAACACTGAAGAAGCTTTTTCCTGAGTTGGCAAACCTCTTAACTGGTAAAACTACACCATCTCAGGAACTGGGAGTAAAACCTGGCCAAGGTCTCTGCTTTTCCTTGAGCACAGAGAAATGCCTGTTATGGTTCCTACTCAATTTGCTTTTCCCCATGCAGGATGGAAGCAGACAGCTCACATCCAAGCCTCTGAAATGCCAAACAGCTTCAGTCCCCAAAGTAATTAGTGGAACAGCACAATTCTATAACGAGAGGTCCTGAGACTTTCAAACCTGGTTAATATTGTATTTTGTGTCTCTGGAGTTTCATGTTCAGATTCTCTGCTTTTTGTATCTTTCATAGCTCTTTACAGACAGTGTAAATGTTATGCAGTCTTGGACTATGAAAGGGTTCAATGATCTCTGAGGTGGGTCACATCTGACTAGCAGGCTGAGGTCTACTCTAAAAACACCATGTGCTTTTGCAGTGCCAATAGTTTTTTAAGGATTATTGCTATTAAGTTACACCTGGAGCCGCATGGGGACCCCTGGAAAATGTCTTTGACCTTGCAGTAACCTTGTCTAAACCATGCTAATCACTATTATATTCTGTATTACCATATGCTATTGCCTGCTGCAAAGCTGAGAAACCTCAGTGCATTAAAATCATTACTGCCATAGCTTAGGAACAATCACTGTTTACATTATAAACACATTATTTTTTAAAATATTAGGGCATGTTGATTTGAACAGAATG
Source organism: Dicaeum eximium (assembly GCA_013396995.1). NCBI lineage: Eukaryota > Metazoa > Chordata > Aves > Passeriformes > Dicaeidae > Dicaeum > Dicaeum eximium. Next base: position 1,181,214 of record VWZP01006690.1, on the reverse strand, counting down.
CAGTCAATATCTGCAATTATCATCCTGTGTAAGCTAACTAGTGGCAAACAAATAAATAGTAAACTACACACACACACACACACACTTCCTTCACAGTGAAGGAACTCCACCTTCCCTCCCACCTGAAAGCTTTTTTGGGAACATCTAGAGAGACAACACAGAAATCAGTGCAGAGCCCCTTGTTCAGCTTGTGAAACTTCCCTTCTTCAGTGGAAAACAGGACCAGAGTGCTGCACATGGGGAGGTGCCTGCTGAAGTAGGAGAAGCACAGCACAGAGAACCCTAGGATAGATCAATAATGCAATTTGTGGAAGCCATGGTTTGGTTTTTGTACTGCAACAAATCTGCAAGGGGAAGCTAATGCTGTTTGTAAACTGCTGGAAGAAGTGGAGAAACAAGCAGCTAGAATGATCAGTGGGAAAGCTCACCACAACAAGAAAAGTGAATTGTGTTTCTGTATAAAGACATGAGCAGACTTCAGCAGTTGGCCTTAGAACAGGTGTTTTTGAGTCCAAATTACAGGGAGAAACTTGTGTTGGTACCAGGTGCATTGCTCAGTTCGCTGGGAATGCTGCTGGCAGTGCCATGCACAATATGTCACATTAAAAAGCTTCCATTTCCCAGTCACCACTTAAAATTTATTTTTTTTTTAGCAAGCAAAGTCTCTAGAAGATTGGTAGTTGCCATAGACACATCAGCAAAGACTCAAAAGAACGATCTGGGGGAATGTGACTGTCTTGGAACCAGATCCCAAAGGGAACCAAAGCTGAGGCTAAGCTGACTCAGAAACACAGAGAGAATCAGCTCTGCTGGCAGGTGGAGCTGGGAGGAGCAGCCCTGATGCCAACACCAGCCAGGATACAAACACCATTATCACATAAAAACAAAGATTCAAGCTCAGGAAATTATTCAACTGGGGCACGTTGTTTCATAAAATAGAGATGTTTAAATACAAATAGGGCAAGGTCCCTTTGAAAGAATCTTCTAGCAGAAGACCATAAGCACAGCAGGTTTTCCCTCATTAAAACCCTCATTAAGGACAGAAGTCTAATTTTATATCTCTCATATTATCTATGCAGTCGTGCTCATCTTGGGAACAAGTAGATGGGACTGCTCTGCTGTGAGATATCCGTGAGCCACCTTTCACCTCCATCATCATATTTACATTCAACACAAAGCCCCTTTTTCAAAGGGATACTTTGGATTTTTATAACAACTTTCCTCCCATTGTCCCAAAGAACATTATTCTAATTGCCAAAGCTTTGCTTCTGCTCATTCAGTGGATTCAGAGATTTTAATTAGCTGATGAGACATCATGGAAAATGGAGTCCTACAGAACCACTTCAGAGCAAGTGTGTACCTCACTTCTTTAGCTCCCATGGCCAGGCAAATGGTCAAACCTTAGAATTCATTTTAAATGCTATACTAAAACCTTTCTTTTGATTTACACTGTGATTAACCAGAACATTAGACAAGTTTGAGGATACCAAGAGTCATAGCAGATGTGAAACACCACTGCTGTGTCCTCACCCCCTGCTTTGCTCTCCTCCATCCTCACCTGGCTGAGCTCCACAGCTCCAGCTCTCCTCAGGGGTGGCATCATTCCTGGCAGGACATGTCCATCACTCCTGGCATGACACCTCCATCATTCCTGGCAGGACACCTCCTCCTCAGGCTGGATGCTCCACAAGGGCCCAAAGAGCTCCTGCCTTCTGTAGCCACCATCACCTCCTCATGCAGGCCCACCGAGCCTCGTGCAGCCGACGCCTCTCAGAATTTGGAAGGATGGTGCCCCAGGTGAAGGGGCCGTCCTTCACTGAGCTCCTCAGAATTTGGGAGGATGGTGCCCCAGGTGAAGGGGCCGTCCTTCACTGAGCTCCTCAGAATTTGGGAGGATGGTGCCCCAGGTGAAGGGGCCGTCCTTCACTGAGCTCCTCCTGCTCCCTCTGCTCCTCTCAAAGCATCATCCTCACAACAAAGGGATTTTGCATAAGTTAATTGTCTCGATCCTCTTTGTGAACTAAATTAAATTGGGATCGCCAAGCACATACCGTCAGCTTTAGCTTCAGGCATCTTCACCTTCAGATAATTTCTAACAGCAAAGGATGTCTCAAAACATGTGGCTGTTAACACCCTTCAAATCACATCAATGGCTAAGGAAAAAACTAATGTAAACCTTTGTAGGTGATGCTTCATCTTGTGCCATTTAGCAAGGAAGACAGACAAGAATGATAACATTGTTCCTTTTCATATTAATTGGCAGAAATTATCTTTATTAGAAAAATGAATTTTTAATATATTTACAATTTTTACATCATGTTATACTTGGCACATGTGTTCTTCCAAATAGTTATATACATTTCAGTACACACAGACATTCAAGTCCCCCATTCCCTTAATGTTTTTCTACATATATAACAAAAAATAATGAGCACAATACAATTTGTCAGACAACCATAATAATTATATATTTCTCTATCATAAAAAGTTTGAAGCAAACATTTTTTTTTTAATTTTTTAAAGATATGTTTCAAAATATTTATACAGTATTAGCACTCAGTCATGCACTGGGTTAGAATATGGTCAGGGTGAACTGCAGTGAGACAGGATGTGAACACAGGAGGGAGGTGTGTGACCCCCAGCTCCTCCAGGCTGCCCTGGGGCAGCTCCAGCCTCCCCCAGCTCTCAGGGGAAGGGGCAGAGGGTGCAGTGGGAGCTGGGTGTTCACGTGTCTGTGCCACACAGCAGCTGAAACTGCATGTGCTCAAATCCATTCCACTTTGCTAAACCTAGCTAATAAAACAGGCAGTAATTGGAATGTCAAAACTAGATTTTAAATCTTCCCTTTTCCCCCAAACCCTTTCTTTTGAAGAATCCATTAGACTGTGAATTTTATAATTAAATTCTGAATTCCCTAAAAAAATAAATTTTTTATAGTTGATTCCACTTTACCAATATTCTTTTATTTCTACTCTAACATCCTGATTTATTCCCCAGGTGTTAAGAGCTCTTCAAATCTCTACTATTCTTTGCTAGTAATTGGAAATTTGTGACTTAACCTTTGGTTTGACATATGACTGTTTTGAGAGTGTTACAGCAAACTGTACTAGTAAATAACAGAAGTGATAGGCTTTTTAGTTTACTGTGTATGGAACTGAATGGTTCCAAGATTTCTGGTAAAATTTTATTTTTGACATGCAAGTTTCTCCTAGTGCAACGTAGGTTAGTGCTCCATGTAATTGATACAAACTATTACACCTGGAGTTCTTTTCCCCCATCAAAAAAAGGATATTCTCCCAACTGTACTAGTAACTAATTTTCTTTGTTCAAAAAAAACCTAAGTTAATATTGTGAATTCTCTTTTTCTCGGTTGCATTTCATTTTTCGCAGTTCAACTGCAAATGACTTCTAATCAAACTCAAAACAACAATACATTACTTGAAACTGTTAATAAATGATTGTAGAATCTTTGTCACAACACTGGATTTCTGTCTTGCTCCTCATTCTCCCCAAAAAACTTGATACATATACATATTTATATATAGCTTATATATATACACATGTATATGTACAAAAACTGATCAAGACAACACATTAAATTGACATTATTCAAGTAAAGAGGTAAAAAAAGTTTTTCAAAGTGTAATTTGAGATTTTAAAATATTTCTGGTGGGTTTTGTTTAGCAGCACAGAAATATTAGTATTTCATCTAAGCCCACAAATATCCTTAAACAGGATGAAAGGAAGCACAAAATGCCCTTCAGGTTTAGTGTGAATTTGAATCTGATGAATTAAAATCAACATTATTAACTCACAGGTGAAGTGCTTGAGAGACCCTGCAATGTATGGATGCAGACTCTGCATAAAAATGGAATGATGAGTTAGGAACCAGGTAGGAGTTTGCCTAACACATTAATGAATTCTGTTTGTGCCTCCTGGTTGCAGCAGGGAAGGCACGAGATCCACTGAGCACGTGGGTGTGAGGTGTGAAGGCAGAGAGATCAGGCTGCTCTTCATCTGTGCAAAATGGACGTTCTGAAATGAGCAAAGCTATTCCAAAATATTATACCTGATATCAAGTATGAACTGCCAACAGCTCTTACTGGAATTGCACTGCTTTCCCTCCTAGCTGCACACAATTTTACATGCAATTTCCAAACCTTTGCAACGTGGGGTTTTAAAACATGGGGATTTCTAAAATCTGAGTGTGAACTGCACTAAGGATCTCCCATCGCTCCCTCAAACACCCCAATTTAAGTCAAAAGGTGTTTTGTCCACATTTGGAATCCAAACCTAGACCAAGTAATAATAACCTAAGCAAAAATTTTCTTGAAACCAAGTTCTGCTCCAAAACACACTTGCAATGAGCAGTAGACAAAATCTGACCCTACAGAATTTATTGTTTCTTGGTTAAGGTGGAAAAACTGGTAATTGTACAACTTTCTCTTTCAAAAACAGCTCAGGAATTACTTCCCACAAATGATTCCAAGGTATTTTTTTGAGTTTTAGTTAGAGTAGTGTAAATTTAGAAAAGAAGCCAAATACCACCCTCATTCCTCGGTGAAAATCTCCACATCACCAGTACTGGCAAGCACAAAAGCCTGTGCATGGAGAGCAGTGATAGTGCCTGAGCCACCACTGCCAAATCCTGCCTGGCATGCCAAACCCTGCCCAGTCTGCCTGGGAGAACACACAGGGGGCACACACCAGCTGCTCTTCCCCAGGAATTTCCTTCTGGAGGATCCTTCCTCAGCTGCCTGAGGCAAGGTGTTCAAGCACCAGATGTGGATCACATGAGCTGACTCTGAGTTTAAGGTCAGCCACCAGGCCAGTAGAGCCTCCCTGGCCAAGGTTCTTAAACCAGCACAAGAAGCCATCCTTTGCCTATGGCTTGGTTATTACAGCAAGCATCAATTCCAGCTCTTCTGGGCAGGAACTCTCTGAAAGTTTCCATGTGAAATGACCCAATGTCCAATCCTGACCCAAAAGAATCCTTTAGCCCCTTCTGTACCTGGTATCAAACTCTACAATAAATGTTGCTGGAGGATTTCTAGATGTGGGAGGTTTGGAAAGGAGAAAACCACTTAAAATAAAGCAGTGCTGAAATGTGTCCCACGGCTTTGGGAGATTACTCACACATGACTGGGTTGGAAGGTGTATGCACGCACGCCTGTGTATACTGTATATATATTTAGGTTAACAAGTTTAAACTATTAATAAACAGCATCTTATGGTATTTGGTAATTAAAATATCAGGCTTGTGTCATTCAAAATAGTGCAACCTACATTGCAATATACAGGAAAATTACACACATTGTTCCTCTTACCATTAATACGCTTGTGCATATCAAGGTAACAGGACACCCTTTTCCATAGGATTAACCATTTGCATATTTAATTGTATTCTTTGGCCCATTTTCCTGTGAAACCTCGTATGAAAATGTAAAGACTTTGGCTTTAAAAGAAAAAGAAAACTCCCGCTTGTTCAGTTACTTTCAGAAACTTAATTAGAATTCAAATTACTTTAGTTAAAAATTGTCACCTCCTGCACAAACTGCAGACCCCTGTCACAAACCACCCCGCTAGTGTGGCTAACCGTGAACATCCCCTTTCTTTTTATTTTCACTTTTGAAGATCATTTACACTTCTATTGTTGCACAGCACATCCTCCAAAAGTGTTCTGGACTCCTCTAATCCCATCCCAGCTGGGAACAAGGAAGGTCCCCGTCCCCAGGAGCACGGAAAGGCAGAGCAGCCTCCTCAGGACCTTCAACTGCATCACTACAAGTCCAAGTTCAGGGTTTGCAACGTGAGACAGAAGCCAAAAATACATTCCCATTTTGCCATTAAACACCATTGTTAAACGGGCTCAGGAAAAGAATTATCAGACAAAAGAATGCTGCAGTAATGAAGTAACACAAATCTCTTCAAAGCGGTTATTCTTATGTACTGCAATGCACAAAACAAATTTGAAAATGTAATCTCATAATGCATTTGCTGAGAAAAACATATCATGTCTTCTAATAGTACCAGAAGTGCAAAACAAGACATTCTCCATTAAAATTTCATGTCACTGTAAATATTACCGTTTTCCCACGTTAAAGCTTAGTACCATTTCTGAGAAGTGAGGAAACTTTCATCAATTCCCAAGCAAAGCGTCATCTCACTTGGAACTTTACAGTGCACTGAATAAGTATCACAATATTTATTGGTATTTATTTTCACAGTTTTCTAACGTGCACAGAAATATAATTTTTGAAATATATTAGTGAAAACAAATACTAATACAAAAGGGAAAAGACAAAACATCTAGTAGTATAACTGCTTATCACCACTACTTTTTAAGAGTTGGAGAGTCGAAACCATCTCTCTTTTAAATATGTAATACTATATTTAGTGTGGTTATCTATTAATAAAGGTATTGCATGACAATGTTACAGCATGGCTATATTCTCTACTAATTTAGCCTTGTTTCCAATACAGGTAAATAAAGAATTAAGCAAAAGGAGTAAAAATTGTCATTTAAGCGCAAAACAACAAAAACCTGGTAAATAGTGAAGTAACTTATTTTTACTTATATTATTTCTGGTTCTTAAATTGTAGATATGACAAAATCATCACAAAATCAGCAGTGGATTCTTACAGCTGTTAGAATGGCAGAAATTTATTAAAAAAAAAAAAAAAAGGGGGACAGTTTCAACCACAGCAGATACATTCTGCAGTATGGAACAAAAAAGCTCATGATCCCACGAGGAGAACCAAGTGCATTTTCACTGCATTGCAGGGTGATGCACACCTGTATTCCTGGCTTCCAAAGTCACAGGACTTGGGAAGAACACATATTTTTAGAGCGCATACTCCGTACACAGGTCGAGAGAAGCAGGGGGAAAAAGAAAGTTAAAGCTTGAGTGAGGGAATAAATGAAGAGCTTATTTACAGAGAGTGCAGGAAGCCTCCCCAGCAGAGCAGGGAGAAGCAGGGCAGGATTGCAGCTCCCCTTGAGCCGGGCAGACACCGGAGAGCACAAGCAGCCACCTCCCCTGTGACAGCCAGCGCTGCAGCACGGGAATGGGGTGAGCATGGCAGCAGCTCCACAGGGACAGCAGGAGCTCCACAGGAGCTTCACACCATGGACAGTACAGGCACACCAGACAGAGACTCTGCGTGGTCAGAGACATGGAGGAGACAGGACGGTCGTGAGGCTGCTCCGTTTAACCACAGCTCCACAGTGACTCCAGCCAGAGCACATCGAGCCTTTCTTTTATCACACCACGTTCCTGTCTGTTCTTATACCCACACACAAAGAAATACACAGCTGTGATTAAACTGAGCTCCCTCAAACGCTGGCATGTTGCCAATACATTTAAATAAGACAGTACAGGTGAGTTTGGGCGGGGAAATGGCTCATATCGTAAGTCACACTTTGAAAGGCCTTTATGTTCTTTCAGAAGTTCATTCAGTACTGCTAAGTTTGGAAGGCTCAGCTCTCAATAGAAAGGAAGTTTAGATTAACAACAAAAAAAAAATCATTGCTGAAAAAATAATTTAAGTCTATCCCTGAAAAACTGTTTTTATGTTGCGAACCAGACTGTCCTACACAGAAAAGGATCTGCTTTAAAAGGACTTTTGAGCTAAGACAGGACCAGAGCTGGGAAAGTTTAGCAAGTGAATGTATGACACTTATCTTGAAAGAAACACACAGTGTGATGATTAACACTTGACACAACCTAGCCAAGCCACAGGATAGTTATTCTTTTATATTAAGTAGGAGAGGATTTTTTCATAAAAGTTCTGTTTTCTCTAGGTTTTATATATCAAACATCTTAAATGCAATGTAAAACAACAACAAAAAAATTCACCTCTTGAATTCTTCCTAAATCCAACAGATTCTCAGACCCTTAGATTTGTGACACAATTTCTGTTCTATGTTGATAAACCCAGAAAGGGAGGGAACAGTACCAAAACCTTCCCCATCTCTAAGGTGCATATGCTACACTGCAGAAATGTGAAAGTAGCAACTTATTACACGAGGATTAGATTCTGACACTTTTCTCTCATGCTGGGTAGTCACATGGTATAAAGCAAATTATTATCCCAGCTATGCAGAGGGTATTGCAAACCCCACAAAAAATCCCATTTGCACAAGCACAGGAACCTATAACACCTCCAAGGCTGAACCTTGCAGATTTACCTGGCAGATTTTGGAGGCTGGGGATAAATAGACCATTGCTTTCCTAAGCCCACCTAACTGAGATATCTGAGTTAGGAGCCTACACTTTCTAAAAGATCAACAGAGGGAGGTCATGTATTTCTGGACACATCTCCCACATAACTGCTGCAGAGTCCTCTGAACTTCCATCCAGAGGGAGCTTGCTTTCTCTTGCTTTCTCTTGCTTTCTCTTGCTTTCTCTTGCTTTCTCTCTCTTGCTTCCTCTCTCTCTCCCCACTGGTATCAGAAAGAGCTCAGCCTTCCAGCACAGAAACCCAAAGCTACTCACACAGCTCTAGCCTTTGCTTCCTTTGAAACTGTATAAAAAGATTTGCTTTCATCAGGAAAAATAAACCACACCTGATTTCCCTTGTGAGCCTTATTTCACCTCTTAAGTGTTCCTGAAAGACCATAAAGAGACATGTATTTATGAGATGCTGCCAAAACACAGTGAGCTGGTGGTGATTTCATTTCTGTTTGTCCACAGCACTCTTTCTCCTAACCAAGCTTCTTAGATAGCAGGGTAATGAATTCTGAGCAAAAGCTGCAAAAACATTAAATTTTCCAGAAATGCAAAATTTCTTAATTTTCCTTAATTTTATCTTATATATTAAAATATCTTATTTCCATGCTTTTAAATTAGTGGGTGGCTACACTGTTCTAAGAAACACAAGCAGAACACAAAATCTATTTGAGAGAAAAAAGGAAAATTTACTGTGGTGAAAAGGGAAAGACAAAACCATGGAGAAATTCTACAATATCTTTAAAGGAGAAAAAAGAAAAGCAAGAGGCAGGTACATCTACATAGCTGATTTTACCTCCATGTACCTACTGCATTCCTCAGCAATTCAATATCCTGCCTCCATAAAAGGTGTCATCCAGGAGCAGGGTAACACTACAGGACATGCTACCAAGAATGGCCCATATCATTTACAGCCTGATTCAGTTCCAGCTGGAGTCACAGGGAATCTTGGTGATAGGAATGACCAACAAACTGCTAGAGCTGTAATCAGGAAAATGTAACAAGTCACCAGCACCATCCAGAAAGGTACAGAAAGGATGGCCACTTAGGCAGGAAGATTCTTTTCTCCTCTTCAAGTATAGCAGCAGCTAGAGTGAGAGAGAGGGAAATACAGAAAGTCTTGATCTCGGTTTGATTGAAAGTCAGTGCAAATATATCAACAAAGCTCAGGCAAAACTCAGAATTCCACACGCTCTATGGCTGAGCCTCACAAGCTGTGGCTTGTGGCTCTGTTGAAGATTTTTCTTCAACTTCTCATCTGCTTCTTCTTTACACGAGCACATCTGCACCAGCTACTGCCCACAGCCCTGCCTCAGCTCTCCTTCCCCCTTTATCTATTCGGATTTATGCCAAGATCAAATAACAAATGCATGCAGATTCTGACTCCCTCTACTTTCAGTATCTGGTGGGGTTTTTTCCCTCTTTAAGGCAGCATCTTATATTTCCATGTGAACAACTGCTGTGCAACATTATCAAGTCTTCCCTCAGTCTCGTTATTTTGGTTTAGGGCAGGTGGTTGTATTGCATATTGCAGATAATAATAATAAATCTCTACAGTCAACAGAAATCTGCTCAAATCAGAAAAAGCAAACACTGCAATATATTTTGTTGTAGCTAATTTGCTTGTACATTTCACAGAAAGAAAAATCCACCTGGGTTGAGGATGTTTACAACTGAATCTCAAGAGAGAAAATGTAAATGGGAATTTTTCCTTCCCACAACTTCCCATACAGTACTTGTATAAATATTGAATAATATGTGTCTGGTTAGATAGAGATGATGATACAAAAGACTTGGAGAGATCAGAAATACTTGAGAGCTTTATGATGATGTGAAAGACAAGAGCCACCACTGAGTTTTATGATTTACTGGGTAAAATGCTCAGCAACTTCCATGGCAGGATTTGGCATGACATCAGCAAATACCATATCTGCTGAAACACACCAGACAGTTCAAAACACTTCAGATTTTAGTTAATATACTATGAATTGGACTGGATATTAAAATTTGCCTGAAATATTTTTATTATAGTCATTACAACATTATGCCTTCAGTGCATTTGCCTTCCTGTAGACTTAAGAGCAAAGCACACTTGTGTCTTTGGGAAAAGGTTTGGGCTCATGGCAAGTAGTGCTCATCTCACAGACATCCTAACCCCACTTGGCTCAAACAACTCTTCCTAAGAAATCTGAGCCTCTCTAAGGGCAGGTAAGGAACTTCTGTTTATAAAAACTCCCTCCAGTGAGGAATCAGAAAGCATCCCATGTGAATCAGGGCCAATAATTATGACCAAATGTTGAATAAAGAATACCCAGAACATATTTTTACCTGAACAGCATAGAGATACCCATAGATATGCTTTCTGATCATATTTATAATAAAGTATACTGAGATTTTTGGAAGCTGGAAAGAGACTTGGAAGCCCAAATCTCATTACATTTCATTCTTTAACAAATATCATCCTTCACCATCACAGTGAAGGTACAAATACATTTGCAAATACCAAGAACTCATTCTGGACTTCAATAGCAAAAATCAGTTTAAATCTGTTTAATAATAATAATAAAAAAGAAAAAGCTGTAAACAAAATTCAAGAAGCTTTATTTTGACTATCCCTACACATCATTTATATTATCTCCCATTTGCAACTCTGCTCTGCAGTATGCTATTCTAAATTAAACACCTTGCATACTGCACCTCTGGCATGCAGATGCTTCAATTACAGCTGACAGGCACAATTCTGCTGAAAAGAGTTTCAGTTTAGAGAAAAGTTAGGATAATATTCACATTTTCCAATTCACAGTGGTAATGGTTTCCCTGCTCACTGTTCTTCAGTGAAATTGAGGGAACAATGCTTGAATAATCTAAATTTCCTCTACACAAAGATCCTAAAGCAATTCTCAGAGTTGCAGGAAAATGGGAGAGTACCACCTCTGGAACACTTTCAGTAGTTAAACATATTAGTAATTATATTTACTCTTTTAATTGAAATTAAACTCACAGCTGTACACTCTTCTCCTTAAAGGCTTCCTCTCTTCCCTTTCACACTCCCTTATGGTTAAAATCTAGTGGATTTTTTTCTTCCAGTGAGGGTAAGAAGGGGTGTGTAGCAGACATTTTATTTGTGAAATAATCTGATTGACATCTATAGAAGGAAAAGTCATATAACAATGCATCCCTGTTATGTGAATACCTTTGTGTGTCAGTAAGTGATAATAAAGATACTGTTTTTTAGTTATGTGTGCATATATTCACTTTATACAACAGACTTGATTGGAGAGGTTAGAAAAATGGTCTGATGTTCAACAAATATGCACAATATTGTGGAAGGAAGAAGTCCTTCCAAAGGTGTTAATCCTTCTCTGTGTATGGAAATAAATGGTACCACACTCCTCACTGATCACACTGAACTTATGGCTGTCGGTGTTTGATACTGTATTAACAGCTTTAATACTATTAATATACAATTAATTAGTTGTCACTAATACACTATGAACAAAGAACTACAGTGGGTTGGGATTTGGCTTGGGAAGTGAAAGAATAAAAGAAATACTATACAGCCCTGAGTAATCACCAGTAAGGGGCAAATGCAAACTTAGGTACACATTAGGCCTCAAGGTTACTAATAAAGTCCACAGCTCCATAGTAAGTGCCATATAGTGATATCTAAAAATATATACTCTGGATTAGGCAGCTGTGAAATTTCTGACAAGATTACTGCAAACTTTTCAATGAACTTACTTTGTAATGGTAAGTGCATGTGCAATATAAGAAAAGCATTTGAATATGAACATTAACCAATATCCATGGGGCTTCCTTTTGGTACACAGCAGTTCACATGTTTGGGGTTACTGCCTTCCCATCTACTGTCTGTCAGTCTAGAAGGAACATACTAATTTTGTGCTAACACACTCTGTTTTATTTATTAAGGTCCTGGGGCTCGGGGTTTTTTTTTTTAATTGTTATTTGGCTTTGAAAATGATTATGAAGCTAAAATATATTTTTGGAAGTTTTAGCTTTCTGTTCTCTTTTAGAGTCTTACTTTTGAATCTGTGCAAATGCATCCCTATTTCTTGTTGTCTGTGTCATACTACATGCATACCATATTGCTTATCCAGTACTAGAAAGTCATCAAACATTTCTAAGGACAAAAGTACATCGAATGATACTTAGCAACATAAATTAGAATAACCGAAATAGTAAAATAATTAGGTACAAAACAGCATAGTTGCCAACATATATTTGGGCTATTTCAGTACAACTTGCCATTTATATATAAACCATACATAAATGGCTATTTTTTATCCTTTTCAACAAGACATTTTTTAAAAGGATAGTTCAGAGCATACCAGTTTACCTATTCATGTACAAAAGTACATTGGGAAAGGGAGAGGTTTACGTATCATTTACCAGAGCAGGATACTGTTAAAGGAAAAATTCTCCCTCTAAGATGGTGGCAACTATTCTTTCCCTATAGATAAAGTGTTCATGGAAAATTTAAACATCTGATTCAATGCTAGGCCTTTTCTTATACACACGTGTATTGCTACAGGAATTTAAAACCCTTGGAGTCGTGTACAAGCTATTCCTATTTGCAACGTAAGGCAAAACATGCTCTGAAATGTACATGTCATTATGGATCCGACCATCCCTGGAAGAGTATGATGCTGTAGACTGTATGGATGACCTTAAATAATTATCATTTCTTCCTCTTGTTGGCAAGGAATGTTTATAAAGATCGGCTGGGCTTCGCCTAAGGGACAAGTGCTGGTCATCGCGGTAGGGGTGCAGGAAGGGGTTGTCGTCCGAGTGAACAGCGTACAGGGACTTGCTCCGCTTGCTGTCCTCCAGAGCGTGAGTTAAAAGTGAGGCCTTGTTGCTCAACAGTTTGCTTGAGGGAACACTAAACATGCTTGCATATGGACTACTTTGAAGAAATTTCTCTCTTTCTTTCAAGCTTATACTACGAGAAGGTCTTCCAATATCAATTTCCCTGGACTTATCAGCGATATTATCATAAGAGTGCTGCCTGCTAATCTTCAGTTTATTCTTTTTTTGATATTGCAGAGCACTGCTCTGTGACCAAGTGCGCTCATATATTTCTTCAGGAAGTGATAAGTTCGTTGTGTCCTGCAGCATCTGATCCTCCTCAATGTCATAGAGGTTCCCCATCCGCAAGCATGCATCGCATTTATAGGGAGACCTGGTCGAGTAGTGCCCCGCGTAGGTGGGCATGTTGGAGAGACAGCTCCTGCAGTGGGTGGAGTTCTGCCTGTACCTATCGTTCATGTCACCTAGGGAAGCATTTTTTTCCTTGAGAGTGTAGTGCTTTGCATAAAGTTTATACTGGTCATTATTTGGAAGACTGTCTTCGTTATGTGATGGAGTCCTGTTAGCGTGTTCAGCTTTCCTGTAGTTGTCGTTGTGATCTTGGTAAACATCAGGAAGCTCGACAGGTTCTGGAAGGACAATGTTTTCAATGTACTGAGGTGTGTCCAAGCGGAATCCTGGCTCCTTGTCAGCATCAATCGTGTAGATTTTATCCCGTGGAGAGCCCTGTTTGGTTTTCAGATATGTCAGTTCCACTTCACTACAGTCTTTCGGGTATTTTGAGGCTACTGTCCTTTTTTTAAAATTGTCCTTGGTTTTGTGGTGCTTGTTGTTGTTTTCAGCTTCCATGTGGCAAGTAGCTCTGCTTGATGTCTCTGATACATCTGAATGGACAATCTCTTCAGGAAGGTACCTTTGGCTTTTCAATGAAAGCTGCCTGTTTTCCTCTGACCCGTTTTCTCTCTGGGAGCCTTGGCCCTGACGTACGGAATCTTGGCGTATAGAGTCAACGGATTTCTTCCAAAGCTGCCTGGGCCTGGAGTTCACTTTTGCTTCTGTTGTTACTGCAACCTCTACTGTGTTTGGATTGGATTCATTCAGTGTGAGAGGATGCTGCCCTTGGAAAACATAATTGTTCAGATTGTCCTTGTGTCGATTGCCAGGAAGTGTCTGCAGTTCACTTATGTTGTCACCAAAAAAGTTGTCCTTTGTCTGAAAGGACCTGTTATCAGAAAATATCAAGTTTCCCTTATCCATGACCATGTCCATAATCAAAGAACCCCTCTGAATAAAATCAGCTGTTCTTTTGGGGGAGTCAATTCTTGAAGGATTGATATTGGTCATGTTTTTCGCTGTTCGCAGCAGTTTTAACATGTTGGTTTGTGAATTGGTCAGAGAAAAGTCAGGAGACTTCTTTTTCTCTTCAATGTGTACTCCATGAATGCAACTGTAAATACCCTGTAACATGAGTAATATAAAACAAATTAAATCACTGGGTATAACTTTTTACAACTTCCATTTTAGTTTCAATTAGCAATAAAGAAAAATTAAACATTTCTTATCTAATTACTGGAAATATTAAAAGTACATCTCTAACTTTTGTATCATCTTCTTGAAATGGAGGAATATTTTCTGCTACATCTGTTGGAACTACAAAGGAGAAAAACTGCCAGTATTTCACAAACCAGTGGTCTGTCTTGGCCTCCCCAGCTTATTCCAGAATACAAGATTAGAAGTTACCCCAAAGGGTTCCCTAATCTTGTCACAAAATGAAACTAACCTTCAATAATAGACACTCACTTATTTTAAACCATTGATTAAGTTTCCCCTCTAACAGTGGGACTATTTTATTGGAGATTAAGGTAATCTTCACTCGTACTGAAATAAAAAGGCTTCTAGTCATCATATTTTAGCTTTTCTGATCACTATCCCAGTGGATGTGAAAAAACCCCAGTTCTTTTTACAACTGAATCTGAGTTCATTTTGAGCAAAAGGCTGAAGCCCATTGTCTCACTTCAGCCTCTTCGGTCGCTCCTGTGAGCCCAATTGACATTTCCAACCCTGTGAACTAGCAATTCTCAGACATTTACCTTTGACATCAGTACTTCTTTTCCCCTGAATTTCTTAGGAGAATTTTATATTAAAAAAGGCCAGAAATATAAAGTTCAAATATAAAATGTGGAGGTTAAGGTACATTTGGTTTCTAGACAATCCCCAACAGGGCAGTGCAGACTATTTTTAATGCAGTTCCAAAATGGTCCAATCTACTCAACACAGTAATTGCAGCACACTTTAAAGCAATTAGCCACTTTAGTATCATTTTCAGTTCTCCTCAGCTATATAAAAAATCCAGAAAAATCAATTACCTAATGAAAGTTCTATCTGTTTTAAAAATATATAAAGAATAAACCCAACCAATTTGTCAAAAATATAAGAATAAGCTCACATTTCCATTATTTTACAAGTATCAGTTTCTTGCATATGTAAATCCCCTTTGGGTCTGGTAAAGTTATCATTAAAATTTGCCTTAGTGTCTAATCTGACATAAATGATACCTGTGGTTGACCTTTTCTCATACAGTTTCTCATTCAAGTTTGTTATCAAGAAAAGCTTTCAAGAATATTCCACTGTATTTTTATAACTTAAAATTCTCTTGCTTAAGAAATGCACAAAGCTGAGAGCTAATGTCTCTTATCAAATTAGTATTTTTTTTTAATACATTTCCTGCATCTACCATTTTTTCATTGAAATTTCCCCTTACTGTATTTGTTTTCAGCATTCAATTACTGATTATCCTGGCATATGATAGCTCATACCCTACACAGTCCAATGGGTTAAGACTTCCCAAGGAGTGCAAGTACATCCTAAGCCCATTGGCTACTCCAGAGCACCACACTGCTGCTCTAACATGTGCTTTGAATGTCCAGGTGGGAATAAAAGGAAGGATAACATTTTAGGGAGGCAGTGTTTATCCTTTCTGCTGCCTAAAGGGGTAAAAGGAAAGCAGTACTGACCCTGCTGATTGAGAACAGCAATCCAGGCCTATCTGAGCAGACTCCAGTGAAGCAGAATCGAAGTTTCCAGTAAAACAAGTGCTCCCAGACAAAGGTTATTAAGCTGAGTGCCATGGCTGCTGCAAGCATGTAAAACACTCCTGCCATGTTGTCGATGTCCAGCTGGCTGCTCATGACTTCGTTCTTCTCGTTGTGACAAATACCAGTCAGCCACAGGGTTTCCAACTCTTCCATTTCCCCTAGGGAGAGCAAGGAGTCAAACCAGTTAAAATGCAAAAATCACTGCTCACAGTATTCCAAAGCCTTTGCAAGTTTAAAAATACAGCACCATTTAATGCTTCATTCGTGGAGCACTGCAGACTTATCTAGCCAGGAATTGCAAATATAGCAGATTTCAACTCACAGCACAGTTTCAGATGTCCTCGGATTTCATCAATTACGTGGGAAGCTGGATGCTCTAGAAAGCAGGTCCTGTGGTTTAGATAGAACTTTCTCCTGCTTGCCATAACTATTAGCACTTGTTACAGAGAGTGGAAAGAGTTAGTGAAGGGCTGGGACAGGCTGTAGTGATCAGAGAACTCATCAGAGAAGCATCCTGGCACTCAACCAGACCCTTTCACACCCCCCTCCTCTCCACTGCCCTGCACTTGCACCTCCCTGATCCACTCTGACCCCTCCCTTTGGCCCTCCCCTTTAACATCACAAGACAAATTTCACAAATTCTTGGGATTCTTTCCAAATGTGCCATGGAAGTCTGTTCTTTCCCATCTGATCTGTGATAACCTTATTTCTTCTTTACAAACAAGCTGCAATGCTGTGGCTGAAGCTCTCCTGACACATCTGGTCTCTGCATTCACCTCTGGTTCTATTCCCTTTTGCTGCTGCCATCCCAGCTTCCTGGGCAGAAGCACAAAACAGCCTCATCACGTGCCTGAAATGGAGCATTTCTGGTTGTGCCTGTGCCACATCCTTACTGCCATTAAAACACTTCATTTAAAGCTAAGGAAGCAAATCCACTCCCTCCCTCTCTTGTGTGTTCTTAACTTTGAATCCATTTTTCACTGATGAGATTTGGCCTCAGATGAAGGACACTGTCACCTAGCAGTGCTTGCTGCTGCCAGCATGGGCAGAGGTGGGCAAGAAACTGCGATTGTTCCTGCCAATTTTTTTATCTTTTTTTTATTTTGCATGATTTACTAATTTTCAAACATTCAGTGTTGTTCTTAGTGAAGCACTGCATGGGCATACAGGCCTTTCTACTCTCTTGGGATATAGTCAGCTCAGTAATTATAATTTTTAATGTCATAGACATCATTGTTTCTAGAAAACACAGCAGGCAATGTAGAGGGCCAAAAAGGACAGTATTAGCTGTTTCAGTGTGTTTTCCAATTTAAGATATGGCTTCAATATGGGGGAAGAATTTCCATGGTACAAATCCCTAATCCTTAGCCAGTGATTAGGGAATACATTTTCAGTATTATAATTCATACATCGCTGGAAAAAAAAGAACAGAAAAAAATGGCTTGAAGCTATATTGACATTTCAGCTACCTTCAAGCTAGACTAGAAGATCAATGACCTGCTGTGAAAAAGCATTTTGCAGGATAGAGTGCCAGGGCACCAGGAAAGCTGCAGCCCACAGATAATTTGGATGTGAGTTCCAATTGGAAATGGAACACAAGACTGTGATGGAGAAATTGCTTCTCAGAGAATGTGAATGAAAAACTGAAGTAGAAAGGACAAGTTCTGATGCACTTTAGCAAAGGCATTTCACAAATTTGTAAGAGGGATTATTCGGTCTCTAGCTAATTCCGAGTTTAATTTTGTGCTTGAAGCACGAATTGAACCTCTACGTCTGCAAAAGGCAATGTGTCTTCTCCCAAATTACAGTGCCCAATCTTCAAAATACCTAAGAGCATCCCAAAGAAGAAAGTCAATCTTAATGAATCTTTTAAAACCTTCTAATCCAGGACATTGGGACATTGGGACAATAAATTATTAATTGTAAAAGTAGAGCTATTGCACACATAGATAATTTGGGTTCATAGCTGCATTTCCATATCTTAGAATATTTGGATTTCTTTTGTTCTGCTAAATCTCAGTGGACTGTTTCCCTTGTCTCTCTTTCAAGTCCTCCCCAAGGTCTATGAATAAAACTCACAGAGGCTATGGAAAAGAACCCAAGTCCAAAGAGAGAGCAATATTTCTGGTCTGTGCATTAGCTGAAGCTCTGCCAATCAGATCTCATTACTTCCCACAGGAGAATTCACATCTCCCATGATTGTCAGGCATCAATTTGATTTGACTGCTGTGCCCTTTCACTATTCATAACAGAATTCACAAAGGAATTTAAACCTCCTTTTTATTACTGTTGCCTCTGTGTTCCTTTTCCTTTGGCATGTACACCTAAAGTAACTATTGATAATCCAGCAACCTTTCCAAAAACAGCCCAGCAGAAATGAACTAAGCTTGTTTTGAGTTAAGATAAATGACAGTGCCCTGGCAAGTAAAGAAGAACAAAGCATCCCAGAGCCCTGCAGATCCTGCTATTGCAATATCCCTTCCATAATATCTGACAATGACAGCAATCACTGTTAATTAATGCCCAAAAGGAATCCATTTTTATAGATTGCAAAGCACTGTTAATCATTGGATTATCATTTCTATGGAATGATGCTATCTGGGAATGGACATATTAGGCTGAAAATTCTGGTCTCTCCATATAAAGCAATTGCCATTTCCAGTATATATTTTTATACATGTGTATATACATTTATATTTATATGTGTGTGTGTTTGTGTGTGTGTGTACATACAGAAACACAGACTAAACTGGTAATAATTTAACTGTAATAATACTTCAGCATAGCTGACCCTATCAAACTAGCAAAAATGCCCAATCTTTTTATTGCTTTTCCTGCCCATTACACTTTAAACCAGATATTCACAGAAGCCATAACATTTTTATTACAAAACCCTCAGGCATGAGAAACTTTTTTATCTGTGGTGTCAATTAATTCCTTATTAAAATCTATCACAAATTTGGCCTGGAGTTTGAATTCAAAACATTGAACTTTGAGGCTAGTTATAATTTGGTTCAGAAAATAAATTTATTTAAAAGAACAAAGTACATTTGCTGCAATGTTGTCTTTTTGGGTGGTCTGACTTGTGAACTGAATGTGAGGGTGATGACACCTATAGCAACATATTACACTTTGCAATTGAAAGGCCAGCAATTTGTGATTACCAGGCACTGGAGAGTTCAGTCATCCCTGTGTGTGCACAATACTCATTAGCAAGTAGGAGCTCCAAATATTTCATAAAACAGACCTTGGAAATCTAAGTCAGCAACCTCAATATCCATAAATGCCAGGCCTCACTGAACTGGATGCTAATGGAGTTCAAGTCTACATCTATTAGGAGGGGTCTCAAGTTACTCATAAATATTAATCAGACTTATTTTAAGGGTTTTTGTTTTCACTTCAGGCACTTACTAAAGGAAAGGAATGCCACAATAATTTCCTACCTTCATTCATGTGTGGACTAGATTAACGTGTAAATGAACAGCTGCAGATCTCAGCAGCAAGGTGCATCATGACACTAGCACAAGACCAGAAAATGAAGAGTCACTGTGTATTTGACAAAAAGCACAGTGTTTATTTTCTGTTTAACACATCCACAATCTATTTAACCTGAAAAACTCACAAATGACTACATGATTCCTACACTAAGAGATATTTTAAAAATTCCATAGCACTGTATCATAAAAGATCTGCTTCATTTATAGTGTAAGAATGAGCATAAGGAAGTGCTGTAAAAATCCATCGTTTAAGCAATGTTGTGCATCTGCAGTATTCATTTAAAACACATTCCAATAAATTGCAACATTCCAGCTCTCTCACTGGTAATCCAGCACTATTTACAGTGGGTTTAGGTTACAGTGCAAACAGTGCTCCGATCGCTCTGTGCTCCTCCTGGGTTTGTTCCTGTGGCTGTGGAGCTCCCTGCTCTGGCTGCTATTTGCACAGAAACGTGCCAGTTGGCCATTTGGCCTGAATATCCCACAAGGGCCTTTCTTTCTACATAAACTCCTCTGGCCTATTTCACACATTATCATCCTGGGAAGCACTGATAAACTGCCCGCTGTGTCCCCCGAACAATTTTGTCACAATAAAAATTTCATTATGCAGCCACTGAAACGATACAGTCTAAAGGGTAGAATTGCATGCTTTTCCTCATCAGGGCCCTCAGCAGGCTGTGCCACCTTTCCCTGGTGCCCAGCTGACACACACACTGCCCTTTTCAGCCTGTGTCACTGGCTCTTGAGATGTGTCAGCTCCCTGGGACTCTTTTGGGGGGGTTACTGGTTTTGATGCCTTTGGAAGGCTGACCTAGAACAGAGATTAGACAGAGTTAAAGAATAAAGTAGGGATTTTTTAAAAGGCCTCAATGGATCCACCTTGGGCAGCACAAGAGCCCAGCCAGGGCTGCACCCAAGATGAACCAAAATGGCCACAAAATGGACACTGGGCACAGGGTCTCTCACATTTATAAGTTTAGGTCCATTTGCACATTGGAGCTAATTGTCAAATTACAGCTTCAGCCCATGAAGTCCCATCCTTCTTGTTTTTCTCTCTTCAGTCCACGTTGTTTGTGCTCTTGGGCCTGAGATTTGGTTCATTTGTGCTTGGTCCCCAGCTAGAGAAGGAATTGTTTTGTCTCCCTACTCTGTGAAGAGACCTTCCATCCCCTAATATTAAGCCTAGACTTACACACTAAAACAGAACAGAATCTGAAAAATATAAAAGCTAAACCCTGAAGCATCAATCTCCCCAGATTCCTTTTGTTCCCATGGCACACAGGCACAGCCAACTAGAACACCCAGTGCTGGGTACACCTGCACGAAACTGCCAGGCCCTTCAGCAGCTGTATCAGCAACTGTAGGGGTGGGCAGTCACCCACTCCTGACTCCAAAAAACACTGCCTTACATCAGTGAGAGTTGTCTGGAAAAATTAATTTTCCCATACATGGTGTTGTCTCATGCATTGCAGCCCCCTTGCTCTGGGCAGCCTGCACATCCTGCCCTGGATGCCCTGTCCCAGTGGGGAAAGCAGAGCCCAGCAGCCTTGTTGAGTACACCTTGTTGAGTTTAAGTACAGCAGACCTCTGGTGTCAGCACTTCCCTGGGACTTGCATAAGGCAGGGGCCAGGAGCAGGTCACGGGCAGGAGATCTCAGCACATGACAGCACAAGGTGCCAAAGGAGCTGGCTGCTGGTGACAGTGCCAGCCAAAGGAGCTGGCTGCTGGTGACACTGCCAGCGCTGGGGCTCTCGTGCAAAGCGCTGCCCTGAGCAGTCAGCACAGCAAACTGGCGTGTACTGAGTAGAGATGATGAACAGGAGGGTTAAATATACACACTCACACACTGGTCAGATGTGGGGCAGCATCTTCAAAAGACCCTGGCAGCATTAACAGAATCACCTGCTTGTTCAGGCTGGACAAAAGGCAGTTTTCAAATTTAGGGGCAGAGCGTTCCATGTTTACTGTGGTAGAACTCCCCCTAAGTGACAGAGGAGGAGGATAGCACCCCACCACTTGGGACTAAAATAAAGGGTGTTTCTCCATGAATATTGGGGTCAGCAGCCAAATGGGTTAATATGCATTTGGTTCAATAAGCTCATCAATTCCAATCTGACCCAGTTATATGATCCATACAGAATGTTTCAGAGAAGAGATTATATAAAAGCACAGCAACTTTTCAAATTCAGCCTGGATCCCCCAAAACAATCTCTCTTACTCTTATTTTCTGAGTTATTTCCCCCTGTAAAAATAGCAAGAGGAGCACAGATGACTGACAGCAATAAACTTACTGTGAGCTAATGACTTCACTCTGCATGTCCCCATTAGTTAAGGATGAATTAACAGAACTGCTAAGCACGACTTTCAATATTACAATCCCTCTAACTCTTGTTCAGCTACACAAACGCCCTCCACTTATACACTCACACTCTTCAGTCACATTTGTTCCACCCACTGCTTAAGGAGGACACTAAATATATAAACAGAAAATCACTGTGATTGTGGGTGTATTCTGCCTGAGCAGCACACACTGAAAATATGTCCTTATAATCACATACGTATTTCCTTCTTGGGCTTTATCAGCCCGTGTGAGTCACACTGCTACACTTCCTTATAATCTAGACAGTGATTTGGAAGGCTTATACTAAAATATGAAAAAAACATAGCAAAGTGCTTTCCCTTTCCAGATGTAAGGAGGCAAATCTCATTTCCACAGTTACCTTTACCCATAAGGACTGGAAAGTAATTATCCACCCAGGAAAACAATTCTTAGTGTACTAAGCTGCCCTAAAAGCACATGAAGATTAACCAGAACTGAAAGTCATTAGGAAGGGATAACAGACTCTGTGGAAACTCAGACCAGAACCAGTTTTCTTCTTTTCTTCTTCTGAGTCTCTAATTGCTTTAAAGTTTTCAGCTTCAAGGGTTAAGGGCTTAATACAGCTACACCATCTGCCCTCTTCTTGGAGACCTCTTCCCACACTTTTGAACTGAGCTCTTAATCTGCAGGTAGTGCAATACATTACAAATGCCTCAGACAAGTAGATGCATAACCTGGCCAGTTGGCTGGTATTCAACACTCCTCCCCAAAACTGCTCTCTTTTTCTGTTCCTTGTATCCAACCATTTCTGCTGCCATGAGTGTTTTAACCCCCGATTCTGCTGCATCCCTGATAGCTTAAGGCTCCTTGCTGTCTTTCTCTCCATCCCATTCACACTCAAAACCCTCTTACTCTCTTAATTCTGAAGCAGCTTTGTCATTTGTAGTTCAATAATCTTATCTTCTCACAATTAAAAAAAAAGAAGAATAAAGAGAGATGGGAGAAAGACTGAAAGAAAAAGAGAGAAAGTTAAATTCTCCTCACTTTCTATGCACCAGTAGTTCTACACCAAATCCCAAAGACACAGTGCTATGGGTTTCAGAAACAATGCTTCCCAAATGACATCTCGGGATATTTTTAGAAGAAGTACCACTCTTTAAATGGCACGTGCAGCCCAAGCCAGAGGAGTACCAGCAACACCTGGGCTGAAGTCCCTGCTGTGGGAGCTGGAGGAACACGGGTCCCTTCCCAAACGCTGCGTCCAGAGCCCTCGCCCACTGCTGGCACAGCTGTGTGCAGCCAGCAGGGACAGCTGCCAGGTGCCACCCTGCTGCTGGGGACATCAGCCTGCCCAGCTGCTCCTACAGGGGTTCAGAGGAGAAATCCAAGCCCGGATCACGCAATTCCTCAGCTCACAGCATCTCTGTTCTGGCACGTTCCTGTGGCCGTGGGCGGAGGAGCCAAACAAAATGATGCTGCTGTTTCTTAGCAGCCGTATCATTTCAGCTGCTTCTGAACTCCTGGGTGCTTCTATTTCTCAACAGAAGATTGAGATTCTGTGTCTCAGTAGAAATATTTTTACTTCTCTGTTAAAAAACAATGGGAGTTTTTATCTTGTGACCACAGCAAGACAAAAAAAGCAGCACAACCACCGCTGGGCTTTAGAGAATCATCCCAATCATCAACTATCTTAAACAAAGCTGCAGATGCTAATCATCAACTCCAAGCTTTTGCAGATAATGAGATGTGCTTTACAGATAGCAAAATGAACAAAAGCAGAAATTCACTAGCAATGCAGTTCACTCATATCCCTTATACAAGAAAAAGCAACTCCTAACTCTTTCTGTTAAAAAGCTTCAGAGTTCCAAAGCAATTAATCTTACACTAACAACTGCTTATTCTCAACTTCCCATGAGCAGGGCTATGTATGTGAACTTGCACAGACTAAAGGATGAAACCTTTTGAGCATAACTGTACTTTTGAGACAATTAAGTAGCTATTCTTTAAACTCCTCAGCAACTCGTTCCCATTCTTCTTTCTCTGTCTCTTTTCCTCCTTGTTAGAGTAACAAATTTGGCATCTTGTAGCCTGCTTCCTTACACTGAGACTTCAGAGCTGCTCCCACAATGTGATTGATAATTGTCAGTGTAATTGGTCCACCCAGGAGAACCATCCTCAGGATGGGAACTTTATTCATGTAGAAACATACAGATAAACTACCCAGTGACATCTTGAAGTTATCCCTAACACAAGCCTACATCCCTCTGTATTTAGGTAACTTTTTTCCCAGTGCCAACAAGATTTAAAAGAGGGTTCAAAGTCATTGGCTTTAATGCAGAAACAGCATCATGCTTTGAGCAGTATGAAAAGATGCCCCTGCATGAACAAGCAATTATTTCTTCAGTTGGATGTTTTACATCAGCAAGGAAGACAGAAGAGGTTCCTATCCACTGCACAAAAAATTCATTTCAATGTGTAAGTGAACTGGTTTAGATAGGAGAATGACATAGAAGCACCAAGAAAAAAATCAAATTAGAAAAATCACAGGAGAAAGACACATGCAGAGGAAGTTGGAAGCTCTAAAATACATTTCAAAAGGCCATTTCAGTACTGGGTAAATGTAAAAAAGAGATGAGATCATGGCTTTTTGTATGTGCAATCAGGTATACTTTTACATAAATTACTTGGTCTTATCCAAGTATATAGTATAATCCAAAAAGGCTTTTCCTCTTATTAACATATTATTCATATAAAGAAATGGTGTTTGTTGAACTCATTAGAATGTTTTTTTCTTATAGTTATGGAACTCATTAGGTTTACAATCATTCACTGAAATTATTCCATACCCTGATGAATGCCCTATTACACATACTGAAGAATAATTCAATCCTGCTTGGGGCTCTGCTGTTTTACAGGCTTAGTCTCTGAGAATAATATATTCTACAGAAGTGATATGTGAAATAAGATTTCTGCCTTTGTTTGTGTTTGCCTATTTATTTAAACAACCTCATTCAGGCTCCACTGAGGTTTTCCCAGGAGTACTCTCTTAAGATGAAACTTTCCCCCCAACCATACTTGCTTTTAGTCTAGAGAACTTCAAAGAGATTTTTAGTGATACAGCAAAGTGATGTTGGTCTGAACTCTGGGTTCATCCCTCCTAGTTCACCAAAACAGAGTTATGTAAGTTCACAGCTAAAAAGATTATCCATCGAACTACTGAAGTTAGACATGGATTTCAAAATCAGGTCGAGCTAGTTCCGGGCAATTACTCTTTACATTTAATTTCTTGGTGTTTAGTTCCAGTTCACCTGCAATGTACTTTGTAACTCAGTAGAAGAAATTTCATTATTAGGGCTTTTTTGTTGATTTTTTTTCTGGTTTTACCCCCACATTTGATGGAAATGCAATGATAATTGTTTGGGGGTTTTTTTTCCCTGAAAATGGTCATCTAGACCTGTGAGACAATAAAGAAAGACAAGGTATCAAACAGTTCTGGGACTAAAAGAAACATACCTACAAGAATTTCTACACATCCCATATGTCCAACTACTATTCTCTTTACTAGAGCCCACACCATTTTCTGAACAAATTTAGGGTCCTTCACAAGAGAAAAGTAATGTTTTAGTATTCCTGGGTTGCTCAGAGTAACTTCTAACGGTAATGAAAAATTCCATAAATGTATTCACAATTCCCATGGTTTGTGCATTCCAAATATTTCCTTATATTCTGGGGAAGATTAGCCAGGGCACAGACATTTCATAATGAGCATTCATGCACCTGGGTGTTCTCTACATCTATTGCTGGTCTGTAATTTTTAATACTGATTTTGTAGACAATTCATTTGTATTATTTTCAGCAACTAAAAATGGGTTAAAGATAGAAGCATTTGTATGCTATGTAAGTCCACAGGTCAAAGTGTAAACACGGCATAAGACTTTTCACACTTTCCTCCCACCCACTTTGTTTTGTACCTGATATTTAGAGTCAAGGTGAAGCATAAAAATGCAGCAGCACCTTCAGTATTTTGATGAGCTTTTTCTTAAATAGCTTCAAGTGCTTTCCCTCCTATTTAATTTATTTTCTTTCTCTGTGATTTAATTTTTTGTGTTGGATGAGAAGTATCAAAAATGCTGAAGGAGTAAACATGAAGGAAATGCAAAGTAAAGGAATGAAAACCCAGGTGTTGCTCTGACTACATCTAGAGGGGTTAGCCCACACTGAGAAAGACAACTCAGATCCTCCTTCAGGCTGCAGAAGCTTTTTCTTCTTTAGTATGGGATCAGTAATTCAACTTCTCTGATTCAAATTCCTGATTTAAAAATGGCCCAGAATTATAGCACCTAATAATTCTTAGCAATATTACACAAACAGAAAATAATATTCAAGAATAAGGTAATGTTTGAAAGGCAGACATTGCAGGTCATCTTCATCCAAGTGAGTGAGGTTTCTTCCATGAGCCTCTCTGAATCCAG
Organism: Dicaeum eximium; assembly: GCA_013396995.1. NCBI lineage: Eukaryota > Metazoa > Chordata > Aves > Passeriformes > Dicaeidae > Dicaeum > Dicaeum eximium. The sequence continues at coordinate 1,154,768 of VWZP01006690.1, read as the reverse complement.
CAGATGGATATGTTGACACTATTATTTCCATATATACACCAGACAAAATGCATCAGTTGTGATGATGACACCTCTCACAGTTATTTAGTGTTATAATAGGAGTAAAATCCATGTGCTGGAAGACTAACACACTCATTGTCTGCCCCAGGAAAATTAATGTCCTGGGGTTTATGGAACAGGAGGCCACTATGCTAAGTCCTGCTCTCTGCCACTCCTACTACACTGAAATTCATCATTCTTACCCTCAATTGCTTGTTACTGGTGACATTAAAACCATATTTGTCTTTTGATAAAGCCCTCTCTTTCACTGATAGAGAAATGCAAAGTCAACACACACATATCTATATAAAAAAACAAAATAAAGATTATGTAATATACCCCATATTCCAATCTGATAGAGGATTTAATCAGTCATAACACAGAAAAATTTTAATTACCATATTCCTATTTGCTTCCACAGGCGAAACATGAAGCTTTCTACAATCAAAAAGGAGTTCATACCCTATGTGGAGACTGAGTCATCATTGCTGTTTTCAAATATATCAAAGATGTGCAGCAAGTTTTCTACTGCAGGGCAGAAGTGCCAAGAGGACCTACAGTTCTTCTATTTCGTGTTAGAATAAAAAATATTTGTTTGATGTACAACAAAACAAGTCACCCTAATGCAATTTCACAGGCATTTTTTTTACCAGAAGTTTGAATGAAACCATCCTAGACTCGGGATCACTCACATCAGCTCAGAACTGAGCTAAACACTTTCTTAGAGCAGAACAGTCATGCTGAACGATAACTCGTCTACTAAGGAATCACTCAGAGACAAAAATAAAGGAAATAAATAAGTGTATAAATGCTCTCTAACACTTAGGCCAGCTTTACTTTGTGGTGTATATGAAAACACTCTCTGAAAATAGAGGCCGATGCCCTTGGCGGTGAGGCGAGTTAGAATCGAGTGGAAGAGAACTCCTGTCTCAGCACCAAGTAATTTTTCTTTGTTTTACCTTTTTTTTTAATTTTAAAGACTTCAAGCAAACAGCACTAGGAGGCTCAGAGCTGCTAGAACTGAATTCACTGCACATACCTGGGGGAAGAAAAGAAAGGACAAAAGCTTGGTCCCTACCGTCTCCCACGAACTGAAGGAGGGCGAGATCGATTTGTCTCTTCCAAGGTGATCCTTTCTGGAGGGCAATCCCATAGCCAGTGGTGGCAAAGATGTACCCACTGCCTATTGTGACAAGTTTGCAGCCTTCATCTCTCCCAGCCTTGTAATTCAGCACTGCTGCATCGTAGATGAAAGCATCCAGCTTCCTGAAATAAAAGAAAACATTTTACAAACCAAATCATTAGGGACAGCTGTTGTCAGGCTTCTTTTGTCCTTGATGTCAGGACCCTGTTGAATATCGTATGGATTGTTTGATATCATTAATTACATATCCTGCTCTGCTGTATCTAAAATTAACAAAAGGCATCTATTTTAGTGAGGGGAAAGTAGGACACATAGTTTTGCATTTCTATTTTAAGGAATGCTGTTAAAAAATACTGAGCAGGAGAAACCAATCTACAAAATGTCTTACCCTGATACCTTTGTATCTTTGCACTTGGTATCGATAATAAATATCTTGAGATGCAAAATGGTGTCCAAAACCAAGAGAAATTACAATAGAGAACTTAGAATTGAAACAACAGTAGACAATTATTTTATTTAAAATACTGAAAGAGATTGAAAATGTTCACCAGTTTTACATACACACCCTTGTTTTACTTCTCTTTCCAAAAATAAACAGTGAAGGTGGAGGTTAAGTCCTTGATAAGACAAAGTTCTTGATATGCTCCAGTAAATCAAAGTCCTTAATATACTGGAGCATATCTCATAGAGCTACTTAAATCCCACTTAAATATAATAGAAAATATTTCTTTATGATTCACAGTTCCACACATATTTGTGTATCTGGAGCACAGCAGGAAGAAAGGAACTTGTGAAAAAGTTTAAGCCTTTTACCCCCTCTACCTGAAAATGGAAGAATGGGATAATCCCATTCTCTAAAGAATACAGGGAACACAATAGGAGTGGAAAACAAATTCAGTAAGGAAAGGAAAAGAAGCAATGTCCTCCAGGGATACCTTCTCAGAAGCACTGTAAAGCAAGTTGGAAGGCAGGTGCATGGATGCTTCACAAATGAAGGCAGTGAAAATGCACATACAAAAAGAGGAGGCCATTTGGAAGTACAATCACTTGGCAGCAGCAGATCCCAGTCAAAGAAAAGGCATTCTTACCCTGCCAGAAATTCATATGCAAACTTCAAAAAGAAACAGATGAAGCTTTATTTTGCAATACTGCCCTCATCTGCAGCCAAAACCTTTTGAGATTTTTACTACTTGCACAAGAGCAGCAGCCTGCAAAAGGAAAAAGCTGCTGGGGCCTCAGCTCCAACCTCACCTGAGCGACACACGATACCAAAGCCACTCCACCACCACCACCACACCCTTAACTCCCTTCCCAGCATCTTTGTGCATCCCTCAGGGATTCAGAGGAGCAGGAAGGACACAGCAAGTTACACTTGCTACTAAGCTTAAATCAGTTTCTGTTGATAAAGCTTTTCATTTGTACCCACAGAATGGAGCAAGACCTAGACATAAGCACATTTTGACTGCTAACAGAAAAAAAGCCCCAACAAACTTTCATGCATTTCATAATTCAAAATATATTAATAAATAATAAATCAACAGAACCCTAACTTTTTCAGAACTCTAAATAAGATACCAAAAATGTGGCACTAAAGAAACCCATGTCTCTCTCCCATTAAACCAAGAGGAATACCAGGAGAGAATTAAGTTGTTGGATTTTGTCTGCTGTCATGAAAAAGAGAAGTTCCTGTCACATTTATTGTTCTTTATTGCTTTCCTTCAAGGATATTTATCCCAACGGTCACCATTCAAGTCATCTAATTGAAATTTAGTGAAGTGGTTAAGTCAGAGTAGAGGTGGTTCATGCAACCATTAAAAACCATTTGAGCCATCAGTTCTTTTGCTTTTCCCCTCTTCCCTAAAATTCAGTTAGTGCAACCTTCAGTTTATAAGTCATATTAGCTCCACCAATGCTCAAAATCTGGTTTCCTCCTCCCTTTAAATGGATAATTTAATATGCAGAAAATCACTAAACATCTGGTAGGCGATGTCAGAAATTTAATCCATAAATAAAACACGGATGGCTACCTGGCACTGGGGGTAATTAAACTGGAAAGAGCCAAGAGTGTGCTGAGGCACTGCCCAAGCCTGCAACCCTCAACATAGGATCAGAGTTTTCTAAATGATGGGCTTTGATGCAGCACTTCAAAGACAATCTTTGCTTGTATGGAGAGCAAAAACAAAAATCTATGTCCCTTGGATCACAGTAGGAAAAAACCCCACAAACCTGCTGCTGCACCCTCAGGATATTGTAGGTTTTCTGATCTACAGCAGACAATTACCAAAATCAGTCCAGGCCAGCCTCACAGGCTGACATCTGCAGTAATCTGTGGGGAAGGAAGGACTCTTCCCCTCTCAGAGGATGCTCACAGTTCAGGGACTGGGAGGTGTTGCTCTCTCCATGGGTACAGACACTGCTGCAACCAGACAACTTAAAACACACTCTGGAATTTGTCATCTGTTTATTCTGGGATTTATAGCTTTGCAATGCAAGCACATAAAACACATGCTGTTAAACACAGAGAAAATATAAAGAGTCAGCTATTGTTCTGTCAAAACAGTCTCAGTCAGAAATACAAAGGAAGAGGATCTCTTTGCTAAAGACTCCAGGGCAAAAGCCTTGTGCTGCCTCAGAAATTACACTCTCCACATGCAGTTTGTCTCCTCAGTTACTGAGCACTGTTTTAAAACCTTGGGACAGACAGACAAAGCACAATCAGAGTTTCACTCGTTCACTGTGGAAGCGTTTCCCAGTTTCCCAGGAGTCTGGGATCAGTGCAGTGCTCACACATGGAACAGGTTCTGAGGATGCAGAAAGCTTTACTTTTAAGGACTTTTTCTGTACTACTTCTGTAAGGTCACAACAAATCCCATTACACAAATCAATTTAAAAACATGAGGTACTTTCCTGACAGATGCTGAGAGCTGAAGGTTCTGCTGTCAGTCGCTGCCCAATGTCTTAACTGTAAATCAAAAATTGATTGCCCTGAAAAACTCTTGGTGTCCATAAATACAAACTTATATTCAGAATATATTTTCTGCATTTCCAACCTAAGTCTTATAACCTCTCAGGGCTTAATAATCTCTTCATAGTGTGCTGATTACAGAAGTACTGTTCCTGCAAAGCTCCAGAACATGCTGTATCCTGCAGCATGGGCAGGGAGGTTAAATAAGCCCCAACTGAAGCTCTCAGATTTAAGGGCACTCAACTCTTCCATCACTAGGAGGTGAACTCCTGGCTTTCCAAATTTTTAAGAACTTTCAGATAACTATAAACATTTCTCAATTACTGTTTCCAAAAATGGAGATGGCAAAATCTGGGCAAATCCAAACATGCGACCCTTTCAGAGCTCTTTGCAAAGCTGGCAGCCAGATCAGCGCTGGAGGAAGACAAGGCAGGGATGTGTGCAGGCCAGAAGGCTGCTGAGAACACTGAGGACTCTCCTTCCTGCCATGTCTGTGTGGGGAAAGGCACAGCTGCTGTTTTGCTGGGCTCTGATGGAACAGCCGGGCTGGGGGCACGGCTGGACACAGGAGCCCATCCTTGTCTTGTCATTCTCCAGCAGGACTAGGAAGCCTGGACCTCCAGCTCTCCCTGCTCTTTCTACAGAGACTGGCAAGGCCCAGGTCTTGACTCCTGAGGCAGCACAACTGCAGAGGGCTGCACAGCTGAGCATGCAGACACCAAGGTGCAGAACAGCTTCCACACACCGAGAGGCTCAGAGCCCTGCCAGCCTCAGCCACCACAAAGGAACAATTACCTTGTCAGCCCAGTGCAGCCACACCAGGGACTGAAAAGCTTTGTCACATTGGGGAGGTTTAAATAAGCTTGGTAAGAAACATTAGAGAGCTGAGAGAGAGCTATCAAAGCTGGAATGAGAGAGAAGGTTCAGAACTGCCATGAACTGGTCAAACAGGGCAGGCACCCCCAGCCAGGGCAGGGCAGGACTGCACAGCTGTGCTCATCTGACCAACAGGCAGGTCTGTAAACTTCCTCAGAACTACTGCAATAATCCTGGCTAAAAGGAAAAATAATCAGTCTGGAGTATTTATATAACAGTGACTACAAAGGCAAATGTCCTTCATCATCAAGCAAGCACCAAGGGGAAAGGGGGTGGGGAGAATTTTATCTCACAGCATCAGAGAACATCAGGTGGTATGAAATAATGAATTGGATTAGTTCTAGAAAAACCCAAAAGGGCATTACTGAATGTAATAATTTGAAGTGGGAGATACATGAAAAATAAGTGTGGACAGTCCCACATGATTCATCAAGAAGGATAAGAGTTGAAAAATCAGAATAGCTATTGCAAAAACTCATTCTCAAGCATTGCTGCACACATGCAAAATTGCCTGTGTAAAGAAAATTTAAGTTAGAGAAAAAGGTACAGAAAAGCAATTTCAGAAAAGTTGAAAACGCTTCCCTATAATTTTCCCCATCTTCATTATTGACACAACTTTTCATAAAATTCCTATGATGAAAACTGAAAAGGAAGACAAGGCAAATGCTCCTTTATTAGTCACTTCTCCCTTAACAACAGAAGTATAACACAATTGAAAAATGTTCCTTTGCTTCCTTAACCAACTACATGATCCTTCAATGATTTTGTTCTCTTGATGGAATGAGAAGTAAAAATCTAAAATGCCAATCTGCTCAGTAGTTCTGGAGCCACAATGACATTAGACAAAAAATAATGGTGTCCACTTAAGGCTGTAATGAATTTATTAAATTTAAGCATATATTTTTAGAGATCATCAATGGCATTGTTGGGAAGGCAGTAAGTACAAAACTACTGTCTGTAAGATCTGAAGGGTTTACATCACAAACTTTCATTTCATCCCTTCTTTCGCCATAGAAGAGATAAAAGAAAGTATGTCAGGAGTGAACAGTGAAGGACAGCATCATTTGTGTCTCTCTGTGTCCTGGGGATCCAGAGCTGAAAGGTCACTATGGAATGACACAGCAATCAAAGGAAAGAATGCTGCTCTGAAGATGAGGCTTCCATGAAAGTCTCTGAAGTGACACTTTGATACTACTGGAGCAAAAGCAAATATTTAACCTTTAGCCTGAAGGACTGTTGATTTCTCTCACACACTTTTGACTAAAATGCATTTCAGCTTATCTGATGCACTTCATCACCAGCAGTGGCTTTATCTTTCAGTACATATTCAAATGGCTCCTCACAGCACTGAACCTCACACACACTGAGAGCATTTCTTGACATCTCAATATTGCCAATTCATCAGGGGAAAACTGAACAACCACCCCCTGCAACAGCGCAGGGCAGCAAAGTATAACCCAGTTAAATGATGAACTCGTGAGCACAGAGCGAGCTCTCAGCTTTCCTCCCAGCCCAACTGCCCTCACTTCCACCCTCACACAGGAAACACAGCCATAAATCTGAAAGAGCAGGTTCTGACAGACATAAACACCACCATGAGAGGTTGTGGAGGCATCACCTGCCTTTCAGGGCAATCCCAGTGCCAGAAAACCCCCTGAGAGCCTTCCTTGGCTGTGGTTCCCTGCATGGGCACACTCACCCTCCTCACTCACGAGAGCTCTGCCCACCCACCTTCCCAGTCCCTCTAACATTTCCCTTAGCAACAAAATAATGGAAAATTTAGTGTGCCCTTATGATTAATTCATACAATGGAAGATTGTCCCACTTCACATCTCAGAAGCCAAGCCAAGAAGTTTTTGCAACGCATCAGTTTATCAAAACACAAAATTTGAAGAGCTGAGTGGGGGGAATATATTTTTAGATTAAAGGTTTTGTCCCAGTTACAATAGCATAATGAAGGATAAATTCAGCACAGCTCACCAAGTACCTGATCTCAACCCCAAATGAAATGAAGATTAAAACTCAGAATAGTTTCTGAAAGGGATAGGGTTTAGATGGCATACAGCTACTTCCACATGTTCATTTTATTTCCAGGCTATTTATAATATTTAGGGATATTAGACAGATAACAGCATTACTTAAAAGAGTTATAATGCAGACAAAGGAAGTAACCTTTAAAAAAAATAAAAATTAAAAAAAAACCCTCCAGAAGACCACACAGGTACTGAGTAAAGGAATTGGAAATAAATTACTATAAATTATTTTTTCCTAGAGGCAAGTTTCTATGCATCAGGTGAACAGGAGAAACAGGGTTGTTTGTTTTTCTTTCTTTAAAACAAAAAGTTGCAAAAGAAGTGATCTTCTGGCCAGGAAGAAATTCCCCAAAAATGTAAGAATTACAAGAATATGAGAATAACTGCATTTCCTGAAAGGACAGCCAGTTATGGGGAAACAGGAATCAGCCATCAGAAAAATTGATGCCAGAAAAGCTCGCAGGGCTGAGCTCTGCTCACTTCAGCAGTGAAATGAAAGCTGTGCTCATTCAGCCACACATTTCCTTTAAGATTCTAGATTTCAGAATTGATACTGGAGTGAAGAGATCCCTCTAAAAATGTTCCTAGATGGAGCAGCAAATTTAAGTGTTTTCCCATCTCTGCAGCCCTCTGGCACAGGCAGCAGTTGCCCAGTTGCAAACCAGCTTTCCAATTCTCAGCTTGTGTGGCTACAGCTGGAATATCCATTGGAAATCATTCCCTGCAGAGCACCATGCCAAAATGAACATTAGAGTGAACACTGGAACATATATTAGATTAAAGCACCACAGAAAGCATCATAATGTAAATTGAAATTAAGTTACCCCAGCCATCTGATGCCAAATTAAATGAAGTTATTGATTGCAGAAAGTGTCTGAACTTGGTCAGCCAGGACAGAAAATCCTGAATGGGGCAAACTGTTTAGCAGAGATGTTTTTTTACAGAAGGTCAGGGAGGGAACTGCTATGCACATTTTAGCTCCTTCAGACACTTTTAAGGACAGTGTATTTGTACAATAATTTAGTGTTACTGTCAAAACTGGTAGTGGTAAGTAGACACCCTGGAGCACAGCAAATATCTGCCTCTCCCAGGTAGTTTGGGGTCTTTGCTCAGTGCTCTTTGACTTGGATGTTTCCCCTGTGTTTGTATGATGAGAGCACCCATAGATGGTGCTCCCTCCTCATGTTTATTGAACATATTGAACCCCTGGAGGGTTGTAAGCAATAAATTATTGTGGCTACAGATATCTCATGCTGCCTACGGGCCTTTTCTCCCTCAAACAGCCTGCAGAGTTAACCATCTCTGATAAATTCTTAAAAATTTGGTTAAGGATTTGGACATTTCTGTGAGTTATGGTTGCAAGCTGTTTTTGTATCCCCATGAGAACAATGAAGAATTTGTGCTTTTAATGAAAAATTAAAATATATTATTTTTCTTTCAAACAGACAACTTCTCTCACAGCTTGCCCGTCTCTTTTGAGGTGAAAAGGTATTAGCTACAGAAAGAACAAAAACTAGGATTTTTTCCTTTGGTGAAAATTTTGATGACAATTTTTCTGTAAAAATAAAATGAAAATACTGAAACTGCTTCTGCATTGAAGTGGAGAGATGTCATCTGGCTGCCTGAAAGACAAGTTGGGCTTGATTTTAACTTTAGGCACATCCCTACTTTAATTGGCAGCCCTAATTAGCAGTGGCACCTGCTGGGCTCAATCCCAACTGTGCTGCAGCTGATAGGAACAGAGATGTTTGCCTCCTGGTTATGCCTGGCCACGCTGCAGAAGCTGCCAGCTCAGCCTCTGACCTGCTTGTATTTGTTCAACAAATAACAGAGTGTGCAAAGCTGTGAATTGGATAATTTATAATCACTGGGAGAACAACAAAAATCCAATTCAGGCCAATAAACTCGCAGATGGGGTTAAAAGGCCATTGGGGCCTTCTGGGGTCTTCCCCTACACTCTCTGTGCTTAGTGCTGTAAGATTCTATAAAACATGTTAATAATCATGTTCTTCTCACACGGGAGAGTGGGCTTGCAGGGAGGAAATAACATAAATGAATAAACCTCATGCCATTTGCACTGCTCAGTTCGATGCTTCCAGGTGCTCCTGCTGGCATTATAAGTTGTCATTAAAGGATGCTGAAGATACAACCCTCATGTGTCCCTGTCAAAGTGACAGCTCAGGACACCCTGCAGGCCCAGAGCAGCTCCTCAGGGGCAGCTCATAAACCATGGGCATGTAACCCTCCACCTGTGATAACCCAGCACAGCTGGGGCCACTCCTGCCGTGGCTGTGGCAGTGCTGCCACCACAGCAGCTCTGTAATTCCACCAGCACGTCAGAGAGGACGTGGGAATGAGGTGTTCAGCTGGTGTGTATCAACACAAGCACTGCTGTCTTTAATAGCAAGGCAGATGAAGTCCCAGGTAAACTTTAGCATCAATTCCTGAGCACACAGCCACAGCTGTGGCTGGCAATAAAAGCTGTAAAGCTCTCACGACAGCCAGGGGATCTGCAGCTGCACACAGGGCTGCCTGCCTGGGGAGCACCAGGGATTTATTCCTGCAGCTCCCCTGAAAGGAAGTGGCGAGCAACAGGCAAGCAAACATTTCCCATTTTATCTCTACAGAGCCTCTCCCAAGTAAATTTTCTCATTTCAGCCATTAGCAGCTAAATCCCAGACTATATGCCACTGTAGATGTGCTGGGGCAAAGGTGAGAACATGAAATGCATTTCCAGCTTATTGCCATTGCAATTTCTCCTCCTGACAGTTTTACAGCCACAAATAGAAACACTGCGTGCAAACTCCAGAGCTATGAGCTCATACAACCCACACCACAGAACTGCAACTGGAAGGGTGCTTTGCCTGCAAAAAGATGGTATTCTTTAACTATAATCTCCTCAGGAAAACACAGCCAGGCAAACAGAAGGAAGCACACCCAAAGAGCCACTGCAAACATAACACAATAATTAACTACTTCCCATTTGGGAACTTATTCTCTCTTCAAGAAGCACAATCAATAGGATCTGTCTCTCTGGTACAGAGGGCTCTAGAAATGTGCATCAATTAAATGCAGCATGGACAGAAATGTTTGTGAGGCATTTTTAAGGCTGTATTTGATCAATAAACACCTCAAGAGCTTGAGGAGCCTCCATGGCTCTGGCTGCCACAGAAAACATCAGGCACTGCCTTACAGACCCTGCTCTTGTGGGCAGTGCTCAGGGCAGCAGCTGCCATTTCTGCTCTCATCAAGGGACAGAACCCTACAAATCCCTGAGCTGCTTGGCCCTGCCTAAGGAACAATCCCAAGCTCTGCACGTAGCACAGCACATGTGGACCACCTGACCCCTTAAATAATGAAATTTAGTGAAAAACACAAGTCAAAACACACTTTTGACAAGCTTATAAGATCAAGATTGCATTCAGTCACAAACTGCATTGAAGGAGGGGCAATATTTCACCATTTTGAGAATTATGTAGTACTTCAACAAGATCTTCCTTTTTAACAGGCCTGGTTGCAAACTGACACATTTAATTAATAAAGTTCTGCTGTTGTTCAAATGGTGGTTCAGCAGTTTCCTGAGAAATACATCTGTGAATCTCAGAAATAAGACCCTGCTGACAAGAGATAGATATTACTGAGCCTTTACAGATTTTTTTTTTAAGATCTTTTCAGAAACAAAGGTTGATTTCGTATCAAAGAGGAAAAACCAATAAAGCTGATAACTTTGCCTTCACCCCTAATGGCAACAAGCCTTCATGAATAAGCTGCAGTGAACCCCCTATGGGGACTCATCTGAGGGAGTAGGTATAATGTTAATGTCAGACTAAGACAAAAATCTCATTTCCACTTCGATTTGCAGCATTTCCCAGGCGATGATCTCAAACATTTTTGATGCTAATTGAACAAGATAGGTCCAAGCCTATTGCCCATGCAGTGAAGTTGCTTGTTCTAATTAAAAAAAACAAAGGCAGATGCTTTCCTTGTACATTAATTTCTGAAACAGCACCAGCCTCACCTCTCAAAGATGAAACAGAAAGGGGCTGGGTGTGCTTGCAAGGCTCCCCAGACACAGATGTGAGCACATCCACCTCTGCATGTACAGCAATACACCAATACAAGTCTTATCTTAGGTGTACCCTTACACCTGACCAGGAAATAAAGGCAGGAATACAATTTATTTTATACATATTTCTATCTATATTTCTCCCCCACTGGCTTTTTCCAGCCACATTAGCAAGTGGACTGAAGCAGCTGATTTTCCACTTCTTGAAAGAAAGCAGGATTACAAAACAAAACAAAACCCCAAAAATACCCCAAAACCACAGCAGTTTGGTTTTTAATTTGTTTTCAGAAATCTGTGCATCTGAAATTTTATGTTTGTCCTCTTTCCACTTTCTCCTTTCAGCTCAACTCAATAATATTATGTATTAAATACAATGGTCTCAAAGAGCAAGATATTTCCAATATATCTCAAGACATTAATGCTAGAAAAAGTTGATCAAAAGACTTTGTTTGAGATACAGCAAAACCAGACTGAACAGTTACAAGATGCTACGTTATAATTTCATTCTACTTAGGTCACAAGGACCACATGTATGGCATTATTCAGTCATTAAGCATTGCTTCATTGCTGGTATTTTTTGCTCCATCTTGAAATTATAATCAAACACCACACAAAAGTAATTAAAAGGGACTAAACCTCATGTCTTCAATTAAGCAAAAGCAGTTTTTAAAGTCAGATTGGAAATACAGGTTATACAAACACTCTTCAGGGATAACACAGCTCATATTTATTTTAACTAGCAGCAGCAATTATCAACCAGATTCTTTGCAAGCCCTTCTCAGTCTATAGACTATGACTAAAATTATCAGAAAGTTCATTTTCAAAAAGCTGTGCAGAAGTAGCAAGTATTATCATGGATAAGTAAAGTTGCTTGTTGTATCCCCAAGGATGAGAATGAGAAAAAAAAAAAAGATAAAAGTACAGGAATAGTTTCAGAAAGAGATAAAGATGAAAAGAGACAAATTAGCTGTAATAAGGTGAACAGAACACACACACTGAAGAGGAAAATAGAAATTACATATTTGTTTGGAAGCAGAAGCAGTTTGAGGAAGAAGAGATGAGTCATCCTCAAAAGAGCCACAGAAACACAGACTCCATGGGATGTACTAAATATCATGGAATCCAGTGAATCAGGGAGGGAAGGAAGTTAAAGATGTCTGAACCAGGCTTCATCAAGCCTAGTTAAAGATGAAAGGGCAAATTTTACGTGGAAGAGAGAAAGAATTTGGTCAATGAAATCATGAGGGGGAGACAAAGAAGATACAGTTCTGTATGCTGAAGAACGGAAAATTTGGCAGAAAAAATGAAGAATTGTTTTTGAAGAATATGAGTCTGAAAGCAGCTGACACCCTGCTGTTCAACCCTTCTGCAGGTGCCACCAGAGAAAATCCCAAAGAGCACAGCTGGAGGCAGCAGCTACTTGTATTGACCCAGGAGTTTATTTGTACCATCAGCTACAGAAACACCAGTCAAGGGGAGCAAGGCAGACACCTGGGGGTGTCCACACACAGAAATCACTTAGAAGAGGAAAGGAACTTCAGCAGGGGAAAAGGAATCTGTCAAAAATGAATAGCTGATGCTGTCAAAAGGGGCAAAGCTTTTGAGAAGGACCATCAGCTGGCCCAGGAGCAGCCAGCCTGAGTTTCAGCAAACATCCTGAACAACCCTGCAGTCAGGTTGGCCCCCCCATTTTCACACTTGAGTGTCTGAAGAGTGGCCTCATTTTCAAGCTAACAGCATTTTTTTCAGGGCTTTCAGTAGCACAAATGGTTGGTGAAAAGTACAAGCAGTATACATCCCCTAAATAAACTGTCCATCCAACAGAACAAGTCCTACAAATGGCTGAAATCAGGACATCTCCTTCTGCAGAATTTCCCAGCAGGAATGGTAGGATCCAGCTGTCTATCTCTAATGCATAATTCAGCTGTCACCCAGGAAATGTGACTTGCAGAGGCTCGCTCAGAGCAGGAGCTGCAGTCTGGAAGCCTCTGGGCAAGGCTGATCTCACACAATGTTTCACATCTGTCCTGGGATGGGACAAACCAGGCCTGGGAAGTGCCAGCTGACAATGCCTGGAGAAATGAGGGCAGACAGTCCAGAGAGCAGCAAGGAGACAGAAGAGAAGGAAACAGCTGGAAGGATAACTTTTTAAAGAAGGGAATCTTCATGCTAAGGAAAGATTTTGGGATTTCAAGTTGTTTTGCTTAAGTAATACATTACACTCCCATACATGTTTGGCAGAAGGGGAGTAAAAATTAAAAGGATAAACACTGCTCCAAAAAAGATCAAAAGTAACAGGGTATTTTAATATAGGAAGAAATGTGTCCTGTATTCACCATAAATAAAGAGAAATGTTCCTTGAAACAGCCCCTAGAGTTCATATACTTAAACCCACTAAAGTAACTTCTCACTTCAAAACAAAACCTAAAAAGCCTATATTGAGAAATTAGTATTATTCCTGTATTATTAACAAATATAATCATGTTGCTATCAAGCCTAAATAGTTCAGGGCTAGCAGATTCCTGTCACCCAGATGAATAATGATATGAGCAACGAGTCACTCTCACACCTTTGGAGGATTAAGAATGGAAATTTGTCTCTTTGTCCAAGCAGGCAGATTGGGCTACTTCGGAGAGAAAAGGATGGATGGCACTCAAGTCTAAATCTCAGATCTTAAGAAAGAAGGACAATAATATTTACCAGAATATTTACCAAGATTCTCAGAAGCAGGATTAGGCAGCATTGCAAAGATAACAGGAGGCTGAACTGTCTTCAAATTCAAGAAACATTAATTCTGCCCTTTGAACCTACTTCTCACAGGACATTGAAGCTACCATGTAATTTTAAAACAACCATAGAAATCACAGTCAATCAGTTTTCTTTTTGATAACTGTACAGTGCAGTTGGAGAAAAAAAAAAGCACCATGCACTACACAGCAGCCTGCCATCAGTCTGTTCACTACCACAGTAACTACAATCAATAGTTCTGCTCCTGAAAAGTTTACAGCACTCTTTAAAAACCACACCAAAAAACTCACCCAGTTTTCAAGCTGACCAAGGCATCTTCGACTCCTTTCTGGTTAAACTTGGTCATGTAAAGGTGCATATCAGGGTAGTTGTTTCGGATGTTCCTCTCAGTGCTTCCATTTGGGACCGTTCCGAACCGAAAAGGAGGTGAATAATCATGTGGCCTTTGAAACTAGAGATAAAGGGGATAAGCAAAATGTTTCAGGCATCCAGCATGGGAAGAAGGACAATTTCAGGTTGGAAAAGTTGTATAAACTGCCTCAAATTTCTTCTAGGCAAATACTGTGGGTCAATTCAGGTCTATTATACCAGAAAGTCTTTGCACTGAGCACAATCTACACCCAAAGTAAGACCAGCTCCATTTTCCCACTCAAATGTGACTCTCTCCCATGCTTTGCACTGTGCCAGGGCAGCAGAAACTGGAGCAGATCCTCATCTGCCAGCATCTCTCCAGGGAGCCCAAACACACTGGTAAACTGCAACCAAAGGAAAAGAGTCTTTTGTTGATAGGCATTTCACACTTCCATCTCAGCTGGGACATTGTGATTCCTCATCAGGAAGATGGGAAAAGGATCATGCACAGTACTGGACAGGGAGCCCCAGTCCTGGAGGGTGCCAGGGAGAGGCAGAGTGAGGGAGCTTCCTTCCACCCAGGATTGGAGTGGAATAAAAGCTCTTGCAGCTTCCACAGAGGCTCAGCAACTACATAGCTTGATATGAGAAGGGCTTCTGGAGCTCTCACACCTATAATCCCTGTTCAACCCTACCATTCAAACTATGAACCATCTGCTTGAGGACATACAGCTTTATTCCACAATTTCACTCTCTCTATCACTATTGCATCAGCACAGATGAAGCAGCCAGAGGATATCTGCAAAGGAATGGCAATAGCTCAGGGCACATTCAGGCTTCACACTTGGCAATCCTTCAAATAATCTCACATAAACTTTTTGCTAACAGACCTGAAAATTGTATATGCACCTTTCCAACATCTTCCTTTAAAACCCAAGTGACAATTTAGGATTAAAATGTCTCTTTAAGAAATAAATGAAAAAAGTCACTCAGATTAGAGCAACTATTGGCTAATGAGGAAATGGAATTGAGCATTGATAAAAGCAGTCACCCATAAATTCTACAGTAAAATGAACTCTGTTTTTATTGTTGAAGTTAGAAGAGCAATCTATATATCCTGTGCTGCAAGAGATGCCTAATATTGATACAGCTGCTGATTCCTTTGGGGCTCCATATGGAATATTTCTCTTTTTAACATTTGTGTCAGGGCATCAAGAATTCCCAAGATCCAGTGCCAATTTGCAAAGAGAATACAAGTGGGTTTATACAAAAACTGGGAGTATTTTCAATTCCATCAAACCTTGACTGTGAAATTATTGCTACAACACCATTTTCTTGTTACAGAACTACAATTAAATGCTTCATTTTAATTAAGAATATTTTGACAACGTATAAAGGAATGAACTCTACTTTTCTCTATTTGTTTAGCAAACAGATGTCTTACTTTCTTCATTTTCCCTTTTCAGAGTTTTACTGTTTAAATTATAACTTTGCTACTACTTTTACACATAGTAATTGACCCATGCACCAAAATTACACTGTACACTACTCATGATTCTTAGTCTATATTTGCTATCTCTCTGAGTTTATTACCCAGCACTGAAATAAACCTTGCTTTTAAATATGTGTCCAGAGATTCTACTCATATAAATGTAGCTTGCTATCAACTGTATTTAAATCTAGACATAATGTATCTCTGATGTATTGAGATGACTTCATGTATCTTCTAAATGTGCCAGCCAATAGAACTGGAAAAAAAAGAATTAAAGAATTTCAGGACCTGCAAGACTTGCTGCTCCTTATATTGCTGGAATTTTTTTGGAAATTCAGCTGTGGTGAGCATTCTTCAAGCTCAGTTCCCAGTATGGCAGGGGAACTGGGGGAATTGGGGAAACAGGGACCTTATGGTGGAGTATTCTGGTAATTTCAAAATGGAGTTTGCTTTTAAATAGTCTCACTTTTCAAGAATATTCATATGAATCTAGGATGTTGGCAGGCATTTCCTCTCATAGGAATAGTTGAAAGAATTAACACATCTGTTCAAATTGAACGTTCATGGAAGACAAAAATATTTCTGCAGAAGAGAAGGATGAATAAAATGCCCAAGTTCATTCAAAAGTCACAGAGTTAAAAAGCAGATTAATAGCTCCAAACCCCATCTACAGACTGGAATTTCTTGGCACCAACCAACAAATTTTATCACTCACAAGGAGACTATTTTTGAAACCATCATCTGCTACTACTGCCTGCTCACAGACCACTTGTAAAGAAGAAGGAGGTTTAAATCTCTTTACTAACACTGCACTCATATCTGAGATGAATAAAGTTTTCATCAATAATATTAAACTTGTATTCTGTGACAGCCATATCCTGGAGAAGCACACAGGACTGTCACTGTCTGTGACTGCAGCAAAGATCTATGTGGCAGACAAGAGACAAGAAAAGAAAAAAATTATCAAGACTCTACATGCATTCATTTTCCCTAAAGTCCCATGACGAGAAATAAAATATGTCATGTTTGCTAGGAAATAATTTTCTTCCTAGACATTTCATGAAATGCTAATCCTTTAAATCATGGGCAAAATTCTTGATCTGAAGGAACAAGCCCCTTGTTTGAGTCATAGTGGAGAGATCTACTGTTGTTCTGAAGAGTGACCAATTCATTCTTGTCCCCCTGCTCTGCCACCTGACAGAACTGTAGCACATGGCAACAGAACTGCAGTGTCTTGCTTTTACTTTATTTTTTCTATATGCCTTAATAAAACTGGCAATTTCATTAAGTCAGCAAAGTGATCTTCCAGAAACATTACACACTGACTTAATTTAAGGATTTACTTGCTTGCCTGTAAAGGCTGGTGTTGAGAGCAGCTGTTTGCTATTGTTCTGGAGCTTTTTAAGGAACTGTGGGAAACATAGCAAAATAGCATAAAACAGTAAATCATCTCCTGCTGATAGCAGGAATTACAACTCATTTGGAGTGACAGAAGAACAGCCATATTTGAACCCTTTCCTTTCCTCTTTTACCTGGCACCCTGACTTGTGATCCTACAGAGCTGCAGCTCTCAGTCCCACCAAGGCTGCTCCTGTGACCATCAGACACTGCAGAGCAGGGACAGCTGTGCCTGCCACCCTCAGGGGCACAGCAGGGCTTTGATAAGGGCCACTGGGGACAGGGGCTGGGCTCAGAGGCTCTCCCCTCCCTGCCCACCCTCGCTGCCTGTGGCTCTTCTGCTCTGCTGTCACACAGACACGTCCCAGCGACTGCACAGCCTTGGCCACCCCAGGGCACAGGAACAGAAAGCCAAGGCCACAAGAACATCGTGAATCTTGCCAAAATAAGGAGCCTGGCAGTGGCATCTTTAAGGTTTCTTGTTAAAGCTTAAGAGAAGCTCCTGGACCATTCTTGAGGCAATTCCTGTGTGTGGCAGAACCCCAGCAGACCAGCTCTGCAAGACACTTCTGTGCACAGCTACCTCCCCTCCTTTAGCAAATTTTTTCCTCTTTCATTTCATGAAATAGGCACAAATGGTCTCAAAATTACAAAAGCCACAGATTTCAGTCTTTGCTGGATACTTTGGACTCATTTTCTGTACCTTTTTGTGAAGACAAAGGGTTTGAACCTCTATTACATACACAAGAATGTCAAAATATAATTTTCCTCTCATTTGCTGAATCACTTGAGTTTATGAGCACCCACCCCTCCTAGCTCCAGAACATGCTGTGCCATGTATTTGTGGGTGACACTCTGATGACGTGGCATTCAGAAATTCATTAGCAACATCTCAAGGGATGAGGAAACTGTAAGGAGGTCTTAGAGCACCAAGGGGTAAATAACACATTATCATCATCATCACATCAGCAAATCTGGTGAACCAGCTGATAGAGTGCAACACTTCCTGAATGGGGCAATGCTGAATGCTGAGGGTCAGGGACAGGTGCTCAGAGAGAGGGGCTTTTTCCCTGATTTTTCCTGATTTTTCCATCACATGGGGACACCCCAGTATCTCTGACTGGAAACACTTTATTGCACTGGCAGTACAGCATTGACAGAAGAGATTGACTCTTCAGGTAAGGCAGTGGGAACAGATGAATAACAAACTGATTTACCAGCCAGAAATGGGTTTTGGGTTTTCTAATTTTTTTTTTTAATTTAGTGAACTTTTAGGTACTAATTATTCCAAATTTATTATACCCACATTTCTGGCCCTTGCTTGTGACTGCTTTGCTTCCTGCAGGGGTCAGAGTTCACTACTGAACTGTAGAAACATGGCAAAGAGGGGAGAAAAATAATTTAACATAAATCAGATTACATTCCCATAAATTATCTCAAATTGTTTGATTTTTTTAAATCCAAGAAACTTCAGGATTGTGGAGGAGGTAAAATCTATGTATGACGAAAAGAATGTTCTGAAATAGTTCATTGCTCTTCTGGAGTTCTAACTATTTTAATTTAATCAGAAAAGGCATGGCTTCCCTGACTTATATCTGTGTGCTTCAGGCAGAGTTTGAAGAACCAACAAATAGAAACAAAGGTGGCAGATCAAATAAATGATCAGCAGACCACACAAGAACAGATGGTATTTTCTGATTCAAGTATTTTTCTATTTTTATTTTGCCTATTGTGGAAACAAAACCCTACTTAGCAGTCAGAATAGACAAATGAGAAACTAAGGAAGTTATTAGCCAAAGCCACAGAAGAAGAGCTGATGTTTCCAGCCCTGTGGCAAAGAGCCAGCGAGGAGGGGAAGGTGAGGCTGCACTGCCAGAGCTGAGCCCCACTGCTGTGCCAGGTGCACAAAACCCAGGGGCCCAGGAACACGCTCTGCCCTTTCTCACCAACAGCAGAAACACATTTCTCAAATCTCCTTTTTTATTTTTTTATCCCCAAGAGAGAACGCCATCTATCCGTCTCTTCTAAGAATATAATCTTAAAATAGAAGGACACTTAACAATCTTCAGGCTCTTTCAAAGGTGATGTGACAACACAATTTAATGAAAACAAAACTGTTACCATTTTTTGTTTCTTTTTGTCTTTCCTCTAGCCGTGCTTGCTTTGATATACTAGGCAATCAATCAAAGGCTGGTCATAAAAAGCAGTTAAAACAAGAAAACAGACAAAGCTTGAGATGTTGCCTTTTTGGTTTGTTTTTAGTAACAATTTCCTTTATTTCTGTCCATTGAGAAAAACCCTTTGTGAAGTTGTCCCCTGGGCTATACTGTATTTAAATATTTCTTCTTAATGTCAATATTTAGTTTCATTTTCAAACAACTGGGCACAGACTTGACAAAAGCATGCCCTTCAAGTCTCTTGTGCATCTCCATCACAGTAATTTTGCAAATAGACTACTAGTCTATTTGCAAAATTACTACTAGTTACTACTAGTTTCTACTACTAGTTGATTTCTATCACAAAATAAAGGTAATTTTCAGTTAATGCAGCTACTTCTGAATAGGCAACACAGAGATTTTGAAAACAGACTGGTATTTTCATGCTTTGGGTCTTAGGCTTGTTAGTAAAGTTTGCACTTGCACTCAGAAGGAAATCATCCAGTTTTAGTTCATTATCTTGCTCAGAGTTTTTATCACGAAGTACAAATTTGTAGAGGGATTATGGAGAATGGACACTGACCTCTTTTGAGCTGAATACCTACCTTTTTATCACTCAGCCCAGTCACTTGGTCAACAAATTCCTCTTGAATCATAAAGGCAGCTAAGTTGGCAGTGTAGCTGGCCAGGAAAATGACAGCAAAGAACGCCCAGACTGACACCATGATTTTACTCGTGGTCCCCTTGGGGTTTTGCACAGGCACAGAGTTGTTGAAGACCAAGCCCCACAGTAACCACACTGCCTTTCCAATGGTAAAGGATGGGCCATGGGGATCTGCAATTGCAAAGAGCAGTTAGTTCAGCTGCAGCTAAATTAAACCTTGCCAATACATTGTGCAGGGACAACCCATTAGTCCCAGAGACAAGGTTAGAAAATATTTCAGTATTTATATTCACTGTACTCCCAATATAATCACAGGATTTACCATGGGTACCCTCCATTGCAATGACAATGATTTCCACATTTTGGAACATGAATTCAACATTTTTCTACATGGCATATGGTTAAAAATTTTTAAGATGAGAATGGAAAGCAAAGGTTTGGAGGAGAAGCAGGCTGGTATGTCTCCTGCATGAAGAAATGTGCCACAGTGTTGCCCTGTCACTTTTCTGTGCCAGCAGACATGTGAAATGGAAAGCTGGAGGTTTAAGTCTTAATGATTCAATTCTAGTACTTTTCTTACCCAAATTATTTTTATCATCTCCAGTCATCCAACATTATGCTTTTTGAACATTATGTAAGCATTTTTAAGATCAAAGTGTGTGAATGTGTCACCTACTTTTAAGCACCTTTGTACTCAGAGCATGAATCAGAAAGACAGAACAAAGGAGCTACCTGTACAGACATGGAATTTAGAGCAAGCCAGGCTCTGGCTGCCTCACATGTTCAGAGTCACTTCTGTGGCTCCAAATGTGTCAACATTACAGGTAAAATTCTAAATTTCCCACTGTCTAAGCCGTTCCATAATTTTTGTTATTTCTATGTTCGGCCATCTTTTAGTTCCTGGCAAAGCTGGCAGTGGCCAGCAGGCTGACACAGGGCAGGGGGATGAGCAATGTCACTGTCCCCTCCAAGGGCCTCTCTGGCAGAGCCCTGTGAGAGCCAAGGGCAGGAATCTCGCCCAGCTCGAGGCAAGCACAGCACAATCACACATTGCTCATCACCCAGGCTCCCTGCACCCTCCTGGAGAGAAACAGCCTCCCCTGGCTCTGACTCACTTGGCCTACTTATAATTATCCTTTTCTCAGTTCAACTGCAATTTAGTCAATCAGCTGTGGTGCAGAAATCTGTAACTTCACCTCCTTCCCTGCCCTGCCCCTTGATCCAAGGGGATGCACATTACAAATATAGACTTAGCTGTTCATTTAACTATAATTCAATGACTCTTAATAATAATTCAATGGTTCTTAAAATAATAAAACCCTAAGTGGGCATACTCAGTGCATGTTCTCATTCCAGTAGAAATACTCTCTAGTGCAGTGCAAATATTTCACAATGCAGTCAAGCTCCACACCTTAGATTATGCTCCTATTCTGCAGCAGCACTAGGAAAACAGAATGCAGTAAAATAAACACAATGGACCTGAGTTTTGGTTTATGAAACTACCTTCTAGACACATTAAAGACTGAGCTGATACAGGGGTAATGTGCATTTTTCTGAGCAGCAGTGTTGCAGAAATTATATGCCAAGGGAGCAATCTGAAGTTCTGTTTATGCCACTGGAGATTGTATTACCACTGAGCTTCATCCTGCAAAAAATGCCTAGGGAATTAAGAGAAGACAAATACTTTTTTTTTTAATATTTCAGGTTTGAAATTAGTGGCAACTGGATTTGTGGCAGGTCTTTAGAGCTAAGTTGGGATGGTCTAGTGCCATAACATGTCTTTGTAGCTGTAAGTACACTAAATAGTCAATTCAAGCACATGAGGTGGCACAGAAAAGAGCAGCCAAGTCCCTGGATCCCCAGTGTCTATATTCACTTTTGATTTCCCCTCTTTTAGCACAGTGTTTATTTCAGTCAGAGGTTACACATTTACCATCTTATTAAAATGATAACATCATCTGAACATTACAATAATCCACTTTTTCAGGGAACAAGCCAGCCATTGTCTAGAAGAAATCATTTGTTTTTAATAGTGCCCAGAACTGTGTTCACCAAGCTGGAAGAACTCTTATTACAAAACAAGGCAAGAATGATATAGAAATGTTTTAAAAGGCTGCACTCTCAAATGTCAGTTAAGAAATGGGAGGGTAAGGGCATTGTGAGATAAGGAATCCTCACTCTTGAGTCAAAGTGCAGATTTCACTCAGAAAGAGTTAATTCAGAGTTTGTCTTTTTTGAAAACTAAGTTTCTATAACCAAGGGTGCTACACAGAAAGGAGAGATGCCCTTCTGCCAGGGGCTCATTTCAAGGCTAAGAGTGCTTCTGACTTTTTACAGGGACTATACAAAACTGTGGCCAGTGTAACTGCTATTTTTCAAACTGCCCAGCAGACCACACGATTTTAGGTAACTTTCTCTGAACTGGTCATGAATTTGTAGTAGTCAGGAGTAGAACATATTTCACTGCTTTTTGAAGCTGACACTTTACAACTGATACTGTGTACTTGCCAAACACTGTCTGAATAAAACTCTGATGCCCCTTGCCCTGCTCTCTGCTTTTATTCCATTGAATTGGAATTATAAACATGAGCATATAAGCCTTCAAGAAATCATGCTTTAAATGAAGACCATTAACAGTTTCATAGCTAATTTCACTGTTTTATTCCTATGTTATGTTTATTTGAAAAGATGGAGACCCAGGGGTGGGAAATACATGATTTTTTAATAGACATGGAGTTGGGTAAAATGCAAATCTTACCTCTCCCTTGTGCTAAGTTCCTGTTGTATCCTACAGGACTAAAGTACTCAAATATAAAGACAGCCATGGCAGACACGATGAGAAGCATCACAAACATCATCACCCAGACAGAAGCACTAAAAGGCTCTGCAGCAAAACAGACAGGAGAAACAGAAATACAGTTCATTAAACCAGTCACAGCACAAGAATTCTAATGTCCTCGCCTAGGCAAGCCCAGCAGCTCCCCCTACATTAGCTTTTTTCAACAAAAATGCTGGCAAATATCTAAGCAATACATAATGAACTGCTGTTAGTATATATAGACAAAATCCATAAAGTCAAAAGCTTAAGTGTAAGTTGCAATTAAAAACAAAAGGCTGCACACTTTTCTTTGACACTGAGTGGCACATAATTGGTTTGACTCGCTGCTTATTCAGTCCCCAGTCAGGCTGCTGTGCCTATTTATCCTGTATTATATAAATTTATCAACAGAATGGTCCAACCTCTATGACTGTGTTTCTGCAAAGCAAAAGCAATTAAGCATATGTTTAATACATTTGGTAATTCAGGGAAGTAGACTTCTCTCTCCTTTTCTATCCAACAAAAAGTGTTAGAGGAGGAAAGATAAATACTTGCATTCAAACTAAACGCTTTTGTTTCAGGATTCTTTTCTCTCTATGTTTACTTTCATCTACCCACAATGAAGACGATGTTTTTATCAACTGCAAACACATCCTTTTGAATGTCTCATTCTCATCTGGGAGCAAATTACTGAAATCAAAAGGGTTTATGGAAAATCGGATGTCAGTTTGAAAGACAGAAGAATCATAATTAAGTAAAAGAAGTAGATTGGAGCATAAAACTAAAAGCAGCTTCAAGTACCAGACTTAGCACCATCTTTTCTTTGAAAGGGCTCGATATCAGTATCAAATATCATCTTTTCCAGCCACAGATGCTCTGTCATTTCAGGAGTCCCTGTGGTAGCTGCCTTGGTACAAGGATATCCCTAAGAAAAACTAGTATAGCAAAGTAATATCTCTTTATCAGGCCAACTCATTTGGGGCACTTTACATCATAATTTGTGCAAATAAAGAAAGTGTGAGCTTGCACTGAAGTGTGGGAAAACAAATCTTAGTATACTATTTCTAATTAGGACAGAATCGAGACGCAGAGATTTACAGAAAGTTATTTTCTTCAAATGCTTTATCTGTTTTTGGAAGCCCACAAAGTTCCTCTCTTGTGGCTTTCTCATTCTTTGAATTTAAGATTAGAATCACTGAAACTTCTTCCCTTGTTGCAGGAAAGGACAATGACTGAGAGCTGAGGAGTGCTAAGCCCAACAGCCCAATCTGAGCCTTGCCCAAGATGATTCACCCAGAACAGAATTAAATGTAATAATTTGTGCCCAAGCATAAAAAACTCATGAGATCTTCTGTCTTTGCTATGATTTCTTCAGAAATCTGGAACTTAGACAAGACCAAATAACAAATAGCCCCAGTGGTGATTCTGGATGGTAACTAAGGCAAAGCAGGGACATTTTAAACCAAACTGTTTTCTTCTTGCAAAGGAGCAGCATTTTTCAATTAACTATTTTATTTTTATTTTTACGACATTTTTATTTTAATTAGAGTTTGAATTTAATTATTTGTTTGGGAAAGAATGGTAAGTTAGGAAAATAACAGAATTTGTAGAAGGCAAAGATCTATGTAGATGCAGCCAGGGAAGGGACATTATGTAGCCAAAATCTAAAAAATATTTTCTGAATTCAGTTAGTAACTGGATTAAATTGGAATTCATGTAGAACTACCATAAACTTGCATTCTCACAGAAGAAGCAAGGCTGATAAAACCCTTATCAAAAGTAACAGTGTAGAAACAGCAGTGGTAATTTGTCAAAATCTAAAGAAGGCAAAGGGCAAAACAAGCCAATGTACAAAAGCGAGCTATAAACAAGAGTTTAAGCAGAATTCTCTTTAATAATTTAAGGAGTCTGGTAATGAGGTGGTGAATTAATAGAAGCAATAGGAAAACAAAAAGCTGCGTGGAATAGCAAGCAGTAAGATTGAACAAGTACAAAATCAACTGAATAACAAAGTCGATCTTCCTGTCATATCAGAGATCCAATTACACATTCAGCACTGTGCTTTGATTCTCAAAGGACAGAAAGGGAACTTCCCTCAGGCGAGCAGCAGGTTTTAAAGGAATTTTCAGTAAAGCTATAATATGGCAGAAAAAAACTAATATATGACTTGTTAGTGTATATTTCAAATGACTGACAATGGAGAATATCAAGCAAGAAAAAGATGTCTTTGAGTCCTACCTCCCACCACCAAAACCAGTACTTAAGGAACACATTAAATAAAGAGGGGCATAGATTTTCTATTCCATCAATGCCTCCAGAAAAGAAAACTGACCTCACCTATGAACTCTCCCTCTGAAAAACATAGAAATGGAGATTTAAGGTTTCCCTTTTTTAATTTGCTTGTTTAAACAAAGTTGAACCAAAGCTCCAGAGAATCATTTTTAAAAGCATTTGTAGATTTAATATATATGATTTCGAGCACAATGTGAAAATGTTTTAACTTGGGTAAAATTCTCATTTGAAGGAGACACACCAGAATCAGAACACTGCAGATAATGAGGAAGAGGCTGTCACAGCCCATCAGTTACTCAGATCTACTGGACACAACAACTGACTGGAAAAATCTAGTCACACAAAATCCTGTACTTGTCCACATTCATAGAAACAATTCACAAACCCGGATATTTCAGGAAATGTAATCAAGTGCAATTCTTTAAAAATAGTACTGTATGTGACAGATTTTGAAAAAATCTTTTAAAAGAACTTACGTAAGGTGACTCTATTCTCAGACATTCACTTAATTGAAACAAAATCAGTCTGTGAATAAATTCAGTTATCTGCCTGATAGTATTTTGCAAGGCAAAACATTTTACTACTACGCACACCTCATCAAAATACACAGTCAATTCCAGCAAACTGGCAGCTTCATCTACGCCTGAAAAAAACAGAGCACACTTCTGAGAGCATAGACTTGATTTATTGGTGCAGTAAAATCAGATTTCTTCAAAAGTAGAGCTATTTTAGAGAGCTTTATGAGAAAGGGGTTATTTTTTGTTTCTTTTGAATTATATACCCATCCAACTAAACCAATAACATTAAATGCATTTTAGAAATCTAATAACTCTGTTTCCTGTGAAAAATGCAAAAGCAGCTTCTCTTTTGATGCTGGCTGTAAACAGGTTTTTAAGAGATAAGTAAAAAATCACCTGTACTTGCACTTTAGAAAACACCCCAATTCTTATTTCCAGTGGTCATTTCAACATGCTGCAACTGCAATTTAAAAAATGAACTTTACAATGCAATGACTCAAAGAAACTAAAAGATACTCTCTGAGTATTTTCATTACAAGTACAGTTTCTTGCAATTCCACTTTAAAATCTTTCATTCATATCCAACATCAACAAAATGTACTTAGGTATCACCACATTTGGGAAATTATTTGATTACTCACTGTGTCATATTTACTTGCCTCATCTCTATAATGTGCTTTTATGGAACAGATATAAGAAATAAGCTCTGTGGTTAAATGATGATTCTTGTGTAAGAAAATTCAATTATTTGCCTGCTTGTACCTGATATTACACCACTCATCTGTTCTTCAATGACTGTGAGCAGCTTTAGGGAGAGTGAAGAACTTCCACTTAGCAATTTAGAACTGGCCTCACTGCTGACCCAGTGGACTTCAACATTCTAAACTGTGCCCTAAGATATCTGGAATATACTGGTTTTTTATTTTTCCATGTAATGGTTTTAGTGTCACTATTCCAGTATAAAATATCTTTAAAAATAGTAGGCCCAAATACATTATGAAGAACATAAGAGGACTCTGGGCACTTTTGAACCACCTCATGGCTCATTCTCTTTTCAGCTTCAGGTAAATTCAGGCCAAACACTAAAATAAACTATAAATACTAAAAGAGGAGAGGGAAATAATGAAAGGAAAAATGCACAACTGAAACAAGAAGCATGCAAGAACAGAAGCCCAGAATCTTTGTTTCTTTATACCCCACCTCCTGTCTGCCCAGCCTTTCATTTCTTTGCTGTGTCTCCACTGTTCAGATGCATCAATGGGGAAAACACTCAGCTCCCCAGTGCAGACATGTGGTGTTCAAAAGCCAGAGGTAGCTGTTATCAAACTAGCTTTAAATTATATCTAAAGATAAGGAAGTTGCTCTTCAACTCTACAATGGGTTTTTCAATTATTTTGTGAATATTAAAAAGATATTAAACTGATTATGATGGGCTAAACAAGCATAAATTAGTTTGTAAGGAAGTAGGGTTGAGGATGTAATTTTCCTAACTGAAGATTTTAGGGGATTCTTTTTCACACTGAAATCACTGTCTTTGGTTTTCACTTTCAGCATCCAAACCCAGCAGCACTGTGTTAATGTGTCCATGTGTTAATGATCATGTTAATCAGCACATCAGCACAGCACAAGCTTCTTAATGTGAAATTCAAGACATACCAGAGCTGTGTTAATGTACTACATACCTTAACACACAATTAAACCTACCAAACTCTACAGAAAGTGCAATGAGGTTATCTGGAGGGCTTGGAGACCATACCTAGGAAAGCAGATGGTGACACTGTGCCGTTGCTCCGTGACACCATGACACTGATCCCAGTCTCCACGAACGGCACCGAAAAGTCGACGACCTCAGAGCGCTCCTCGTTGATGGTGAGCGAGCCCACGGCCATCACTGCCCGCTGGTACACCACCTGGTCACGGGGAGAAACACCCAAACCTCAGCACAGAGCCCCTCCTTCCTCCACAGGAGCTCAGCCAGGCATCTCTGAGCTCTCACTCAGCAGCTCTTTCACCTCAGACAGAACTTACTTCACCAATCATTCCATTCCACACGTTATTGACTTTTTTGCCGTGCTTCCCATTCGTCACCAGGTACAGGTCATATGTGAACTTGACAGTTTTAGACAACTTCTTCAAGATATCGATGCAGAATCCTTTGCAGCACTTCTTGACATTAGTTCCCTCATTAGTTTTGTTGCTGTCAACAGAGAAGACACGCATAAATATTCCTGCTGGGAAAAACAGAGGCAGCACAACAGCAAGATACAGCACACTGTGAAACAACATTTTGCCTCTCTTGTGAGTGACCATGTTTTTCTGAATCAAGGGAAAAATAACCCACAGGATGCTTTTATAGCTATATGGTGTTTGCCGCTCCTGCTAATCATGACAGAGCTGCTTGGTGAGACACAGAGACAACATTACCTCACATGACATCCTTCTACTCCAGGATCCAGCCTCATGCACTGCATTGCTCCATCAAGACATACAGCCTGCACTTACTAATCTCTCTCTTAGGATTAGATTAAAATTTTATTACTTTTACTCTCAAGACATCAGACTACATGTCGTTTAGTAATTAAAGAACATGTAAGCCATAAAAAGGCACAGCAGTGCACCATGCTGGAAATGGATGCATCTTCTCAAAGTGCATCTTTCCCTGCACTTGGAGAAGGTGAACTTCAGGCCACCTTTAAGTGCAAGGATGCAAGTTTTCTCTTCATCTTTTTTTTTCTGAAATGTTTATTTTGTGACCTCTAGGACCTTTTCGTACAAGCATCTTCAGAAGGCAAGGCAGTATCTTACAGCCTTTGGAAGAATTCAAAATTAAAATAAAACTAGTTTAGAACTTAACTAAGTACATTTATCTAAAGAAAAAAAAAAATTTCTCTGGACTTCAGGAAGCATGTGCACAACCATTTAGCAACGTCTGGAAATCTTCAGAAACATGCATCATATTCCCTCACACCTGCTCAGTAAAAACCCTGCTATATTCAGTTCATAAATACACAGATCAAGGCACAGAGCAGGTGAAACACGACTGACAAACGTACAGTGGACAATTTTGCAGTCAGGAAAAAAAAAAGGGAACGCTGTGTATTTACTCTTCCACTGATTTCTAAAGACTGTTCCAAAGTTATGGAGCACTGAAAGAAGGGGACTTTTCTCTTGATGGTAGTCACAGTGGTATTTTATGCTGGAGTAGTTTATTCTATACCAAATTTCAGCATAAACTTACATTTTCATTAGGAGACGTTTTCAAATTGCTACAGACTAATGAAAGCAGGCATATCTCAACATAACTGGAAACAATTCAAAGAGGACTCATTAAAACAGTCCAATTTTGGAACACAATCTTCTCCCATGTGCCTGAAAAGGGCTGATTCTCATTGACTCTGAATTTACTATAAACTTACTATATTGTTAATAACTCAATGTGACTTACACGTGTATGACCAGAAATTCTCAACTTTTTAAAAAGGAGGATGTGCAAAGAGCATGCCATGGAAAGGGAAAAAGAAAGAGGAAGCAAAATACTGAAGGAATAGCAAAGNAAGGGAAGGGAAGGGAAGGGAAGGGAAGGGAAGGGAATGAGTAGTGAGAGAATAAAGCACTATATTTTGCAGTCAGGAAAAGAAAAGAGAACGCTGTGTATTTACTCACTTAAGTCTGACAAATTTCCGGCATGGCACGGTGTTCTTTTGGCAGCTTTCCATGAGAGGATCCACATCCTCCACGATGACGAAGGGAGCCTCCTCCAGGGTGACAATGCTCAGGTGGTTGTCGTCGGGGTCGCTGTCGGCGAAGGAGCTGTACCTGGGCCACACCGAGTACTTCAGGCTCAGCGAGTTGTTCTCCCACTTGCCCACCTGAAAGGCCAAGATCCACAGACCTGAGATCCACAGGCTGCTGAGAGCTGGTGTTTGACAAAGGGGAGCCAACATTAAATGGGCTGGGACACGGGGAATTACATGGCCAGGACGGTTGGTTTGGGGTTTTGTTGTTAAAATGACTTTAACATTTATTAGTAATTGCATGAAATGAGAAAATGCACAGTGGTAAAGACAAATAAGGTAACATTATTTTAGTAGGTAACTGTTTTATACAGATTGGATGTCATCAGTTAACTTGATCTATCACCTGGTATTACATGCACTGAAATTTGACATTCATATTTGAGCCAGAGCAGCAACCAGATACTCTATTTGTAATCAGGACCCATCTGATGCAATAAAAAATTATTTTTTAAAAAATCAACCAATCAAACAAAGCCCAAACAAACCCCTAACAAAAACCCTAAAGCACACTCACACCTACACATCTGACCAATAAACCAAAATATCACAATGTCATTTCTCTATCTTCCCAAAGAGAAGATTTTTCTGTTCTTATACATTGAAAAAGCCTTTACCCAGGCTTCCACTGGAGCCAGACAACACCACATTTTTAGTAAGAATTTCCATTAGAAATAATTCTCTTTAGAAGTAACTATTTTATCCTCCCAACTGTTGGGTGCATTTAAGAAAGCAAATCCCACTGCACATGAAAATTGCCAGCTTATTTACTATTATAAAATATCCCTTCTAACCTAACCCACATTTCTTTCCATTTCCAGATCACCAGAAGGAGGTTTATGATTTAAATATTTTTGAGTCTAGAAAACAATCTTTTCCTCAGATTAACTACTTTCTATCCAGAAATCTAATTACATGTTTTCTCTGATGACAGATAATATAAATGAGCTAGCAATCCACATAATTTATAACCCAATGCATTTTAATAATTCTTGAGTTGTTAAGCTAAACAAATGACAATATAATCATAAGACTGTTAATATATTCCTTTTGCAAGGAAAATGGTGGAGATTAACAGTACAATAAGAGACTCCGGTCCTTTAAAAAAAATTAAAATTGTTACCTATGTTCTGTCTTCTGAAAACTTGAAAGTTAATCACAAAAATTTCCAAAGAACACGATTTATATCCATTCCTATTTAGGGAAACCTATAAGCACATGACCTTTACAATTTCCTTTCCATCCTGTTTATAAGTCGAGATGTTTTACTGAACTTTAACGTAGGAGGCAGAAATGTCAAATCTCTACTCACTTAAATTAGGAAATCCAAAATATCTCAAGGGAAGTAGAAACTCTTACTCAAATCAATGGGAATTGTATAGATGATTACTGTGTGTATACATTTCTAGTATGAAATTTAACCAAAACACAGTGGACAAAGCCTTTAGGAGAAAAGCTCGTTCAGGCAGAGGGAAACAATCTATTGCTATACAAATAAACCAGTTTAATGTCAAGGTGTGGTGCGTGGTGGCAGTGACAGCAGCGTGTGCTGGCCTGTGTGAGCTTACAGCCCTGAGCAACATGGAAGGGGCCATCTGGAATGGGGAGGATTCCAGCCAGCCCAGGACCTCAGACAAACAGCAAACGTGCCAAGGGATACGAGGGATTTCAGAAGTGGAAAATGTGTCTGACTGTCTGCCTATTGCAAGCATCAAGAAGGAAATGGGATGGCATTTGTGTGGTCAGGAGGGCAGCAGGGACAGCCCTGCCTTCCCAAACCTCCTGGGGCAGGATGCTGGGAGGGGGCAGATCCTAATCACGAGGTACATCCCTCTGCCAGCCATCCTGATCCCAAAGCACATCCCTCTGCCACCCATCCTGATCTCAGGGCAAATCCCTCTGCCACCCATCCTGATCCCAAAATACATCCCTCTGTCACCCATCCTGATCCCAGGGCAAATCCCTCTGCCACCCATCCTGATCCCAAAATACATCCCTCTGTCACCCATCCTGATCCCAAAGCACATCCCTCTGCTACCCATCCTGACCCCGAGGCACATCCCTCTGCCACCCACCCTCAGCACCAGCATCCCTGTCACAGGGAGCACCTGGAACCACCCCAGTGAAGTCACCTTGTCCTATCAAGAACACAGGGATTGCTTTGGTGTTATTAACAGAAGAACAACACCGAAGTTGATGATATTCTGATCTCATTCTGATATTCTCATTTCTGATATTCTTTCTACTTCGATGGGAGCAACTCCATTGTACAGTTCTGACCAGAGACATTAAAATACCTGGATCTGGGGAAATCCTAATTTATTTTGAGAGTTGCATCTATGAAACTGCTGTGTTGAGGTAATCAACACAGTAGTATGTATTTGTAAACCAAATACTTTTTAAAAAGAAAATTCAAGCTGAGGGTAACACACTAAAAATGCAGACATGCTCCGTTACAGAACTGTCAAAAAGTGCATGCATATACATTTACTGTACTATATACAAATGACACAAAATATCCAGAGACTTATGAAAAATTCCTTTCATTCCTAGTTATATTGATAATAAATATGGGTTTGATCCCAGAGAAATACAGAAGGTGGCCTTCACTTGAAAAAAGGACAATAGAAACGTTTCTGGCACAGATTGTGTCCCAAACCATAAAAATCCTCATTTATAGCCAAAAGAATGGAAATTACATTTAAAATATGGTTTCAACAGTGCATCAAACTGTTGATTCACTATTGTAGGAGCAAAATTCATCTTCAAGTAGAGATATGCAATGGTACACATAACCATTGTATTTCTTTTGAACTTGCACATCCTTTCCTATTTTCTCCCATTTCACATGCAGTCTGGAATATTCTCTTTGATTTAATCTCTACAGGATGCAGGAAGGGAAGGAGAAAATAGCTGAGAGCATGGAAGAGTTTGTTTGAAGTCAGACTGAGTTAGCAGTCACAGGGTGCTCATCTCATCTGATCCACGGTTGCCTAAAGCTCCCCACACCTGACTCTGGCACATGTCCTTTGACCACCTCATCCAGGCCTTGTTATCTTTGGCAGACTGCAGCCAAGGAGAATGATAATGAAGAATTTGGTGTGTTTCTGTGTGGCAGCCAAAGGCAGACAGAGACCTGCACAGTGCTGAACCTCAGAGTCCCCCTCCCCCTGCGTCCTAAAGAAGTCTCTAAGGATGACGGGCACAATCCTGCTCACACACCCTCACAGAGGCCTCTTGCCCTGAGTTTCAGCCTTCTGATGTTTTAATTTTTGTGATAAAGTTTCTCACAAGGTTTTCTGTAAACACGCAGATGTTTTTCTAACTGCCCTTTTGTTTTTCATTCCTTTCTCCTGGGAGGAGAAAGGTTTGATGGACCTTTTCATTGACCAGTGTGGTTGGAGAGGTGGTGACCTCATTCTCCAATCCACAGCCATTCCCAAAACTCTATATAATGTGTGAATCAAAATAAAGTTTCTTCTTCGCCTTTTCCCAGGCTGAAGCTTCCTATCTCTCTGTGATTCGTGTCACGCTCTATTGTGACAGGGGCCATCAAACCAGTGACAAAGGGCAAGGCCAGACCCTGGGCAAGGCCAGAGCCTCCCTGTGTGCCCTGTGTGGCACAGTAAGAGCCTGTCACAGCAGCATGGCTCACCAAAAACAAACCAATACCCCAGTCCTGTCACCCTCCTCCCAGCAGATGGGAGCTGTACACAGCACACACTCATCATCCCTTTGTAAGAAAAAATGTTACATGACAACAGTGATACTAAATGCGCTCCCAGGACTACCCAGCCAAACCTTTCAAAAGAGAAAGATTTTCAGGGATGTTCCTTTTGCATTTAACACACATACATGGCTAAACATACTTTTTGAGCTGTCCCAGTTAAGACAATAGTGCTGAGCAAATACAAAATCTAGCTCATCTTGCTTTATTGAAAAACTATTTACTACTATTTTTTCATTACACTTTTCCACTTAAAAGGAAGAGCTACTATGGTAAGCTTTAAATCAATAACTATAAAACCAAAATCGAGTTTGTCAGGTTAGCAATAACAGCTGCAGAACAAAGCACAAGAGCAAAGCCCTTCCTCCAGACAGCATCTGCTGTACACCTTCTGCTGCAAACCTTTGTGTCACTTCTGTGTTTCTGTTTATTTCACAACGGCACTCTAAATTAAAATGACAAAATATGATGTGAGCAGTTCCATGACTTATTAATTAGAAGTGGTTTACAGTCCTGCATGGTTTGAAGACATCCATTTAAAGACTTTGAAGTTTTCAAAACTTGCTGCAAAATCTCATATGGGGAATGCAAATGTCCTGCTCTTCCCTCATGGCTGCTGCTGACACCATCAGGAAGGCACCAGTCCTGTGACCAGCAGGGCTCCAAGGAAAACACAAGACCCAGAGAGATTATAAACAAAGGAGGAGAAAGAAAAGCTATCACCTCCTGCAGCCTCATTTTTCAGTAGGGAATTATTAATTAGCACTCATCAAATCCTCAGTGGCTGGTGCAGTTTAGGTTCTGGGCAATGTCCCAGATAACTCTGGGCAGTGCCAGAGTTCAGACTCATACCAGAGAAATCATTTTAAGAGTTGATTATGTCATTGGAAAGGAAGAGAGCTAAACAAATTGACAGCTCCTTCCTCCACCTCCCAGGGGGGGAAGATTTTTTGTCAACTCTGCACTCAGTGAAGACCTGCAGCTCTCCAGAAATGCCCAGACAGACATACCTTTACCTTCAGAGAGGGACAGCTGCCCTCAAAGTCTTCCTGCTCTCTAATATATAGGTGTAAAGAGCACACCACCTCTGCTTTCCATGGGAGTTATGATTCCTTACAGCAGCAAAGAGGTGGGATCCTCCTTGGGAATACATGATTTAAGAAATGCTGCATAATAGTTGGTGCAATTCAAACAATTCAGTAGAATAAAGGTCAAAGGAAAGGCCTTTAGGCTAGGCAAAAGCTCACTGATACAGAAACAATATACAATTTTCAGCTGACAGTAAGTGTCAGGATAGGCATATTTACAGGAAGACTAAATACACAAAACAACAAGGATGGAATACAGGGAATGACAGCCCAACAGATGTTAAAGAGCACGCTGCTGCTTCTGCTATGGGCAAAAAGAATATATCACATTACAACACACAGCTACTGACAAAAGACACCCCAGCAAACAGATGATTAGCTCAGGCAATTTCATCTGCTCTAGTTAAAATATCTGCATTTCCTCACAAGAGTTAGGGAACATCTATCACGAGACACGAGGATCCCTCACTGTCACGACCCTTGCTCAAATCAATCGAGATTTCACACGGAATTACCACGGAGCACCTCACTGATATTTTTATCCCTGCAGTACTCTGACAAAAAGCTCTGTCAGAAATCTGCCTGAGCATTGGGTTTCTCAGCTCCTGCCCGGTGCAGTCAGCTCCAGGAGCTGTCTTTTCTGGGCTACGTGATGCTGGATGTTGGGAGCCAGATGGAGCTCTCCGTGGAGACCTTGGTTCATTTATTCCAGGCAGGA
Source organism: Dicaeum eximium (assembly GCA_013396995.1). Taxonomy (NCBI): domain Eukaryota; kingdom Metazoa; phylum Chordata; class Aves; order Passeriformes; family Dicaeidae; genus Dicaeum; species Dicaeum eximium. The sequence goes on along the minus strand of VWZP01006690.1, from coordinate 1,119,881 downwards.
ATCACGCACCCTCTGCCCACTCCTTCCTACTTAGATACAAATGTGTACAACCCCACACAGAGCTTGTAAGCCTGGCATATGCTACTTTATCAGAGAAAAATCAAGTTCTGCATTAAATCCTACATTCGTGGAGAGTTAAAGATGTCAGGCTCTGTTTAGAATAAACTGGATGTAAGAAATAGTTCTTGCAGTAATAGTTCTTGCAGTGATGTTTCATTAGCAATTGTGCCATGTAGTACACAAATTCACCCAAAATACAGACCACCACGATAATTTTAGCTGTATCTACCTGGAGCATCAGTAAAAATTGTTTTTACCCTGGAACTCACCTTTACACATGAGCACACTCATTTTTAAATACAGTCTTCCCCACCTCACTTAAGATATGTGATACACACAGCTAATTAAACTGCCTACTTTTGCCACTGCTAAACATATCCTAGTATATGATTTTAATATTGGATCAATTTGGTTTGTTTCCACATTAAAAAATACATTTAAAAAATAGAAAAATGCCAGACTAGCAGACTGTGAAGTGAAGCTGATGGGCCAGGTGAGACATGCAGGTCCCACCTCCCTGAGGTGACATGAACAGGGGAGCTGCAGCTGGGGCTGCTGAACCTCTGAGGGTTGTTGAGCACTAGCACAGTGATCCTGCAGTGCTTTGGTGATATTTGGGCACTGCTAACTCTGGTAAATTTATCAAGTTTCACTTTAACAAGCACATTAAGCTTGTCTTCTTAAAAATCTCTTGCCTGAGAACAGCATCCCCTTTGCCTGTCAAGATCAGCAGCAAGAATATGAATGTTGGTGTCAGAAGTTTGAGTGGCTGCTTTAGGATCTGCCAAAATATCTTGCTGGGTGCCTGTGAAACATGCCCAGAAAGTGATTTTCAGTCAAACTATTATCGTCCAAACAGCTTTCTTCAGCATCTGATATGGGACAAACCCCTCAGTCAACCCCATTCACATGTGAAGTTACCACCTCAAAGTTCCAACACTGAGTCACTTGTAAAGAAAAAATAACTTCTTTTCTGAGGGGTGAGACAAATGCTCTCCAGCTATGGTTGAACAACTTCTCTATAACCTCAAGCTTGAACTGAAGTATATCAATGCTGAAAATTTGTATTTGAATAAAAGCAGATTAAAACCAATGAAAAATTGGTTTTAATAATAAATCTTGAATTTTTAGGAGAATACCAGGTAAAAAATTCTTCACATAAACCACAATTACTCCTTCTACATAAATAATAAAGTAGCTACTTGCAGTATGTACATTAGTTACATTATGAGGATTAACAGGCTCTTGCATTGTCATTTTTTCACATGAGTAAATTATTTAATTAGATACTAAGACTTGATTTTTTCCATATAAGATTGAGGATATTTAATAAGACTTCAATAAAAACCATTCTGTGACACTCCCTGCTGCACTGTAAGAGAAAGGAGAGGCACGTGTCTGGAAACTCAGAGCAGCAAATGTTAGATCTCAGATGAGTAACTTTGACAGTTCTGAAATTGAGCAAAACAGCTCAAGGAGAAAGGAACAAGAGGAAAGAAATTGCCTAAGAGATACGGGGTAAAACTGCAACTTGGAGAGAGCATTGAGCCAGCACCAGAGAGCTGTTCAAACAAACCATGTGGAAGGGAAGGCCCTTCTCAGTCTCCCAGCCAGGGGAGCTGAAGTGCCCGGTGACACTGCAGGGAGAGCGTGGGGTGTGCCCAGCCCCAGAGCCACCCCAGCTTGCCAGGATAATGGATCAGTCAGGGCATTTGTCCTCATCCACAGGGCAGGGATCAGCCTGTGGTCAGGAGCACGAGTCTGCAGGTGACAGAGCGTTCCTGGCTGCTTTTCCTTCTCCCCTCTGCCATAATTCCCAGTTAAAGCTGTCCCCCTTGCCACAGCCCAGCGCTGGAGCAGCAGCCCCCAGAGCTGCCCTGGCTGCCCTGCCCTCACTCCTCGCCTCGCTGGCACCAGCAGGGCTCCAAAGCACAGCCACACACATCACACATCACACATCACGCATCACGCATCACGCATCACGCATCACGCATCACGCATCACGCATCACGCATCACGCATCACGCATCCATTCTTGTTCTTCCTCCTAGAAGCCCCCCACACCTGACAATGAGCAGGAAGGGATTTCCCAGCTGGAAACTGCCCAGACAAGCTGCGGATGAGCCCGCAGCGAGCCCTGAGCCCAGGGGCACTGCTGCCCCACAGCACAACCTGCCCCAAACCCTCAGCCTCTGACAGGGGACTCACTGCGAGGTCAAAGCAGGCTCCAGTTATTTCTTGGAAATAATAATGTTGGTTCATATATACAGTATTTCTTTGATGCTGCTAGATTATTTTCCAAAAAAATCAAACCCATCTCTCCTTGTCCTTTGAATGGTCTCTTTAGAGAAGTTTCAAGGTACAAAATGTATGAAATTATTTTAACATAAGCATTGTTGGCTGCCTCTTTGAGCATTTTCTTCCTTTGGCACCTCATACTAATAATATTCCCCAAGCAGTATAATATTTTTCCAGAACATTATATATGATATGCAGACTGTTGAAGAATTTTAAAATAGGGTAAGAAATTTTCATAACAGTTAGTGAGCAAATGATTCCTCCAAAGATTCAGACTGACACATTTGGAGAGGATTAAATTTATCCAGAGAATTAAATTTGCATCAAATGAACATAAAGAAATACACAGCATAATCTAGGACTACTCTCTGTGTTTCTGCATGACTAGCATATTTATTGAGATGTCCTTCAGTAATTCTGACTTTGTCATTATTATTCATCATCATGAAGAGTCTTGTAGTCTCATAAACTGGAGTTTTAAGTTGATTTAATGGGTTTTTAAAACTACAACAAAAAGAATTCATAAATTTCACCAGCAATTTAGATAACGTAGAATCACGTTTCATGAACTTAAAATAAAACTGGTGGATGATTTAGATGTATGTTTTCCTACAGTCTTATACTAAAAGCAGTTTCTTAAAACAAGTTTTTAAACATAGGGCCACAGCCTGAAAAACTCAGAGCCAAAACTATCACATACTTAGACTAGAGTTTTAAAGAAAAGATGGTTGTGATCAACTTTTTCACTTATTGCTTGCATATACGATAAACATTGCTGTTATGACATTTTTCCTTCTAGGCTATATAGAAGTGTATGGAGATCACTTGTCTACCTGGATTAGTCAAAATTCTGAATTTTTTAGGCAAACATTGACAGGATTGTTCTCCAATTCAACAGAATTCCACAGTTGTTTGTTTTTTGAAGTGTGTTTTTACTATAAAATCTGTCAAAAAACCACAAAATCAAACAAATAAAAGGAGCGGAATTGTCAAGATATGAAAATCCATCCAAATTCAAGTAGCTGAGGACCAAGCTTTTGGACATCTTTCAGTTATGCATTTTACTTCACTAAATTTTGAGAACTGGAGATGCAAGGTGCGTTTCATAGAAATCCGAACTCCACGTGTCTTTTCTTCACCAATCTGTTAAAACTCATCAGAAATACTCGGGATCATGTAAAACTGTCTCCTCTGGAGTGCTGTGACACGGGTGCTGGAGCAGAAGCCCCGCGTGTGACGCTGACACCCTCCGTGTCCCCCAGCCCCGCGCCCGGCGCCGCGCTCACCTTCTCCCACTCCCGCTCGTTGTTCAGCACGATCACCACCAGCCTGGGGTGGGCCTGGTATCCATCTGCTGTGAAGGACAAGTCCCTGCCTTCCCACGTCACGTTCATCATGAACCTGGAAGGCAAGGAAGGAAAGTTCATTGGAAACTTCATGGGCTGTCCGGCAGTTAATGAGCAGCACGCACGGCCAGCAGAAGCACGGATTAAATCACCAAACCCTGCCCGTGCTGTGGCAGCCTGTGCTTGCACCGTGGGCACTCTGGGCATTTCAAGGCTCAAGACAAAGCAAAATATTGTTGATATGTGAATTATAATGCAGACATCATTTTTAACAGCTATATGTTATGCGATATATGCCACATTATATGCGATTAATCCCTCCCCTCTCTGAATAACCTTTCTGGCACTTTCGACACCCTCACCAGCTTTTCAGGAGCATTTTAAACAAACCCACATCCCCTCTGTGTGCAGCATTGTACTATTGTGTCACTGAATAATACTCAGAGCAAAGTGCATCTAATCTGTCTTCCCCTGTTGAGACCTCCAGGAGTCCCGTCAGCTCTTCCCAAAACTGTAGCTACACACAGAGTTGTTGTGACACAAGGATAAATTCCACTAATGGCAAAACCAGACATGGAAGCTTTGAAGGTGTTGGTAAATATTCAGCTCAGTAATTTCAAAAGAAAAAGGATTTATGTTTTTATTCTTTTGTACTTAGCTTAATTGTCAACGGTTTTCAAAAGACATATTAATTAATTAGTGTTTTGAATAGGAAAAAAAATAAGAGGGACACAAAATAAAATATAAAAGAATGAAAAGTTTTGTTGAAAAAAATCAAAACTCACACTGTTAGTGTAAAGCTGACAGGGCTATACCACAGTAAGAGGTAAAACTGCAATTCAGAATCTTGGGAAGAAGACAATACATCCCCCAGCCCATCTCTGTGGTCTGAAGTTATTCACATTGAATTGCTCTGAATTCTCAGCGTATTTAATTAAAAGAAATTCAGCACAAGACTGATGCAGACAGAAGAGCAGATGTCCATCCTATGGAGAGATGTATCCTGAAGGGCAGAAATTTACTGTAGTAGTTTCCCCACAAGAAACCAATACTGTTTTACGTGTTTGTACGGGTTTGGAGGGGTTTTGAGGGTTAGTTGGGTGGTTTTTATGGATGGCTTTTTTAGCAGTACTGGCAGCATGATCTCCTGGGGAATGTGACATAGACAAAATTCCTCAGCGCCAGATCAAAGGAAAAGGTTTTGTATTGACATAGCTGCCTGAAAATCCCAGTAGCAGAAGCACACTAAATAAACATAAATAGAAGAAATAATGGCATTGTATCATAACTGTTAATAAATAAATGTGCACTACCCTGAACTACCCTGAGCCATGTTAACATCATTCAGCACCAGTTTGACAGCAATTTGTAAATTCACCCATCGCAATAACTCACATTTCATGACAGACTTCCAGTGTCAACATTTTCCCCTGGACAGAACTTTGCTGTCCAGTCGAACTAATTTCCTGTGTATTCCATTTTTCATCCAACAGTGAAAGATCTTGCTTGGGAACAAGAAGCCTGTCTGCCACCTTGGGAGGCAGCAAACCACCAAACAGGATTTACTTGTGCACACATGTAAGGAACCAGCATAACCTTCACTCAGTGCTGGGAACCACCGCGACCCAGGGAGTGAAATGCCCGGGAAGAGAGTGCAGGAGGAAATCAAGGATGTGCTGTGAAAACAGGCAGTACCTGCATCTGCACTTCTGCACCCTCTCCCAGTTCCCACCCGTGAGGTACCAGCCCTCAAAATGAAGACATCACCTGACGAGGCCAGTCAGGAGCCACCTCATTCCACTGAAGCTGAAAGCCAAGCCCTGTGTCCCTGCTGAGGCTGGACCCCAAACTCACCCCTGCACTCCATCCTGCTTTTGTGCTCACTTGGGTTTTTAACCACACAGAAAATCGTGACTGGACTGGAGCTGAACTCTTCCTTACCACCCTTGATTTCAAACACTACTCATCATGTTTTGGGATTAATATGCAAATGTCCTAGCCTGGAAGCTAGTCAAGGACCATCACAAGATGCAGTGCTGAAGCTCAAGTGTTCCAAAAAGACTAATATGAACCACAACTCTAAAGTGACAAACTGAGCTCAGTGTATATTTTAAATCATGTGAATTTATCAGCCTTTAAGTAAAGAAACACATTTTGCAAGGCTTTTGTTTTTGCTTTTTTTTAATTCCCTAATCTGAAAAGTCTCTTCAAATTGTATTCTCTGATCCTGATACAAAGGTATCCATGAGTGACGCACTCTGAGCTACCCCAGATTCTCACACTGCAGCAATAAAAAAGAACTTCAAAGAGATTCTTGTTTCCCCAAGCACATTCTTCTGTACAAAATTCATCAGCTGCCCTGTTCTCCAAAAATCAATGCCTACAACCTACACTCGCTTTTGAATTGTCATTTTTCCTCTGCAAAGGACAGAAGTCCTGCTCTGCTCTTACTGGCCACGATCCCAAACTGCTTGTCCTACAAAAAATAACCAAGTGCTTGTCTGTTCCTGGTTAGGAAAATGCTGTGAAGAATTATTCCGTTACTCTTAAAGAGTTTTAAGTTTATTCAAGGTTAATTCTGTGTAAGAGGTCTTTGGCTTCAGAATTGGATAAAATACATTTCTGAAGTAACTTTGGAAATGCAAATTCCTGTTCTTAACTAAATGAGGTGTTCAGTTATTTGAACTTGTTACTTTGATGGGGCAATTAGCAACACACCTTGGATTTGTAGTTAATCTGTTTTCATTCCTCATTAATGCTGCAGCCTTTGCAAAGACATGATAGCACAAGGCCTTGTGATGGTATTATGACACTGAAGTCTTAATTAACTTTTGCAATCTGAAATTTGTAAGATTCTCCAGGTGATACATATACCAAAATGGCACCTTTTTTCTGACAGAAGTTAAGCTAGTCTCACATTGAATCCAAAACAGGTTCTTTATCATGCAAAGAACCAAATCTTAACTATTTAAAAACACTTTTAAACATTTATACAATTCTTTTTTGCTTGTCACCTTCCCCAACAAAACTGAGAAGTGTTGGAACACCACTTTTGCAGAACACTTTTGCTGTCATATTCACAGCAAGTCTTTGAAGCACCCAGCTTACAAACTTCTCTAAAGGTTTCCAACTTTATTTTTATAAGACTCAGAATAACCAAGTAGTTCACACAGAGCTTCAGGTTAATGCCAAAAGTGCAATATTTATCCCTGTCAAAATTCTAACTTTATCCAGAAAACCAGAACATACTGAAAAAGCTGGGGTTTCTTACCTTGTAACTACAGTTTCACGACTTCATTGACTCTAATTCAATTAACAAATGGGTGAAGACTTTGCCAAAGGGATCAGAGTTTTCAGAACCCATGTGCTTGAATACAATATTGCTGACACAGAGGCACCTTTCTGCCCACACTCCCCACAGGAGATATGGACTCCCTTGTCCATGAGGTGTTTGCTAAGGATTTCCTACACTGGATGAAAACAGTTGAAATCCTGGAGCAGAATATTTGAGGTTTTCTGCTTCTGTGGTATAAAAAGCAAACGTTTTTGCAGGCTATGGCATTTCTTTTGAGGTTTACCATATAGATGTCTATGCAAGATACACAAGTGTCCTCCTAACAGATCCAAGGATTTGAGAGCAAAACCAAGAAGGCTTAGTGGATTCTGTGCTGGGCATTGTTTTAAGGAAAAAAACCATAATCTTATGTAAATTATTAAGGTCACTTTCTTCCAAACAAAGACCAACCCTAGCCCTGGCTTCAAACGCTTCTCAGGGTGACCTGAGAAAGCCAACAAGGACAGAATGGAAGCTCAGCAGAGCAACCCCATGACACAGAAGCAGGGATGCCGCCTGTGGAGCCTCAGCACCCTCCACGTGCTCTCTCTGGGATGCCAGGGAGGAGCACCCTCACATGGAACTCTCCTGCCCACCCCCTGTGTCCCACAGGACCCTCCAGGACTGGTTGGGCTCAGGAACACAATCGGCTCTGCAGTCAGAGGCTTCTTTATCATCAGTGTGAAATTCACCCAGAATGCAGCTCCCAAACACACCAGCAGCTGGCAAAAATGGAATGGGTAAGGCAGAGGCATTAAAGAAAATGTGTCGCTCCTAAGCCACCTCCTAAGGAGAGGACTTAGTCCCCAGACCTGTAAAACAAAGCCCAGGGCCTGACAGCTGCAGGGAGCACAGAGACCAGGGGACTCCTCTCTGCCATGAGCTCAGATCTACATTTCCTGCCCTCAGATGAGATAATCAAACTTGATAAACTCCCCAGGTGCTATCATCAGGGACTATCATGTTTTATTTAGTGTCTCTTCACTGTGGGGCAGTGTTTCAAATCTCTGCCAACTGCAGGCAATGAAGAGAAGCAGCAGAGACTTGGGGAAATGCATGTTGCATAAGAGAAGCTCTCCCTCTTCTCTCTCAAAGAAGGAATTTCCAAACTGAGATTTAAAGCAGATGAAATGCCTCAAAACCAACATGTTATCTGGTAATATTTCTCTTTTCTGCAAATAGTGTAAATCCAACCATTTTAATAACCAGCCAGCCTATCTGGGCTTGGCATTCACTCAGCCTCATACCTAAAAAAAAGGAGAAGAGAATCCAATTTTTGTCTTTTCTTCTCAATCTTGTTGAGGCTCTGAACTGCTGAACTTCCTTACTATGATTCAACCATGACATTTGAATGATACTTATCAGTAGAAACCCCAAGACACATTATTTATCATTAAGAAACAGATTTCCTCTGTAAAATTAAATCAAAAAATGCTTAATGTAAAATATATAATGTGTGAAGTACATATAGAAATATGTCTGCAATAGAACCCTATTAAACAAGGTATTGATGCATTTTTTTAAACTCAATTCTACATCTTATGCTATGTAGGATTTTTTTCCTAAACTCAAATCCTTTGCAGTGATGCAGAGTCACTTCTTCCTCTTTGTGCATCCTCCTCCTCCTACCCCTCCCAGCTCTCTCTCCTCCACAAGGGTACCTTGCTTTGGAGCTGTGGAGCTTTGGAGCTGTGTCTCCCTAGGCCTGGAGCCAGCAGGGATGAGTAAAACTTTGGGAGTGATGAGCTCAGTGAGTGTGCAAGAGGAGCAGCACGCCAGCTCCTGGGGCTGCTCCCTAAAGCACTCACTGCCCCGGCTCTGGAAAAGCCATCTCGCCCCAGCTCTGCAGGAAACACAAAACTCTTGGGGAACCCTTCTGAAAGGGAGGGAGCAAAGTTAGAACGGGCCCAACTCCCTGGGATGTGCCACAGATGAGTGTAACTAAACACCAGAATGTTTAGCAAGTTAATGCTACTATCAGCATCAACATTTCAAATAAAGCCTTAATTTGATCACACATTGCTGCACCACCTCAGAAGCATCCCAGACTCTTCCCCATGATATGTGTCTGGCTTCCTGCAAGAGGGATGGTGCCTGCAGCAGCTCCATCTCCAAGAACACTCGCTGAAATGTGGATTGTTGAGCCCTGCTTTCAGCCCTCGAGGCAGAGGCCATGCTTCTTCTTTTGTTTTAAATTATTTGAATTATCACAACAGCAAGGTAACGTTCTCATCCAGTAACTGTTTGGTACTTTCTGCTTCCTAAGCTGACCAAACCTGGGAGAAAATTCTAATACAGATTTTCAATAATTTCTTGAATCACTTTGTAAGTAAAGCAGCACCATGTTGGGGTCTCTGGGGCAGAGGGTGCCTCTACACAACTCCTCCTTTGTTGCCTGTGAAGTTTAGTTTTACTTTGGACTCATATATAATTATATGAGTATTTTATATAATTTATACACCTTCAATCATCCAATAACGAAGATGATACCTATTGTTCCTGAGTCTTCTGACTTAAATGAACAAATTCTCTATAAATTGGCTGTTGATCTGTATGTGGGAAAAGATTAACCAGATTTGCTGGATTATTCATCAAACCATTGTGTCCCTTTAATCCCAGATTTTGCTCAAAGGAGGCAAATTTATGTGTCATGCTAAAAGCTGGAATCAAAATATGGAACTTGATGAATGACCATCAGGATCAGGGGGACAGCAAACCCTCTCTCTCTGAAGAAGGTGCTGTGCTGGAGGATAGCAGCAGCACAACAGCAAGGACAACTGAGCTTTTGTCCCTGGCCCTATGGACTGCCCATGGCTCCTGCTCCTGCTTCAGTGATGACAAATAAAGGAAATTGTGCTTGGGAAAGGTAGGACACTTTCTGGGCCTACATCTCTAAATGCTGCCTCTTGCCTGGCTGTGTTTCAGAACAGAATCTCACTAAATGTCAGCAGCACCTGGCAAACACCTGACTACCTATGGACAAACACATCTTTTTGCTTTTCAGGATAATGGCAACAGCTTTGCCATCCTCACCCAAAAGTCTCTCCCAGGGTCAGGACTTTCACACACACCATGAGTGCTCTTGCAGCATTTTCCATGACTGGCAGAGTTATTGTGTTTTGCTGTTTGTTTGCTTCCCTGTTTTCCTTTTTGCAGAGAGAACAGGAGTTTGTTCAACTGACTTGGCATTAATGAGGTGCTAATTCTACTTATCCTGCTGTGCCAGTATTTCACACAGTAGTGGTTTTCTGCCTTGGGAGATCTGGGTTTTACACAGATAGAAAAAGATTATCTGAATCAATACTTTTTCAAATATACATATATATATATCTGTGTTTTTAATGCATTGAAAATGAGCCCCGTATTTTATTACAAATCCTTTATTCATAGGGAAAAACTGGCTTTCCCATGTGTACCAGAATTGAGCATTGATCAGATCATTCTAAAAACTGAAGCAAACCTGATTTTCTTCTGGGTCTGGGAAGCCAATAAAAGCATCTTAGAATTGCAGTGATGGGGGAAAGACAAATTGTGTGCTTCAAAACAAATATATCTCCAAACCAATTTAATGCTCAAATGATTTGAGAAAGAAGGAGGAGGAGCTTTTACTTCACAGCTTTCTTTACACAGCTTTCTTCACAGAGATAAAATTGCTATCTAGATATGGGAAGTCACACATAAACCATTACTAACTTCCATTTACAAGCAAATTAGCTGTTATAGCATAGCCTCAGAATACTGTACTGGGTTTAAAGCTGACTTAGACTGCCATTACAATAGATGGAGCCTAAAAATCCTGGAGTTTTTCTCTACTTTGAGCTTTGTTTTGCTCAGGCATCCCCTTGCACAGCCTCTTCCCTGACTTCCATTGAGTTCTCTGCTTCTGAGCTTGCAGGAGTGTCCTCTTGCTCAAACCTGCTTCTCCAGCACTGATTCCCAGATGGACAGGGGGGCAGAGCACAGCAGATCCCAGGTCCATAAGCTATTTACAGTTATTTTAGCCCTTTCCATTGGGAACATGCTCCCACAGCCTTTCTTCAGGTTAATTTCTTAATACAGCATAAATATATTAATCTTGTAGTTACAATATGAAACTGCACTATCTGGGACCTGAAACTGTGAAGATTCCACTTCACAATAAAACCCCAATTAAGGCATTGATTTTTCATGTAAAGTAGAAAAGTAAAATTTAGTGATGAGGATGAGAAGGTACAATGAATTAGTGTAATTCACCTTGGCATGGAGAGACTGGTCAGCTCCCCAAGATTACTTAGTACTGGTAAATGCTTGTATATACTTGCCTTGCTAGCAGATTATATGTGACAGGAATAGTCTTGGGGAGTTATTACATAAGAAAGACTATTTAAAGTTTATTCATTTTAGTATAATTCTGACATTTCTAAATTAAAAACAGCCTGCTTCTTGTTTTTGTGGTGTTGGAGAAGCTCAAAGAATCTCCAGTACAGAAAAGGTATTTTTACTTCATAGCTCAGTGTTTCACACCAGAAAGTGACTTTTTTAGCCACAGTGCACTACAGCTTCTCCTATTAATAATTCCTGGGTGCATCATGCACTGCATGCTGCAGAATCTCCTGGTGAAGTCTAATCTCACTGCCCTAGCACTCACAGCCCTGCTCTTCTACTCATGCAGGTTTAATGAGAAAATAAAGATTATTTAGAGAAATACAGCTTCTGCTGAGTACTGAATACTTAATTCAAGTCTACACTAGTGTATTAATGAAACAACAGGGTAGGAGCCTTTTTTAAAACAGGTTCAAGTTTTTGTGCCCCTTCCAAGACTATTTTAAACCCCAACACCTACGACAGAATACATGCTAACTTTCACAGAAACTGGAGTTCAATTATTAACAGTGGACTGCATAGTTTGTAGGTCAGGCCCTACTGTTAAGGCACAGAATTTGGTTAACAGGAGGCTCCCACTGCTCCCTGGCACTGTCAGCACATGCACTAAGAATCAGCACAGGGATGCCAGGCTGGGTGCAGGTGGGACAGTGTAGTCTTGATATTTTATGAGTTTCTTGGGTGCAAACTTGCTGAATTTTTTCTTTCTATGGGAAAGCTTATTTTTCAGCACAGAATTTGATAAACATTTCTCTGAGCTGTGTTTTTCAAGGACAGGTGGTGTTTGGCTGCCCTGCCTTCTATATGGGGGATGTGGGCTTTTTCTTTCTTAGCTAATGATGTGGACAATTGTTATCACCGAATTTTAAGCATTCTAACATTCTTGAACTGAGCATGAAGAAGAAAGCATCTCAGCTTGGTACCTGGGCACATATAGCCCAATTCTTTCTGATCAATTGAGTAATTTTAATAAATCACATAAAGCCTTCTGATATTGGAGTCAGAGTCCTGATTCACCGTCAGACACAACAATAATTAGTGACCCTGACCTGTGACCAGACACCAGCAACAATGAGAGAGTGTCTCCCACTGCTCTGCCCTGACCAGGGACACACCACGGCCCTCCCAGAGCCCTGCTGGGCCACAGGGCCACTCCCAGGGCCAAATGGGCCAGCAGGAAAAGAATCGGGGGGTTTCTGCAACGTCTCCAGGGAATTTGTAGTTTTAGAGGCAGAGGCTCAAAAATAGGAAAGGAAGTACAAAAAAAACCTGCAAGTGTCACACTAAAGGCAAGTTCTCGCTAAGGAAATGTTAAAATCCATTCATTTGGTTCCATTTGGCTTTTAAGAAAGCTTCTGAAGAATGCTGTGTGCAAAGCTGCTGTTTTCATGGAAAACAACTGCTCCAGGATATCATGTGGTAATCAACTCCTAAATATGCACATACATCTCAAGATTAAAACTGTTCCAAAATCTCCTTTTTGAAATCAGCACCAACTTTCCTTCCTGTGCCAATTCTATCCTGCTTTTCTGTAGAAAGTGCTTCATCTGCACTATTTGGTCAGAACAAAGGCCATAAATTCTTCTTAGTAGTTTCCATATTGTCAAGAGCTGTTAAAAAATATGCAAGATACCCTAGTTCCTCTCAGACCAGATAAAAATATATCACCATGCTACATTTTGGATAGAAGTAATCAGGAGTATCATATCTAAAAGGGATAATTAAAAGGAAAATAATACGAATAAAAAAAGAATCCTGATTTAAACCTTGGCAGTTCCCATCTGACAAACTGTTTAGAGAAAACATCTATATCAGCTCGGATTAAGTTTTACAGTTATTCCATTAGAGGTGACAAAAATATACCCTTACAAGTAAAGGGGACAGATTTTAGTTCTTATGTGATAAAAGCTGCCTAACTAATCTAATACTTCTATAATTTCCAGGGACAGCACTTTAATGCTGCACATTGCTTCTCTTCTAAAATATTACCAGGTTCCTGCTGATGCAAGTGATACAGGCACAGCCTCCAGAGCATTTTGGCAATTTTACCTCATAGTTAATGTACACAACAGCCCAATTTTGTTAACTCAGCTTCATACCCTCTAAGACCAATTTCTGTCATCTTGCACACTAGATTCAGAGCAGTGTTTATTCTCCACAGCACACAGTATCTCCAGGAGCACAGCTATCAGTGCAGCAAGTCCTCCTGCACATTCTCTGGGAACATCTGAAAACCACTGCTTAAAAAGGGCTCATTGGGATTAGCAAAAAACAATATTCTCCTTCAAGAAACATTCACTGGCAATAGAAGAGAGAACTGTCAAGGCTGCATAGGCTAAAATGACCCACAGCAAGCATCCTTACTTGTGCAAGGTTTGAGAGGGCCGGTCATTTTTCTCCAGCTGTCCGTAGCAGCTCGTTCTTGCCTCAGGAATGAAGGAATACTTTTCCAGCATGGCTGAGGCAGCAGTGGCAATAACCCCGAGGCCATCCCGCACCCGAGCTTCTAAACTGTAGTCCCACTCATCATAGGCTGCTGAAATGAGTCCTGAAGGAAACTCCTTGGGAGTGATTTCTGTGTTACCACTAACCAGGCTGGGAACTATCCAAAAGAAATCATAGCCAGTAAGGCCCAGGGAGCGAGCCTCATCCAGGATGTAGACAGCTTCATCCTTGGAACAGTACAGCAGGATGACAGATGAATGGATCTTCTTCAGCTGAATTTGGGTCTTGGCATCTCCAAAGGCAGTATCGAGTGTGATGATGTTCTGCATGTCCCAGCCCACAAAACTGTTTTCCACAGTGGTCTTAATGACGTTGATGAAATCTCGATATCCAGGGAAAGTGGTGGTCACCAGAGAGAACACGTGCCAGTCATAATCCTGCATGATCTTCAGCATGATAATGGCTTCTTGCTGGATGGAAGCCCCAAACTGGAAGAACGTGGACATGACATCCTAGAATAGCAAACACAGCAAAAGATTAGTAACTTGGTACAACTCCAAAGGGAACAGAATCTCTAACTCTTCTGTTTTCTGTTCTGCTGGAGCTGCCAAACTTCCATTGCATTCTGGTAACTTTCTGTGGTTTATCATTTTCAGATCATTGGTAAGCAACGCTGATCATAGGCACTTACAGCTAATCAAAATATTTGCCAAAAAGTAACAAACCGATATTTACATAGGAAATTTCCAAGTGCTGGACAAACTTGAAGACAACAACTCCAATCAGTAGCTACTGAGGAAGCTCCCTGGGGACAGCCACCCACAGCTAAACTCTCCAGCAGGAAGTTTTACATTCCTGTAAACCAATGAATGCAACCCAACAAGCTCACACCGATTTGCAGTTACAACAGAAACAAACTGCAATGCACATGCTGTTTACATGCTGGAGGAGCTCTGCACTCCCAGACATGATGTCTGAGGGGCACTTCATTTCCAAGGTTCACTGACGTGGTGGAAGCTCTCAGACTCTGCAGAAGCAGATTTTCTGTCCCCAGGGACTGGGTTCACTGCTGGTCCTGCTCCATTCGGAGCACACGGCCCATTGGTGCCTGATAGGGAATTAACAGGATGGGACCCCGAGGACAGCCAGCAATCTGTCAGTGTCCTCATTAAAGGACTAAAAAGGAAATAACTTCAAACAATGGCATCAGAGTCTGGAATTGCTCTGTAAAGTTGCCCGACACAGATTTGTTTCCAGTATTTGTCTTATGATTTACAGAATTCGTAACATTTTATGCAGCATAAGGGCAGGTGCTGCTTATTTTAACATCAACAGAAATAGGCAGCACAATCCATTTTGTTGGCACTAAATTTCCAAACACTTTCAGTGGTCTATTTTTACTAAGTTGCTGCAAGATGTAAATTTATTTTTTCAATTTTACATTCTGCATTTCCATACAATAAATAGAGTGCCTAAATTATACATGGGAAGCCGTATAATTCTTTATTTTTATTTTACTTCAGTATTTATTATTGACCATAAGAGGCAACTTATTTGCATCATTTTCAGACACAGAAAGCATGAACTCCTGGTGAAACAAAAGCTGATGATTTAAAAATAACATATGAATCATTCAAGATTTCTTGTGAAGGCTTCTGAAGGAAGACACATACGGTGCTTTTAATTTAAAGAGTTTTATGATCATGGTCACAAACTGCTATCATATTTTACTCTTGCAGGGAACAGAAACAGATTCATTGATTTGGGTTTCATGGCAGGGTGGTGTTAAACATACAAATATTAGTGAGAATGATAGCTCAGCTCTGCAAGCTCTGCAAATCTATTGCAGGAAAACAGTCTGTACTTTTTTAATAGAAGATGAGGAGTGCTATTACATTCCAAGTGTAAAGAAGCTGGCACCAGGATTTTATATAGCTTGACAGCAATAAAAGTCTTACAACTCGTGTCAGAACCTGAAGACTGATACTGAAGGTATAAAATACACCCTGCTGGTGGTAATGAAATCATCTGCCATGGCTTCTTTGGTACCCCAGTGATGACATTCTGAATGCCAGAGACTGAGCTGAAATGTTTCATGTTAATTGCAAATGCTACAAAACATGACTTGAATAAGGAATATTTGATTGCTGAATTCTTATAGGAGCTATTTCCTGGTCACCTGCACCAGATACTTTAGAAAACAGCAAACAAGATTTTCATATGAGGACTCCCACAGCTAAAGGAACCCAGCAAACAGAAAAGCTGCTCAGAGTCAGCATTTAATGATTTAATTACTGATTTACTACTACAAAGTAGATACCTACAGACAGTGCCATGAATCCTACTTTGCTGCAGCTCCTAACTGAGCATAAAAAATATTGTAATGTGAAGCCAATCACTTCAGTTTTCTTCTCCAACTCTTATCTTTGTATCCACTTATGAATATGCTAAATTACAGTAAAAAGCAAAACAATTTACAGTAGATTAATAAGATTATATCCATCATGTCCTTTCACTCTTCCCCATTTCTGTATGTGTTTTATAGCAATGGAATAATTCTTCCAAACAATACATACAACTTGGTGCATCACAAGGAACTTCTCCAATGAGGCAACTGAAGTATTTGAGGGCAAAAAACAATCACATGGACATTTTCAAGTGTGACCTTTCTGACTAGTAAATACAGATTTTTAACCTAGAGCAATCCTTGGCATCTTCTCTGGCAATTAAGAACAGTCTTGAGCACAATGCTCTGTGTCACCATTGCAGCAGGCTGACAACAAAAGAGAAGTAATAAAAGTAAATACTTTCCTTTTGTAAATATTATGTTAGAAAAACAGTTTATGAAAGGAGATTTAGACATTTTTGTAAAGGTCACACCCATATTACAAGATCCCCTTTCCTATAATTGTGAATTATATAGAAGTTTGGGTTTAGGAAAAACANATCCCCTTTCCTATAATTGTGAATGCAAAGTCTAGTCAAAATCAGACAATCATGCTCAATTTGTGATTAAAATGATGAAAAAAACTGTAATTATACAGTGAAAAGAAGTTTGGGTTTAGGAAAAATGGAGACACGAACACGACAAGTGAGATTCTCATCTGAAGAAATTCCATGTAACTGCACTGACTTCACTGGATGCCTTTATGGAGCTGAAGACCTGACTGTATTTACAATGCATTTGAAACAGATGGAAGATTACAAGGAAATTACAGCCTTAGGAAATTCAGCAGATACTTAAATGACTATAAGGAGAATATTCAAGGACATATCCATTAAACAGGATGGGGAAGGGTGAAGTTTAGTGAAGAAATAGTAAATAAATAAATAAAACTATATCAGATT